>JAEQBH010001719.1:0-141599 GCA_016808115.1 Tetrastigma voinierianum | reverse complement strand
ATAATACATGATTTTTAGTGATGCTTCATTAAATGGACTTGGATGTGTCCTTATGCAAAAGGGTAAAGTGGTAGATTGTGCTTTAAGGCAATTGAAGTCGCGTGAAAAGAACTACCTTACGCATGTTTTGGAATTGGCCACCATTGTGTTTGCATTGAAAATTTGGAGACACTATCTTTATGGAGAAAAGTGTTTCATCTACACCGATCACAAAAGTCTTAAGTATTTGCCATCGCAAAGAGAGCTTAACTTGAGACAACGTAGATGGATGGAATTAATCAAGGATTATGATTGTGTGATCAATTATCATCCCGGGAAGGCTAATGTAGTGGCAGATGCTCTGAGTAGAAAGTCAATACAAACGCTTCGAGCGTTGAATGCTCATTTGTCATTATCAAACGACGGTGCAATAGTGGCGAAATTGATAAATAGCAGGATTTGTTCATCAGTGCTAAAGGCACAAAAGAATGATAAGAAAATTCTTTTGCCAATTGTAAATCGAATGAAGTGGGGAAAGAAGGCGAGTTCTGACAAAAGATGAGGGATTCTTGTACTACAGAGATCGGGTTTGTGTACCTAATGACGATGAATTGAAGAAATCCATTCTTGAAGAGAGGCACACGGTGGATCTTTGCTATGCGCGCGATGGCATAAAGATGTATTAAGTTTAAAGACTTCATGCGGTCGATGCGGAATGAAAGAATGTATCAAAATTTGTGACCAAGTGTATGGTGTGTCAAAAAGGGAAGGTAGATCATCAAGTTCCTTCGGGAATATTGCAGCCTATTAAAATACCCGAATGGAAATGGGACCGAATCAAAATGGATTTTATGGTCGGGTTACCAGTGACAAGAAGAAAGCATGATTCAATTTGAATTGCATCAGTAAATAGATTGAGCGAAGACGACTCACTTTCTACCGGTGAGCCATTCACTTGACAAGTGATGGAGCTTTTACGCAAAGAAATAGTTCGGTTACATGGGATTCCAATATCGATCATTTCGGATAGAGATTCGAGGTTTACCTCGAGATTTTAGGAAAAGTTGCAAGAGGCTTTGGGCTCGTGAATTTCAACACGTTCTGTAGCTTTTAAATTATACCATGACAGTTTATAACATGTTTTGGAGTATAATAAGTAAATAATATATTTTTTTAGAACAAAATAATGCTAAAAAATAAAAATAGCAAAGCAGAATTGCACAAGATACAAGGGTAAATTGGTAATTTGCACGTTAGGACCTAAGGGTCATAATCTCATAAGATTGTATGCCAAAGTAGAGTATAGCATAAGTTGAAATACAAATGAAATAAAGATGAGGGACTAAGAAATAAATAAAGGAAAGAAAAATCAATAAATAAGGATGAGATAAGACCAAAATAGCTCATTTGGTCTTGAGAAGAGAGCTCTTGTTGGGGATAAGGGAGAAGAGAAGAGAAGGAGAGGAAGAATAAGAAGAAGAGAAGAGAAGAAGGAAGAAGGAAGGAGAAAAAAATAGATCAAAGGTATGGATTTGTATGGTTTTCTATGGATTATAGCATGGAACTTGTATGAGATTTGTATGGACTTGTTTTTATGGATTTTTTACTGGATACTTGGTTGGAGGTTTGGAATACCTCTTTGTTTGTGTATAATCCTTGTTGATTTGGTTGTGGTCCTCAATAGATGAAAGATTTGTATAGAGAAAATGTTGGGTTTTAGGGGAGATGCTATTCGTTTTTTTTCAACCCATGTTTTTGTTTTGGCCATCACTCATCCAAATTAAGTGATTCAAATTTCTGGGTAAACTAGACTTCTAGAAGAACAAATCTCCCTGAAATAAGTGTATGCAAATTTGGACCTCAGGGTACCCAGAAAGTGGAATCAAAGTGAAGCTACGTTTGGTCAGTCTGTTACAATTTTGATACATTTTTGGATTTCGGAGCAGTTTTGGTATTTAGACCATAATTTAAGTTTCACTCATCCAAATTGAGTGATTCAAATTGTTAGGTAAACTAGACTTCTATAAGAACAAATCTCCCTGAAATAAGTGTATGCAAATTTGAACTGAGGTACCCACGTAAAATTCGATCAAAGTGAAGCTACATTTTGGTCAATTACATTTACAATTTTGATCTGATTTTGGATTTCAAAGCAGTTTTGGTATTTAGACCATAATTTAAGTTTCACTCATCCAAATTGAGTGATTCAAATTTTAGGTAAACTAGACTTCTATAAGAACAAATCTCTCTGAATAGTGTATGCAAATTTGAACCCCAGGGTACCCATAAAATTCGTCAAAGTGAAGCTCTGTTTCGGGTCAGTGCATTGCAATTTTGTCTGATTTTGGATTTCGGGCTTGATTTTGGTATTTAGGCCATAAGTTGAGTCTCACTCATCCAAATTGAGTGATTCAAATTTCTGGGTAAACTAGACTTCTAGAAGAACAAATATTCATGAAATAGGTGTATGTAAATTTGGACCCCAGGGTACCCAGAAAATTCGTCAAAATGAAGCTGTTTCAGGTCAATTCAGTTACAATTCTGATTTGGATTGCGGAGCAGTTTTGGTATTTAGACCATAAGTTGAGTTTCACTAATCCAAATTGAGTGATTCAAATTTCTTGGTAAACTAGACTTCTAGGAGAACAAATCTTCCTTAAATAAGTATATCCAAATTTTGACCCCATTGGACCTAGAAAATTCGTCAAAGTAAGGAAACAATTTAGTCCCTGAAATCTGTCTCAAAACAGTCCAATGAACTAGAGTAATTCCGGTTGTTTAAATTATAACTTGAGTTATACTGGTCCAAATGAGATAGTTAAATTTACTAATACAAACTAGACATCGGGAGAATGACTTTCATGAAAGAAAGTAGGGTCCAGAAAATGGACTTAGAAGTTGCTGGCTATTAGAGCGGGAGTGGTTATAGAAACTAAGGTGTATACTTGGTTATATAAATGTATTGTTATATTAAATAATGCACCATATTAATATGATTATGATAACAGCATGTGTTATGAAAGTTAAAAGATAATACATATATAATTGTGTTTTTATAGAAAAGAAATACAGTTCAAAGAAATGTTTATAAAGAAATTATTTAAAATGAATATCACTCATAAAGTCATACATAGTATCAATGGGTATTCATGTATATGAGATATCTTTTTCTAATACTGAAAGATTGAAAACATAATAAAAATGATTGTCGCTTAAGGCAGGGTAGTTGGATGAATGGCGTACATGGGGATATAGTTCTTTGCATCATACGGTTCTGAGATGTCGAGGCCCTGGATTTAGGTCGATGACATAGATCCCTTTTGGATCATTGTAGTGGCCCCGTTTGGGTCATACAGATAGAGATCACTGTCTCATACAGTGATAGTACCTTCGGGTACATACAGTTATTTCCCGCATCCGCTTCTAAGGTTATTGTAGGCATGAAAAATAAAAGAAAATGATAAGTATATGTAAAGCGTATGATATGATATGAAGCATAACTGCTTTGCTATGCGATGATAGTATACGATTCACGGGGAACAAATAAAGTGAAGATGACATAGAAAAGTATATGAAATATGATAAGAGAATGAAACATGCTATGAAAAAGTAGATATGAAAATGGATAAATATGTAAATGTTATGTTGTATATGCATGTGTATAGAAGTGTGATGATCAGGTACTCTGGGTCATCCATATGTATTATTCCCACTAAGCATAAAGCATACCGGGTATTTTCATCCGTGTAGGTACAGAGAGAAACCGAGAGAGACAAGACAATCCACATCAGCCGGAGTCAAAGGCCACGCATCACCTAGGTGCCCGGAAGACCTTTGAATACATTTGTATATGTAATTTTGTTTATTTTGTAAATAATGTAAATATTGTAAATGTTGAACACTTCCATATATGGAGCTTGTATATATATTTTGTAATCCGCTGCTATAGAATATGATACAAGTTAACTGTTTAACTTTATATGAATGAACAAGCTTAAAGTTTATAAGTTTATAGTAAACAAAAAAAAATGACACCCTCACTTGACATCGTGTGCCAAGTTGGGGGCGTCACAGTTCCACCCGCAGGTGGATGGACAATCAGAAAGAGTGATCAAAGTGTTGGAAGATATGCTGAGAAGTTGTGTGATCAACTATGAGGGTAGTTGGGATAGACATATACCTCTAGTTGAATTTGTGTACAACAATAGCTTCCAGTCGAGTATTGGAATGGCGCCTTATGAGGATCTCTACGAAAGATAATGCAGAACACCATTGTGTTGGACCAAGTTAAGCAAGAAGAAGATAATTGGCCCCGATTTGATTCAAGAAACCGAGGAAAAAGTAAAAGTGATTAGAGAAAGATTGAAAGTGGCCCGCGGATGAAAAAATCCTCTGTAGACATGAGAAGAAGGATGTCGATATGAGATCGCGAAAGGTGTTTTGATATTGTCTTGGAAGAAGGTAATGAGGTTTGGGAAAAGGGTAAGTTGAGGCCACAGGTTCATTGGGCCATATGAGGTGATAGAGAAAGTGGGTTGATGGCATACAAATTGGCTTTTCAAGGTTGGAAAAGATTCATAATGTTTCCATGTGTCAATCATCGGAGTGCGAGTTAGACCCATCACATGGTCTCTTCGAGCAGTGAACCTCTTAGGATTTGACGTATGAAGGAGCCAGTAGGATCTTGGCTCCGAAGTGAAAGTTATGAAAAGCGAATTCCATTGGTAAAGCGTTGTGGAGGAAACCACAATCTTTTGGGAAGCCACGTGGGCTTGAAGAGTTATGCGACAACAATACCTCGTGTTCGATGAAAAAATTTAGAGGACAAATTCTCTTTAAGGAGGAGGATTTGTAGCACTACTGAAAAATACACTAACATTTTTTATAACATGTTCAGGGTGTAAAATAAATTATATTATATTTTTTAGAGTTTAAATGGCTAAAAACAAAAATGATAAGCAAGGAAATTTATAGGAGCAGATAAATTTGGTAAAAATGTCGAAATGAGACCTAAGAAGTCATAAATAGGTAATGTAAGTGCCAAAGTATAATGAAATGAAATGAAGTGGAATGAAAGATAAATGAAGCCCTAAAATGCAAATGGGGAAAAATATGAATTAATGTGTAAGCGAAACATGGCCCTTATGAAGGTTTAAGTATTAAGACCAAATTGGTCTTTAGAATGAGAGAGAGTCTCTGCATTAGGCATTTTTAGAGGCAAATCAGGTTTGAGAAGAAAAAAAGAAGTTATGAGTGGTGGATTTGCTCATGAGATCAAGAGTTTAAGTGATCAAGAAGAAGAAAGGAAGAAGAAAGAAAGAGAAAGAGGAAGAGATTTAAAGGTAAAAGCCGAACCACTAACCCTCTTTTCTTGTGTTTGGGTTTTGGAGAAAAAACATAAGCTTTATTGAGTGTTCTTGGATGGTTTAGTTCACTTTGAGGTTCTTTTGCATTGTTTTGATTGGTTTGGATTGGTTTTGATGAATTTTTTGTGTAAAGGAAGTAGTGAGTTTCGAGGAGTTGTTGTCAAAAATTTTCAAAACTCTTGTTTTTGTTTTGGCTATAGGATTAGTTATAATCATCCAAGTGAGTGATTATAGTGGTAAAGGCTCCATAATGCTAGAGCTACAAATTTATATAGCGAGGGGACCAAGAGCAAATTGTAGCTCTAAGGCTCCCAAATATGGGCTTAAATGTAAGTTTCGGGTAGCTAACTGGTTTGCTCTGTTTTGGGTGTAGTTGTGGTGTTTTGGCTGTAAGTTGAGTTTCACTCATCCAAATTGAGTGATTCAAAATTTTGGATAAACTAGACTTCTATGGGAATAATTTACATGAAGGAAGTGTATGCAATTTGTAACCCCAAAGTGCTCAGAAATCCGTCAAAGTGGAGCTATGTGCAAGAACAATCTGATTCTGCTTTGCAAATTAGAGTAGTCTGAATGTAAAATGCAATAACTTGAGTTTTGCTTATCCAAATCGGATGATTCCAATTGTAGAAGAAACCTTAGAACTATAGATTCAAATGAGTGGAAGGAACCATTACCAATATATGGAGTTAAGAACCCTGAAATCGAGAATAACAGTAGGTAACCGAGTGAGCTTGGCATACCGACCAGTTTGGCATTAAAATGCCGTAACTTGAGTTTGGGTCATCCAAAATGAGATGATTCCAATTCCTACTAAAAATAGACTCATAGAGCTATAATTTTCTTGAATGAAGCATGAGCAAAATATGGCTCATGTGTCCCCAAAAAGTTTTTCAAGTGAAGGTGTATTGGGTGAGCTATCAGCCTAACCAAAAATCTAGAATGCTGTGATTTTTTCTTGGGTTGTTCTTTGATAATGACATGTTGTGATGGATTAGGGGGTTGGTGGCGAGGCTTGACCCAAGAGCGGGATTTCAAGGATAGGTGAAGCGACAGCCTTTTGGGTTTGTTCTTCACACTTCCTTGTTTCGGTTTTGTGTTTTGTTTGACAAAATAAATCTAAAAGGTTTTATATGAATATGCATGTGTGCTACGTTTGATCCATAAATGAATTGGTTTGTTCTCCACTTCTCTCTCTATATTTCTAAAATGTTTGAAGGATTATGAAATAAGTGGATTTATTGAAATGAATTGCAATAAATTTCATATTGGTTTGTTTTAAATTGATTTGATACAATGAGTTGTGAAATGAATTGCACATGAGAAATTTTCATGAGTATTGGAAACCAGTATTTGGATATAAATATATATACACTATTGTAAATTGCTATGAATGATTTGAGCACCCTTAATAAATGTTAGCCGTTAAAAATTCAAGTTAATGATAGATTGGTATACCAATAAGGAATTCGGAATGGCGATCTTTGCGCCAAGCGTAATGATGTGTCGCTCCCGTCAAGTAGTCGGCGGGACGTGTCGGTGGTCCACGAGAAATGATTTTTAATAATTAGTCAACAGCCCAGCGATATTGTACTGTGTTATAAAACCTTGCCTCTCAGGCACGCGGCCCGACGAGGACATTCTTGTGATTTGTTATCTTGTGCACTTGAAAGCATAGGTTAAATTAAACCCAGGGCAAAATGAAAAGAATATTGTGAAATGTATGATTTGTTTGAATGACTTGTGCATATGAAAGCGCATGATTGAAATGACTAATGGTGTAGTGAATGTATGAAGATGAAAATATACATATATGTATTGTACCTCATTGGTCATTGAAAAAATTATGCAAGACATCGATTTAGAAAATGCATGATTTATAAATGAAATGAAGAAAGAAGCATATAGAATCATTGAGCATGAAATGCCCAGTCGTTGTTTTATTATCGTAGGTCAAGTGAGAGCAGTGCACGAAGGAAAGATCGTAACGATTCGAGTCAACATCGAGGCCTCATGGAGTTAGTAAAACTCAGGCCTTCACATTCATTAAATATATTTGACCTTTTTGTCTGGCTTTTGATTTTGTTTGTAAATATTTTGGAATTGAAAGCGACTTATAGTGCGTAATGTATAAAGGTGATAAATGGACCAAATGGGAATGCAATGCCATATTTTATGGAAAATGTGTATTAGAAAACAAATGATGGGCCCACTTTAAGTTGAATTAGTATATGAATATATTTTCATAAAGATAAATATCCTTTACAAAATGAGCATTGGAAATGTGTTTTATTGATAAAAGAAAAGGTGGATTCGAAAAGGACCCGCGTCCGGATCAGGATTCGGCCCTTCGAGTCGGTCGAGTACGGGGACGTGGGCCATCACACAACTACTGGAATTAAGACCTTTTTTTAAAATTTTCTGAAATTTTTTGATAAAACAGAGAAAAATGTCCAAATTATCAATTCTCTCTTTGGTTTGAATATTGATTTTTAAATTCTTCTTTCAATCCTCGACAACGGGTTGTAACCAAATGATTTATTTTTGACACTACCTCTTTGGAAAGTTGTTTAGAATTCCAACCCAATGGCGCCAAAAAAACTTGTATAAAGCACATTTTAAAACGAATTTGCAAAGACTAAATAAGTCCTGACAGTAAATGCCAAAAAAAACTTGTTGATTATAACCTTTTCTATATAAACGAAAATCACTAGCATCCTTATTCTTTTCAATGTATAAATCTTTTCTCTATATAAGATTTTGCGGTTTAGTCTAAAATGAAATTTTATCACGAGTGCACGAATTAAATACAGTAATAAATTGATTAAAAAATAGAAGTTCAAATATCGTTCCCACGAGTTGTTGAAATCTAGAATCAATTGCAACTAATCAAGATTCTTACTATTTGAACTCAAAAGTACAAAATTGATTTGTTTAAACTAAAAAAAATGACTAATTAAAATTTTAGTGTTATAACAAAGAAAATCAAAATTAATTAGATTTGAGAGTTCACTGAGTAAAGTTAACACTGGGAAATAGATCAATGTATAATCATTTTATAACATAATTCGGCCATTAGTTTGAAATCTGAACTTGTCAAAGATGCAAGGTAATATAGTTTAGATTTCTCCATACACTATACATTTCACTAATTAGAGAACCATACTCCTTCGAAACACATGGGTATAAACAGTTACTTGTAGAATATAATCATCTTTTTAAGAACTGAGTATTTTTCTTTTCCAATACTTCACACCTTGTCCCTAGGACTAAAGATTTCTTCCTCCCATAGATAGGACAATGCAAGCCTTCTCAATCTAGTGATATCTCATCCTTAGAATCTGATCAAACTCCTCTATCTCCTTGATTAGATTTATGCTAACACAGAGATCAGATCATTCTTCAGACATGGGCTCTCTAATCAATTAAACTAATACATCATCCAACTAATCCTCACGCCATGAGTAAATTGATAGTCTATCAGGAGTAATCTTTCAAAGTTAATTTGTTCGAATATTAGTCTAACATACCCCCAAAAATCTTCCATACTCTCAGAGATCCTCGACTATGTGTCTTATGGAAGTCTCTTTTGGAAATCGAGATAAAAATCTGACCATTTAAAATCTGACTACTAATAACCAAAGCAGTTAATTTAAAAAACAACACGATTAAATAATGCAGATTTCTAACTATGGCATTTTTAAGTTCTGTTCAAAGCAATAATAACACGATCCATTTTCAGAAAGCTGAGTCTTTCAGCGGATTACAAATAACAATAGTAGCGTCGAAAATTCGAAATTGCAAACAAGCGAAGTCGTAAGATTCATAAAATTTCCAAATTCCGTGAAATCGAGCCCGATGTGAAAACTAAATTTTTACAATGAATCGGCTCAAAAACTTTAGGCACGATCCTGCTGATTCAAGAAAATAACTAAAAGTTAAGTTGAAACTAAATCGTGAAAAAATAATATGCAAAGGAGACTCGGCCGGATGTTCGGGTTATTGAAGTTGCGCGATGCCTGTAGTGCTTATTTATAGGTTTTTTAAATTATGAAATTTGATTCGAGAGTGAAGTTGTGGATCTAAAACTAAGCCCGACTTTGTCCGACATAGAAAATTATGTCGCAACATTGTAAAATTTATGTTGTCCTCTAGCTTTGTTTGTGGGCTCACGATTTTATGTCAGTGACAATCTATCTGCCTGTATAGTCTAATATGTGACATACTTTGAAAATTAAGTAAGCGGGAGAACTCGGCTCGAATTCATCTTGTAATTGTTGCGACATAAGTGTCTTTTGTCGTGACATTTCTTTCATGCTTTGCAGTGTTAACACTTGAATGGTACAATGTCATGACCTCTGGGTAGCTTCTTCATATTGACAAATGTTTTCCGCGTATACATTGTATCGCAACAATAAATTTCTATGTCGTGACAGAGTTCCATCTCAACATTATGTTATGATTGATGCGACATAAAACTTCTGTTGTCGTGACATAGCTTTTTTTCCTTGCAATGCTACCCTCGAACTTTATGTCGCGACATATAACATGCCTTGAACTTGCCATTTCTAAATGTTGTGTGACATCGACCTTCTGTAATGACAGCTTAACTGACTTGTCTCTTGTCTGTCATTTTAAATCCAGTGACATAGTTTTGTTGGTTACGACATTCTTTCTTTATATTGATTCTTTATCATCACGACACGAGGTTTGAATGTTTGACAAAACTTTCTTGTCATGTGCTTTAATCTTTAATACTTAATGAGAAAATGAATGTCGCGACATTCTTCTTGCTTTTCTATTTTCCATTCTTTATCACAACAATGCTTTTATGTCGACATAATTCGAGCACTAAAAACTTCTCGAGCAATATCGCGACAATAAAAATCCATTATCCATGACACATGAATTACGTCTTACGATTTTCATTATGTCGCGACATTCATTTCTTTGTTGCAACATTTCACCGATCAATCGCTATCATATTATGTCACGACAAAAGTTTTGAAATGTCGGCCGATCTTTAAACTTCAACTTAAAACTCGGCTTTGTCTTTTTGTCGAACATATCAGCGCTTTGTTGAACCCTGCAGCTGGTTATGAACTTCTATTGCGACATTCTAAGATGTCTGCGACATTTTACGCGCCTTGATTTTTTATGTTTTTCTTACTAGATTTGTTTATTTTACTTTCAAAACTTGCAAAACATAAAGTTGGTGATTATTTCATAATTCTTCATTGAAATGAATCATAAACTTCTAAAAAAAATGCAACAAAAATTGACTAAAAATATATGAGTTTAGGACTTATCAGCTATAGTTCTTTATGTGAAGTATGGTAGTAGGTTTATGTTTTTTTTATTTTTTTATTTGTCTTCACAAAAGGCTTATGTCTCACCTTACAAACATGCAAACGTCTCATGTTACGCTTTCGCCTTTTAAAATACTAGTGGGAATAATGGAGCAGGTGGTGGAATTGGAGGCCAGCCGGTGTTGATGATGGTTATGTTAATTAAATTGATCTTGGCATATCATGAGCACAAGGAGATGAAAATTTTTATATCCCGTAAGATATAAATCATGGGTATAGACCATGCATATGGGAATAATGAAATCACTTGGAAAGATTGGCTAAATTTCCTAATAATAATGATTATTCCAATGCGCATGACAAAAATCCAACCATCATCATATTGGTGAACACTTCCAAACATTGATTTAGGATCAAAACCTCATTTTAAGGAAGTAGGAGATGGATCATATCATAATTTTAGGGTGTGATAGTTCTTCATTAACTTTTAATGAGAATGATTTCAATCAATTTTCAACTATTAGACTACAATCTAGTGATTCATATGGATATGATCAAT
Source organism: Tetrastigma voinierianum (assembly GCA_016808115.1). Taxonomy (NCBI): domain Eukaryota; kingdom Viridiplantae; phylum Streptophyta; class Magnoliopsida; order Vitales; family Vitaceae; genus Tetrastigma; species Tetrastigma voinierianum. Next base: position 130,386 of record JAEQBH010001719.1, on the reverse strand, counting down.
CTTCTAATAACGCAACATTGTCTATCGAAGTTTTGGATACTATCTCGAATAGCCTCCAAGGACATATTTTTCTAATTATGAATCCTCAAGCCAATCATCTCAACCACATTAAAGTTATGAACAATTCTTTCAACCACATCCTCACTATGCAAATTATCGTCCCGATTTGTATGCTCGTCATAGAATTATTGATGAAGATGATGAAGATGATGTTAATCCCCATTATCATTCAACTTGGTATTGATTGGTGAATTGGATGTCATTTATTATAAAAGTTATTATGTTTGAAACAAAATAATTTCTTTTATTAGCATTATCATAAATAACGTTTGCTAAATGCTTTTATAACTATATAATGTTAAATACAAGAAAATTTGTTTTATTATTTTTTAACTCACTTAATTGCATCTATTTTTCTAATAATTTATATAATATTTTTATATTTTTAACAATAAGATTATCTTATTTGCGTATCACCGATGCCCAGTTTGATATACCACAATAGATATGTGGAAAGACTGTTTGAGTCGGTGATCGAGTCCTCTGATTTTTGAACCATGCAAATAATGTCACAACTCAAAAACTTTCTCAGTTGTGTAATAACCAACTATGATTGTAAATGAAGTTGATTATCTTTTAGGTGTTTTTTATCACTTTTGCAATAATTACTCTTTTACTAATATCTTTAAATATTAAGTAAATGAGTGTGCCACACAAAGAGTCCAATATATGTTGTACTTCTTCATTAATAGCTTGTTTGCTTTCACGAATGTTGACCCATTATTTGTGACAACTTGGACTACATTATCTTGCATGATTTCTTTAATAACACTTTTTAATAGTATGAATATATACTTATGATCTTTGATTTTGTTTGATGGATCGATTGATTTAAGAAATACTATTTTTTATTTTAGATAGACCATGAAATTGATTATGCTTAATTTTGTAAGTCTCATCCACCCATTAAACATGATTGTACACCCATATGTCTTCAATTTCTCTTTTTTTTCTTATTCACATAAGCTTCCGTTTCATTGTACTCCATATCTAAATACTTGGTCTTCATTTCATATGGAGATGTAGTTCCAATTCGCATTCTAAAATTCATATGTAAGAAATCATTCTAAAATAAATTAACTATTAGTTACTTTCTTGTTGTGCACCAACAATCATATTCTTGAAAGGTGAGCTTTATGATGTGTAATACTCTCATGAATGAAGGAATTTGTTTATCAAGCATCCTATTGTTTCTTTAATAGCACCGCATTTGGATAGATCATTGATATTCTTTTGTTTTGCAGTAGGAGACTTCTATAAAGAGGGGAGTATATGTGTTGATGGGTCTTTATGTTGCATACTATGTGATCTTCGCATCGACCTTAGTGTATCACTAGGATGTGAGTACTCTCCTACTTTATATTTGCTTCCCACAAACTTTTTATGTTGTTGTTGATCCTACTTCGTTGCCTTTGATGCACATAGTGCAACTCGAGAAGCATCTCACCCATCAGGTTGCATATCTACTAGATGCATGTACACATCATCATCATCATCACCATCTACAAAACGTGCATGATTGCCTCCCACTATGTTATGCAATTGAGCACGGATCCCTTTAATACTAGCAGCTTTCTTCACTCCTATTTTTGGTTTTTTTATGCAACATGGCACATATCTCTTATTTTACTTCAGGTTTTTGTTATGTTTGGATCAGAATGCGCTAAATGGAACTTGAGTCAAGTAATGCCTCCCTTTTCATCAACAATCCACAATAGTTGCATATCATCCTACTTCTATTCTCTTTCACCATTGAACAATGCCTCCAAGTCGAATCCCTCCCTTCCATGTCACTCCCACCACCTCCTTTCTACCACTTTCATGGACCATTCTCTTTAATATGAAACTAGACATGCAATTTCATGCACAGCTTAAGCCATTACCATTAGAAGTTCTTGATTCGAAAATCCTTAGAGCAATTCCAAGCAACAAAAGGGCCTACAAAAAATTTTTCGACAATTGTTTAGTAATAGAACTCTCAAAAAGCATGTTCTATAAAGGAAAGAAATAGAAATATATAGATGTAAGAATTAAATTTCACTTCTTAAAAGACCTCACAAAGGATATGGTGTGTCGATCTTATTCTTGTAGAGCAATGACTTGGTTGTTAATATATATACTAAGTCCCTTAAATTGTTTACATTTTAGAAGCTAAGAAAGTTATTTGGAGTTTGCACTATGGAAGACCCAATTGGAGGGAGCACTTAACATTGTAGCTAAACTGAAAGTTTGCTAATATTCGATTTAAAGGAGAGAATGTTAAAGATAATTTGTTTATGTTTTTGTCCTTATCCATTGGGGTTGTTAGCTATGGTCTTGATTATTAGGAATTGTTTACAATGGAGTATGTTTGATAGAAAAAGAAGATCAGGCCAATGTTAAAGATACCACCTATTTGATAAAAAGACTTAACTAAATTAGGTTAATATTCATTCAATTATCACTTGACAGAAACTCAATAACTATTTTTAATATGCAATTGTTCCAAGAATAAAACAACTCATTTTAAGCACTATGGAAAATGTGTATACCCCCAAAAATACCTTTTAATTAACTCATTAAAACTTAGTTAAAAAATTAGTATCATTTCTTTAAGTGACCCCATCAGGTCCTTTGACAATCATTAAATCATTTAACCAACCCATTGAATCATTTTAACACCGATTGCTCAAATGCGAGTTGAGTTTGCTCCATTATCCAATTCCATTCTCTTGTGGATTTCTTGGTATGTTGAAAGACTATGGTTATGTTCCTTTCCTCAAAATTGCTAAAGAAATTTTTTAATTTTTTTTAATATTTTTTATTGTCTAATTGAAAAATGTATAAGAGAATCAAATATAAATAAATAAAAATAAAAATAAACCTTATTGCTTGACGTGGCTAGATGTGCCCTTCTAAGATTTTGAGCTTAGGGATATTAAATTTTCAAATTCCTAAAAGGGGTGCGAATATGCTACAAGAAAAATCAAGACTCCGAATTTTTATAGAAACAAAGTATTATAATGTAAAATGTAAAATGAATAGATATTAAAAAAAGAATAAAGGATAAAAATTATTTCAAATAAACAGGTGACATAGGGATGAGGGCAATTTGTTTGTAACTGGCGTTATTATCATCATTAGTTTAACATTCACAGTGGAAAAAGCGGTATTACCTTGTAGATAGTAAGACAATATTAAATGTTGATTAGTTTAAGACGTTAATTAGCGAATTTGTTATTCAATTAATTAGAGTTTTTGATATATTCTATGGTGAATTTTTCATGTAAAATCGAAGAAAATTCAATTTTTTGAGAAGGGGTAAAACGGTAATTTCAATCGAAAATCTAAAAAAAATTTAGATCTCGAATGATGAAATGGATTCCATCGTTGGAATCGTCTTGCAAAATCCAGTTACCCAGTCGAATTTCGTCGGATTCTAAAATAGTCGAGATTTCGTATTTTTCGAGGGGCATAGAGAGGTAACGAGTGACACTTGGTGCTTGTTTGGATGGCTCATAATGAACCATGTCAAATGGAAGGATAAGTCAAAAAGTTAGTGCTCATGTCGCGACTTGATGAAGTGGAAATCGAAGTTTTGGATAAGTGGATAAAGGAAATCCAAAAAGAACCGATGGTGAGGTGACATATGGCAGGATGAGGCCTCCCACTTGATTTTGGACCAAACAAATTCGGTGGAGAGGAGAAGAAAATGAGGGGAAAAGAAAGAGAAAAGAGAGGAGAGAAAGAGGAGAAAGCTCAACCTCCTGCGATCTCTGAATCAGTGGGTCGATTTTAGGTCGATTAGAGACTAAAGATCATTTGCTCAGCAAGAGGCTGCGTAGTGCAGAAACCGCGAGAGATTTTGCCGAGGATTCAAGAGTGAAGAGATTAATCAAATGTTTCGGGTTTAGGAAGTGTCCGTAAGGACTTCTGAGGCAACCTACGCTTCAGGTGGTGTTTCTCCTACTTTGGTTATTTTCTACCTTAAGGGCTGTGTGGTTGTGTCTTGCCCTAAGGGGGATGTTTGGTTACATTTTGAACTATGAGAAGCTGTCATATTTTGATCCTATGCATTAGCCGGACTTTAGGACTAAATTTCGGGTGGGAAACATGTGACTCCCCATTTCCCGGGGTGTCTCGTTGACCACGCAGATTAACCCATGGCTTTGTGTGTCTCATATTCTAAGACCCGTAAATGAGTAAAATGACCCTGATAAGGGCCCATTATCCATACTACGCCCCTAGTCTAAACCATACTCACCAAAATGTATATTTTATGCAAACTAAGTTAATTTACAATTTGTTTGATTACAATTATCCCAAACTAGGTCTTTTACCCAGATTTTTACAAAAATACATAACAAGGCCACATATGGCCATTTCTTCGTCTCTAAGACCTCGGATGCTTCCCATCCCTAGGTGAACCTTTAGTATCTGAAATAATTCTTTTCCCTCAACAGGGTGAGCAATGCCTAGTAGTGGAATTATCCTACATGGGTTACTCCCCACTACAATTGCTATGCGTGCACGCAAACATTCAAGTAAAACTTATATGTCCTACTCAAATGTCATATTATGGATGAAATGTGACTCACCCTTTCCCACATCTCAGGCACTTCTTGACTCCCTCACGCCTTTAAGCCAAGTGTGAGAAAACATTGTTTTCGAAACAAAAGGTTTTTGTTCTTGAAAACATAATACCATCCGATAAAATTCTATTGGACAACCCTTCGAGGTGAATTACTGGATAAGTTTCAGGAACAGTCATGGGTCCTCCTCCGAGATGAACTATTAGACAACTCTCCAAAGCAATTCTTCGGAAAATCTTCCCATCAAATTCATTTAACAACCACATTTTTCATGTCATGCACTCACACCTGGTATTCTAGGTTACCCGATGTATATAAATGCAATATGCCATTCACAACAATTCATGTTAATATATTAAGCATACGTATACTAACGGAATTTATACAATCAACTTGCATGTTATTCCATATATAGTAATAACACCAAAATTAGCTCATATAGGCTAATAAACAACCCGAGCAGTCCATCTTGGAGCTACCCAAAGAATCACACAAATAGCACACAAATAGCACACAACAACACACAAGGTCACATGAACAGTCCAACCTCGGTCTCAAAATTGTTCACGACCACACTAGGGATTTTCTCACTCAGTTCCAATCTTTGGAATTGAAAACACGGCCATTCAGGCCTCAGAACATCCATATCCATCAAAATGGCTCTTAACCAAGGAATAAAACAAGTAGGAGAAAACTCCTACCTACCGGAGTTGTCAAAACTCCACAATACCGGTACCCACGCGTAGCCCTTGTCGCGTATACCAACTTTGCTTCTTGTCTTGTCGAGATCCGACGGACCGATCACCAAGAAATCTAGAGAGAAGGTAGACTCTCTCTCTCTAGCTTCTTTTTCTTCTTCTCCTTCCTTTCCCTCTCTTTTTTTTTTCTTCTCCCAAAACCCGGTTGGGAGGGCAGTGAAAGGACTTGTCCTCTCATGCCATCGAGCCACCGTTGGTAGCTTGGATTCCCTTATCCTCATCTCTTCACAGCTGATTCTTATCCGATGGCATGATGTCATGTGTTTTTCATGGGTCCCGCCAGGCTCATGTTTGACTTATCATACACATTTGACACGTGGCTGCTGTGATCCCTTTCCCAATTGTGCCAAATGTCTGCGCCACTCCGGTGCCTGAATCTGAAATTCGACTATCTCGGAATTTGGCCAGCTAAACATGTTAGTGAATTCATGAGCGATTCCAACGGTGAATCAGTTTCATCGTCAAATATCTAAAAATTCTAGATTTTGACGAAATTACCATTTATCATTTATCATTTTCAAACAATTAGAATTTTAAGGTCTTACAAAACAAGGAATTTAGGCGTGTCTCCCTTGGGTAAATTAGCCACATCGGTGAGCTTGATGTTATGCTTTTGAATTATCCGTCGGACCTCTATAGCCCAGTTATGGTCAGTTTACCCATGCGGTCTAAGTAGAAAGATGCAGCCGACTAAGGTCGGAGTCCGGCGGAGTCGGTTCAATTTGGAGTCGGATCGGATGGGTCAGTGGTAGATGCATCCTATCTAGGTCTGTTCGGTTGGGTTGATAGGCTGGAGTGAGAATCTGTCCAGTGGGTGCATTACTCATGTGAGCCTCTAACTTGAGACTGACCACCGCTTCTTCATCCAAACTCCGTTTCGGGTGTTCTTGGACTCTATGGAAAGCCCATTGAGTCAATATTCCATCCATGTGCTTGTGGAGGACAATGGGTGATCATAACTTTACTGAAATCTATGTTTTACATCGAGTGTGCAGGTTGCTTGGTTGTGTCGATGTGAATAGTAGAGTTTTGACATGACCATTGCATGACATGTTGTAGGCTATTGTATCGGGTAGGAATTACCATGAATTAGCCTAAGGAAGGTTGCATGACATTATTGTTTAGTCATGGATTGATGAATGCTAATATGCTTGATACGATATATAGATATATATTGGCATGAAATATATGAAACTTATATGCTTTAACATAGGTTTTCATAGTAATTGACATAGTACAATGATGATAATGGTTCATGTAGTTGTGCATCATACATGTAACATGAAAGTGCCGGTAGCATACTTGCATTCCATATGTGATGCTGGCTTGGGGGTCGGGTTGACTGCAGATCGGCTCGCGGAATGCTCGTGAATGTGGGAGTGACAGACATTTTTCACGAAAATCGGATGATCTCCTTTGTACGGGAGCTCTACCCAAATACAAAACACATATACTGTCCCAAGCAGTGCAATATAATCCCAACATGAGTAAAGAAAGCGACCACTTGGGCCCTGCAACAATACTCATCACTATACCCACTATGAATCCAACTATATCAATAGTTACAAGAGTTCAAATATTTTTACTCTTACACAATACATATACTAAAATTAAGTTTCAATACATGTATACAACATAAACCAAGCCTGGCTTAGGCTTTCTTCTAATCCTCAATCTCTGAGACGGCCAGATCCCTACATACGCTCCTGTACCTGTAAAATAATATCCTCATTGGGGTGAGCTAATGCTCGATGAGTGGAGATAGCCTAAGTGAATACTCTCCCACCCTAAGTGCAGTGCAATGTTCCAAAATAAACATACATTCAAGCGGTATGATCCTACTTGAATGTTTACGCGATAACTCAAAATCCAGGAATTTACAGAGCTCTCCTCGCTAAGCCTCGTATGAGAATTATTGTTTTGTTAGTTTGGCCAGATTGACCCTCAGTGTGTATATATCAATTGGGCATTTCGAAGCGATTGATATGTATTTGTTTAATGGTACTGCTCAGATGAATATCAGTGTAGGAAGAAAAATCAAACGATTGAGTATACTTCTGCTTTGCTGCGTTTCACCACTCCCAGATAATTAACATTTTTTAGACAACCCTCAGAACCGTTTTCTCTAGACATCTCATGCATTCACTCCTATAGTCGTGGGTGTTCAGTTATGGAATGCATGTATGCCAATCCCAATACAGTCTAATTCACATGTAAATATATAAACATGCATATATTTACAAAACAATCAATTCACACAATCATGTCATGTAAATTCTCATTTCATACATCAAAATTAGCTCACTTGAGCTAATGATCAAACACGAGCAATTTAATTTAAATCACTCGACCAAACACATATTTTCACAAAATATATTTTGAGAACACTGTTTCGGGAATATGAGTGAAACCCACCGGTTACTATTCGAAAAATCCTAAATCATCAGTTCCTTCGTGAACCGCATTTCTAGACCATTCAGGCCCCTCATTCAATCAATACATGATTTATTACAAATTTGGTGAAATGAAACACCCAAACAGCCCTCACGGTTTCGGGCTCAACATTTTGGTTTTAAAAATTCATATCAATTAGGTCCCCAGGTTTGGGGCCAGAATCCAACTGACCTAACGGCCTCATTCGACCTCAAACATTTGTAAAGTACTTAAAACGGGAATAAAACGCAAATAGGGAGAAACCCCTACCTCTCGGGTTTGAGGCTCCTAAATCAGTTACCACCTTGAATCCACTGTCAGTGTAGGCGACTGTGCTTTGTCAGTTTGCCAGAAGCCCCGGTCGGATCGCCCCGTATTTTTTAGAGAGAAGTTCGATCTTCTCTCCTTTAGAAACTGACTCCATAGCTTCTTTGGATCTCCTTTTCCATTTCTCTCACGTTTTCTTGGCTTTTGACTTTGTAAGGGGCGAGCCCGGTATGGCAATTTGTCCTTTGTTGACTTAACAAATTCCAAAATGACCATTATGTCCCTTGAACGGTTTGACGTTCGGCTCTACCTTGCTAGTCCATTTTCATCATTTATCTACTCATTGCCGCATGGCACATGAGTACTTGTTATATGTGACTTTCATCGCATCGAAAATGGTTTTACGACACCAGAACCGCGATGCCTCGAAAAACGTGTAAATTAGACGTCTCGAAATTTGCGTGCATTGGGTTCGCGACGATTCCAGCAGTGCAATCGGATTTTAGATCATCAGAGATCTAGAGAATAAATTCTGGTTTTAATCAAATTACGATTTTGCCATTTTTCCAAAAAATTGGAATTTCTCGGGTCTTACATTCTCCCCTCCTTAAAAGATTTTGTCTGAGAATTCAGGACAATTCTGTCCTGCATGCATATGCAACGTGCACCTCTACCATGCATGTAAACAACCATTTAAATCTTAAGCGACTAAACCCGTACCTTTCATGCTATGAAGGGATGGTGTTTCCTTATCGTCTCGGCTCCCACGTGGACTCCTCCCACTCCATAGTGCCTCCATAGTAACCTCGCTGTACCTCACGGTCTTGCGTCACAAAGCCTGATCATTTATCAGCAATGCTGCTTGGTCCCTCCTCGGGGTCCATCGGTGTCGACCTCAATCTATCCCGATCGCCACGCTGAAGTGGATCACGGAGTATATTTCGGAGCATGGACGTGGAGAGCACCTCGTGGACACGACATCTTCGGGGTAATGCTAGCCGTGCGCAGCGGTGCCTACCCTCTCGAGTATCTCGAAGGGTCCAATGAACCTCGCGATAGCTTCCGCTTCTTAGAACACGATCGCTCCCTGGCATCACCTTCAAGAAGAGCGTGATCCCGACCTCGAAACTCTGGGGTCGAGTCGCATCCGCATAGCTCTTTTACTTAGGCTTTGGCGTGAGAAGACGCTGTCGTATCAAGCTCACCTTCTCGGAGGTGTCTCTAATCAAATCAGGACCAGTGATGGAGCTCTCTCCTACCTCGGTCCAACATAATGGTGACCTGCATGGCCTCCCATACGATTACCTCATCTGGTGCCATCGTATACTCTCCCGATAACGTTGTTGGCGGCAGGAATTCCACTAAGGAACCGAAATGCTCCTCCGGCAACCCTTATGATCCAGGACTCATGCTCGTAGCATGTCCTCTGGCCTCACAATAGTCCTCTCGGGGCCCGACCACATCGTCGAGGGTGGGCTGTGTGCTCATAGTAGGCGGGTGTGCCCATGCTTTTGAAACTCTTCCAAAAAAAGTCGTCGTAAACCTCGGGTCCCTATCCCAGACACTATGGATACTGGTACTGCACATGTGGCCCAGGACTATCTCTCGAATGTCTGACCGGCGGAATCTCTCGAATGGTCGTCGCCGCGGCTAAAATGTCTTGGAGCCATTGAGCGGTCCACCTATCACCCATACCTCGTCGTAGCCGCAGCTGCGTCGTGGCAAGTGGTCTAAAGTCCGTCGTGACGTGCTCCTTCCACTCGACCACCTCGATGGGTTTGATAGCCTCTTGGCGGTGCTCGTACTTAACTGGCGACATGTGAGACATCGTCCGAACAAAGTCCCCCTCGTGTCTCTTCATCCCCTCCCGATAGTCTTGGCGACGAAGATCACGGTACATCTTCGTGCCACCCCCAGTGCCACGGCGGAAATGAAGCGGTGAAACTCCACGAATCTCCTCTCTCGAATCGGTCGGCCGGGGAACCACTATCAGTCCCCCTATATCGAAGACTACCATCTATGTGAGCGGTCCGGCCCTGCGTCACGTGCTGTGTACTCGTCCTTGATGGACACTATCTCGTCCGCCCTTTGGGACTCCCGATCACTCGCTCAACAAAGGCGGTGTAGCCACTAAAATCCCAGTACCTTGATCGCTCGTTGTCGCGTAGCTGACGTCCCCACGATCTGAGCATCCGCCACTCGAGCTATACTAGCCAGCGCTCCTCGTGATAGGCCGAGTGCATCAGCCACCACATTTGCCCCTTCTGGGATGGTAATGCAAAGTGAAGTCATAATCCTCTAAGAACTCCATCCATGCGTTGCCTCATATTGAGGTCATTTGCGTGAAAATATACTTGGACTTTTGTAAGTGCAGTGCACCTCGAACTCCTGTGCATTATAAGTAGTGGCGCCAAATCTTCAAAGGCGAAGACTAATTAGCCAACTCCATGTGTCTCGGTGTGTGGGAGTAATTCTGCTAAATGATTCTTCAACTAACGAGAACCATGGCTACTACCCTCCCGGATCATCAAAACACATCCCGATCCGGCCCTCGAGGCATCTGATACCTTTGGCCTTTGTCCCACAATCGGGAACTCATGAGATGGGAGCTGAAGTAAGTCTCCTCTTGACTCCTAGAATGCCTCTCCCTGTGGTCATCCCGATCAAACTTGACCTCCTTAGATTGACCTGGTCTGGAGTCTTCACGCTATCCTGGAAATCCTCGATGAATCTCTGTAATGCCCAGCCAATCCCAAGAAACTGCATACCTCGAAGTGACTTGACCTCTCGACTTCATCTTTGCCTCGGCCTTATTTGGGTCGGCGGCGCCGATGCGACACCACGTGTCCCAAAAATCTCACCTCGGTAAAGCGAACTTGCACTTGCGGAACTGGCTGGGCGATGGTCTCTCGACAAGCTGTAAACGATCCTCCAAGTGACCTCATGCTCCCACTCGATTGGGAGTAGATCGAATGTCATCCTGAGATTTCTGATAATGATCTAAATAGGGTTGGAATATCATGCATGAGATCATGAATCTTTGTTGGCGCGTCGTCAATCAAAGAAGGGCATCACCGTAAACTCAGCTGATGGTAACTAGTGCGAAGGTCTATCTTAGAGTAGACTCGCGCTCCTCTCAACTGATCAAACAAATCGTCAATTCTCGGTAATGGAGTGCTAGATTCTTGATCGTAACCGGTTCAGTTGTCGATAATCAATGCATAGTCGAAGGGTCTTGTCCTTCTTCTTCGCAAATAGGCAGGGCACCCCATGGTGAAGTGCTCGGTCTAATGAACTGCTGTCCAATAGCTCACATGCTTTGGACTGCGAGTTCCTATGACTCAGTGGGTGCCATCATCTTGAGTCATAGAGATGGGTGAGAGTACCAGTGTGGCTTCGATCACAGAAGTCTCTTGCCCTCTGTGGAGTAGTCGGGTAGCTCGTGCGGAAAAACATCCACATGCTCGCATACTACTCGAGGTAGATCTGAGTCTGCGGTCTCGCGTCTCGGGGTAAGGAGTACCGTGCCAGCCGTGCGTCCTGACGCTGGACTCATATACTATCTGGGGAAAAATGTCATGCTTATCTCACGAAACACCACCACGATGCGAGTCTGCGTGTAGGCGGTAACCCTCTGCGCTCCGCGATCGATGCGACCACGTCAAATTTGTCAGCTTAATCCATCCCCGAGATGACATCGAACTCGACATCCGTGATCCTCGGGAGTCACTTTGTAAGTAGAGTCCACGAGATCTCCATTTCGCTGACCTCGACATATCATCCACTATTCATGCCAATCCCTGGGGAGAACTCACATACAAAGGCTCTCACAAGGTCCGACCTCTAGCCCAGCTTGATCACGATGCGGCAATGAATGAACAAAGCACGAGAATCAAATAACACTCCTGGCGTGGCGAGATGGCAACGTGCCTTGTATGGTGGGTGATCTGTGGCGTTTCGGCTGCGGTGTGACGGCGTGGGCACGCCCCTGGACCCACGATGTCGGGTGCACGTGGGCCTCGTCCTCTGCCTCTGCCCATATAGGCCTCTTGGGCACGTGAAATGTGGGTGCCGCGTAGCTCAGCGAGATTGGCTCCCACGGCACCGTACCATCTTTGTGGAGAGGAGCGTCTTGTATCTCTCACCGTCCTCTTGGCCCGGGGTATGCGTCTTAAAACCACAGGATCCCTGTCTCTACTCCAGTGAATCCCCTCCTCATGTCAGACTGCCGACAATGGTAGCATACCTCTGCCCTTTGGCAAACCCAACTCTCATACATCCCCGGCCGGATGGCGCGGCTCAACTCCTTGAACTGACTCTACGCCTCTTTCTCCCAGGCCCCGGAAGAAGTGTTGTCCTTCCTCTTGCTCTTACGACACTCGCATCTGAGTGCTCAGGAGCATCCTCTATCTCTCTCTCTCTCTATGAGGTGGGACTGTCCTGACCATGGAATCAAAAATATCTTGTATGCGAAATCCCTCTGATCTGGCCGGTGGATAACCGGTGGGCTCTCAAATCTCTAACCTTGGCCCGGTTTGTGGCCCACGTGATCCTCGACAAATCGTGCTAGCTCGTGAACCTAGTCATAATCATCATAGTCATCCTTTGCTTCAACTCTGGGAACTCCCCGGGCCTTATGATCTCTAGCTTACCCGTGAGCGGCTCTGAAACTGCCCGTGTCATCGCCTCTGTCTCTAGGGTTCTTACTTATTCCATCATGCCAGGCCTCACCACTCTGGGCTGAGCTTAACTAGTCTGTCGGGTCGCGTGGATGTCTCCGCAGCCCTCTAACATTCTCGATGCACGCCAGACAGTGATACACCACCCGTCGGACTCCCTCTGTGAATGTCGAAGGATGATGCATACTAAGCCTCACGGAGGTTACTAGGATCTTCCTTTCTACTTGCTATACCAGCACGATAGATGTATTCTTTATCAATACCATCTGACCTCGGTAAAAGCCCTCTTGTCGAGCACTAGTGGTGCTGACCAGTGCAAGTGGGCGCCCTCTGCGTCCTCGTCTCGACTAGCCATCTATACGAGTTCAATGGCAAATTAAATCTCAATACGGTATCTACAAGAGCATAAACACGACCACAGAGACACTAATCATACACACCTCATCCCGAGTGTCTGTGATCAATTTTGCCTTTAAAATATTGTTTTCCATGAGCATTTATTTTCGAAAATTTCATTTTGAAAATTTTATTTTCGAAATTTTGTCTAATTTATTTTATTTGATTTTTTTCAAAAATACTTGTTTTACTCCATTTTCTTCAATTTTACAACTTGTAAAACCTTAGAAAATTATTTTCTTCTCTCATGCTTGAATAAATTTATGAAATTTATTTTCTTCACTTATCATCATTTTTTTCATTTATTTGCTCTTTGGAGACACAAAAAAATACTTATCCATATTTTTTGCCTATCGGTACACCTAAATAAATTTATTAAATTTATTTTATCTAGTTTTCTTGATTTACACCTTTGTAAAAACGAAAACCAATTTTTTCTCCTCATTTTTTTTTTTCGTTCTCCATTAGTAGCCTTCCTTGCTACCTCTACATGTAGTAACTTAAATACTGCATCCACACTACTCAAAACTTTTATTAAAATTTTATTTCCTTTTCCCAAATAAATTTATTATAATTTATTTCATTTATTTTCCTTTTCGGTTTACTCCTTTAGTAAGCCCTCAATGTTCCTAACACCTTAAAATTTTTATTAAAAAATTCTATTTTGTCATCAATAAACCAAATAAATTGATTACAATTTATTTCATTCAGTTACACCTTTGTAAACTCTGAGTGTTTCCAACATAATAAGTGTTAATTACCTAAGCACCCAAACATCATAACATATCACAAACCATATTATAAACATCATTCACCATGATCACACAATAAATCATCCAAATCTTCACCACCTAACACATGCATGTAGTGTCCTAGTTTTGTCGTGATTTCTAGGTAATCTCATGCCTACGCTCGACATCGAACCGCACTGGTGGTGATGTTCTTATACCTCAAGACATGACCTAGCCCAGATCCCTCGAGCCACTGGGTAGTGGTATGCCTGGCTACGATACCCAATTTGTGACGCCCCCCCAGGCTTAGAGTGCAGTGACTACACAGGTCAACCGTGGGATACTCGTGAATGTGGGGTGACCCAGGCATTTTCAATCGAGACGAGAGTCTCCTTTGTGCGGGGCTCTGCAAATAAAACTTTGCATATTTGTCCCCAAACGGTCACGATATAATCCTGACATGATGCAAAACGACCCACTTGAATTATAAACAATGCTCATCATACACTATGAATCAACTATATCCAATAGTTCACAAAGAGTTCAAATATTTTTGCTCTTGATACTCTCACTAAAATTAGGATTTCAATACATGTATACAACATAAACCAAGCCACAACCAGGCTTTCTTCTAATCCTCGATCTCTAGGACGAGGCCGTCCCTCGCCACGCTCACGTATATAAAATAATATTCCTCGACAGGGGTGAAATTGTGCTCGATGTGGAATAAATACCCCAAAGTGGGCTACTCTCCGCTTTAGTGCGGTCTGATGTTCCAAAATAAACATACATTCAAGCAAATGCATGATCCTACTTGGATAATACCATGGTAACCTCATAATCCAGAGTCCTCATGACTCTCTCACACTAAGCTAAGCCTCAAATGTAGAAATTATTGTTTTGTTAGTTTGTGGACAGCCCTCAGATGTGTATATATCAGTTATGGGCCGCTCAGACGATTGATATATATTTGTTGTGGACCCTCCGTGAATATCAATTGGGTAAGCTCAGGCCGGTGATATTATTTGTTTGGATCTCTCAGATAATTAGCATTTTTAGACAACCCTCGAGCAGAGTTTTTCTCTATACTCATCTCATGCACTCACTCCTACATCCTAGGGTGTTCCGATACATATGGAATGCATGTATATCAATCCCGATATAATCCCAATTCACATGTAAATATATAAACATGCATATATTTACAAAGCAATCAATTCACACAATCATGTCATGTAAATTCTCATTTCATACATTAAAATTAGCTCGCAGGCTAATGATCAAATCAGAACAATTTAATTTAAATCACTCGACCAAACACATGGCTCACAAAGAAATATATTTTGAGAACCTTGTTCGAGAATAGTGAAACCCTCGGTTACTATTCAGGAGAAAATCTAAATCATCGGTTCACTTCGTGAACCCGCATTTCCCAACCATTTCCGGCCTCATTCCAATCAATACATGATTTATTACAAATTTGGTGAAATGAAACACGAGCAACCCTCGCGATTCTGGGCTCAACATTTGGTTTCAAAAATTCATATAAATTCGGTCCCAGGTTTGGGATCGTCAGAAAGCGGCCCACTAACGGCCTCGTCGACTCAAACATTTGTAAAGTACTTAAAAGCGGGAATAAGCGCAAGTAGGAGAAACCCCTACCTCTCGAGGTGCAGGAAACTCTGCATCCGGTACCAGCATGGCCCTCTACCAACGTAGAGCAACTTTCCTTCTTGTCAGTAGGCGGTCGAGATGCTTGTATTTTAAGAAGAAGTTCGATCTTCTCTCACTAGAAGCTCAACTCCATAGCTACTGGATCTCCTTTTCCATTTCTCACGTTTTCTTGGCTTTTGACTTTGTTAGGGACGACCATTGTAACAATTTTGTCCTTTAGTTACTTAATAAATTCTAAAATGACCATTATGTCCCTTCATTTCCCAGTTTTGACATTCGGCTCTACCTCGGCCTTCCATTTTCATCATTTATCTACTCATACCACTTATGGCACATGAGTACGTGTTATATGTGACTTCTGGTCGCATCGAGCGAGAATCGTTTCTGACACCAGAACCGCTATGCCTCTGAAGCGTGTAAGTGTTGTTTTAACGCACTACGAAATTTTCACGTGCTACAGCTGAATTTGGTAGAGCGATTCTAGCGATTATACCAATCCATTTAGATCATCAGGGGATCACAGAGATAAATGCGATTTTTAATCGATGCGATTTTGCCTTTTTTAAAAATTTGGATTTCTCGGTGCTGTATGCCGCGATAACATCACGTCGAGTCGGGTGTGGGTGCATAAAAACGGTTAATTCACCATTCTTGGTGAATGTGTGGTGAGCTCAAAACGGACAGCGTCCAATTGAGACTCACGGTGGTATAAAATGAAAAATGCAAATGAATATATATATATATATGTGTGTGTGTGTGTGTGTGTGTGTGTGTGTGTGTGTGTGTGTGTGTGTATTGTGTTGGAAGTAGCAAGATGGGAATCGATCCCCCAGTGAAGACCCAAATTTACCTGAGGTTAGACATGATCACCGACAATGAAAGTCCTTAAAAATGTCGAAAGGCGTATGACGATCTTGTGGTAAGACCTCAAAAAATGACATAGCCCAAATAAATAAACACATGGGATTTGATGAAATTCAAATTAGTATTGATCGGTCCAATGAGTCAAAGTCTTTGGGTGAGGCATCAATGGCCGGTTTTCACACTTGGCGTTGCATGTGTGAGGGAGTCAGTGAGGACTCAGTACATGGAACATGGTGGGTCGCATTTCATTCATGGCATATAGAATTCCATTCTAGGTTTGCATAATCTTAATTGGAATGTGCTTCTTTCTTTGGTGACATGACCATTGCATGTGCACTTAGGTGGTGAGTAACCTTTGTAGGAGAATTTCACTAATAAGCTTTACTCACCCCGTTGTGAATCCCCTTTTAGTCACGTGTCGGTATAGGCTCTTAACAGCATATGGATGAAATGAACCACGACTTATTTGGTTTGTTTTGTCTTGTATTATATTCGAATATTAACAAAACATATACACTGCTTTAGTATCAAAGGGCGTAAAGATAATGTGATTATAGTCTATCATAGATTTTTATATATTGTGAATTAAATATGCAGGAATGGATTCGATATATGAGACATGTGATTGTGATATCGAGGTATCCGATATCCACAGGTTTCCATGAGTTGACGAGTTATCAATGAGACCCTCGGGACATGGGTGTCACATTTCATATATGTTAGGATGTCATAAAATGCTTGATACTTGTATCCCTTCATGACAAGTACCATCGGATCAAAATAATATAATCAATTAAATAAAAATCAAAATTTAGATTTTAAAACAAGTATACGTACTAGTATCACACATTGAGGAGAAGATCAACTTTGTCTGTTAATAATAACCTCAAACATAGTTAATTTAACTTTTATATTAGAACAGCATATTGTTTAGTTAAATTTTTTCGTTCTAAAACTGTAAACTTTCTGGTTGGGAGGGGGGTAGACAAGACATCCAAACATAAAAGTAACTAGAGGTTGGTATTGGTAATGGGAAATTTTGACTTTACCGAGGAGGAGTAGTTTGGAAGAAAGGAAAAAGGATTTGGAAACAAAAAGGGTTAGATGAGATGACCAAGAAAAGGTGTGATAAGTAATTAGTAAGGGTGAGTGGAGACTGCAAACCATCTCCATCTCCATCTCCATCTCCATCTCATCTATCCATCCATCCAGGGAGCATATAATATAATAATTAATGGTAATACCTCCATTTTCAATCAATCAGTCATGTATAAATGAACACAATCTCATCATCTGACCACCCAAATCCCATATGTTCACTTGGCACGCCACGTGTCTCCTCAACCGGTTCCAAATGGGTATCAAATATCTATCCATAGCATAACGGAAATGTTAGGACAGAATTGGACGGATGGAGACAGAGGTAGCTGCCGGAGGGGAGGGTGGTGGCCGGCACGTATGGAATGACAGGCGGATGGTAGTAAAGGCGGCGGCGCCGTCGTGGGTCGGTGTCATCGTCGTCATCGAATTAGAGATGGGGTGGAGTATCCAAGTCTTAATCATTTCTCCACAAATGGCTGCATACACAATCATTTGTCTCTCCTTTATAAATACCCTCCCTCCTTCCCTGTCGACCAACCACCTCTACCTCTACCTCTACCTCTACCTCTTCCTCTCAAGCTTTCCTCAAAAACTTCTACTAAAATGGCGTTTAAAACTAAGTTTCTTTCTGTCGTTGCAATGGCGGTGCTGCTTGTTTTCTTGGTACTGATTCAACAACAACAACAAGAAGCTTCTGGTTTGTCTCATTTTCTTCGTTTGGTTTGCTATTACACTAGTTGGTTTAGTAGTGATTCTTTACGTTTGTATTTAGCAGATTACGGTTCTGGGCATGGACAGGTCTTCGGTGAAGAACCTTCCCCTAAGATTCTGAACAGAAAGGTCTCGTCTTCACCCTTCCTTCCCTTCTTTTTTTTTTTAAAAAAAAAAAGAAAAATCTTTAATGGTGCATGAATGAATATTGGTAATTTTTTTACAGGTAATGGATGGTGTGGAGAGAAAGAAGCTGGAGGCATTGAGGAAAGACGTCGTGCATGGATGGGAACTAAGGACGGTTCCTTCAGGTCCAGATCCGCTGCATCACAATGGAGGAAGTCCAAACAAACCTCGTACTCCATGAGAGACCTAGAGAGAGCTTTTCGTAGTCATGTTCTGTTCTATTAACTATTATTATATATGAAGGGATACAAATCAGTGAGGCCTTACACATATATATATATATATATATATATATATATATATATATATATATATATATATATATATATATTTGTGTCCTTTTTTTTCTTGTTCTTCGCTTGGGCTATAGCTAGATATGTTAACTCGTTATTTTATGCCTTTTTTTGCTTTTTTTTTTCCCCCATGAGCAAAAACTCTTGAAAATGTATGTAGTTTCTGGAAATTATGTGCATTTCAGTGCATATATATTTATACATCTACTGTGAACTGCATGCACTTGAATAATAAAAACTGGTTTTAGAAGAAGATCGAGTAGTGGGTGGTCAGAGTGACATCAGCGTGGGCCTTAAAGTGTCACACTCAAGAATGTGACCATTTGTGATGAGATAGAAATCAAGAGCATTTTCTGATTGACATAATAAACAAATAAATAAATAAATATATATATATATATATATATATATATATAAAAGTTATTATCTGGGTGTCTGCGGATAACAAACCTTGAGATTCTATTTTAATCTAAAGCTATCACGTAGGGTTCGCCCACTGCCTCTCATATCATGATGCTTAGCTATATATATATATATATATTTCCTTTTTTCCATTTTTTCAAAATTTGTATGCATATGGAGCAACTGAGCAAGTATAGATTACAGAGTTTTGGTCCAAAATAATCTTGATTTTGAAATAAATCAAATATATATATATTTCCTTTTTTCCTTTTTCTCAAAATTTGTATGCATATTGAGCAAGTATAGATTAAAGTTTTTGGTCCAAAATAATCTTGATTTTGAAATAAATCAAATATATATATATATATTTCCTTTATTCCTTTTCACCAAAGAATTTTGTATCATATGGAGCAAGTATGAATTAAAGAGTTTTGGTTCAAAAATAATCTAGATTTTGAAATAAATCAAATATATATATATATATATATATATATATATATATATATATATATATATATATATATATATATATATATATATATATATATTTCACTTTTCCTTTCTCAAATTTGTATGTATATGGAGCAAGTATAGATTAAAGAGTTTTGGTTCAAAATAATCTTGATTTTGAAATAAATATTGTTTTTTAACCCTTTTTATAAGCATACATTTAATATAGCTTTTAAACTATAATTGCCAACTATAGTTTCATTTTTTATTTTAAAGCCATAATTATCAATAACGGTTTTATTTTACATTAAAAAAATGATTGACAACTACGATTTTAGTATCCAACGAAAAGAAAATGCTTAAAATCAATATTTATGGGTGGTCATTTTGATCACAAATTCTAAATTAGGAGAGAATGAATCCAGGTGATAGGTATGTAATTTACATTCATGCCAAGCTTGGCCTTGCCTTTCACATACATCACCTCACATCAGGCTATATATATATTCCACTAATTTCAAATGTATTTATTTCTTTTTATATATCTTATATACTAAAATTTAATATGAAAAAATAATATTGTACTACTTTATTTGTACTATTTGATGAATCCGAATTTTAATCTAAAAAAATTTATTTGATGCGAAATTCAATTTCGTATTAATATTTTGTTAATCGAGTTTTGTCTTAAAATAATTTATTTTTAAATACTATATTTTTTAAAATAATATATCTAAAATAGTACTGAGTACTTAAAACCATAATTGGTATCCATAGTTTTGACTTAAAAAACCTCAGTAAACAATTATACTTCTAACTTTAAAAAAAATTAAAATAATAATTATCAACTACGGTTTTAACAAAGACATATTGGTTTAGACATTTTTTTAAAGATCGTTTTAATTGATATTTTTTTTGAAAATAAAAAATACATCAGTTTGAAAAAAACCTCGATTATCAAGTCGGTTGGAAAGACAAGATGGGTTAAAATTTTGAAAATCATAGTCCGTCATTTGAAGTTATAAATTGTATGTGTGGTCATAAAAGCAAGGCAGTGAATTAGAAGTAGTAAAATTTAACATGACACATGAATACGATATGAATTCAACATAATTTTTATGGGTTTGAATTGAGTATAATTGTGTTTTAGTCATGTCGTGATGTGTCTAGCGTGTTTTAATGAATGGGTTATATTCGTATTGATCTGTCTATCACAATTGACTCAGTGTGGCGTTTAATTATTATATTAATTAATTAACGTATTTAATAAATAATTTGTGTTAAATGAATTCAGTAATTAAAGAATTCCTATTAATTTAAATAATAAAATTAATAAACATGTTAAATTTAATAGGTTGTTTGTGTTAAACATGCATAGATGATTAATTAAAATTTTTATTATTTTAAATAACCAAATTAAATTAGTCATATTCGTGTTGATCTACCTATCATCAATAATTGGTTGGGTTTGGGTTAGCGAATATTGACAGATTTATTATTTATGTCGGGTTTTGGTTGACGAATGTTGATACGGTCGTGCGTGTTTGTCTGAATATTACATCGGCATGGTGTCGTCGCATCATAGATGGAGCTACAATTTTGATAAGGACACGCTAATTTAGATAATTTTTTCAAAAACATATTAGATTGATATTTTAAAATATATATATATTATTCTAAGACAAAACTAGATTATTAGGTTAGTTGGGAAGATAAGGTGGGTTAAAATTTTGAAAATCATCATCGGTCTCATTCGAGGTTTCAAATTGTTGTGGCAATGGTCATAAAAAGGCTTCAAAGCAGTATTCGTGATATGGTTAGAGAATAACGCCTTTGGTTTAGGCATTTTTCTGAAGCGTATCAATTGAGTTTTTAAAATAAAAATGTATCATTTTGAGAAAAAAAAAAAAAAAACAGGATTATCAGGTTAGTTGGGAAGAGAAGATGGATTAAAAATTTGAAAATCATAGTAAAATTGTTGTGGTGTTGGGAATGGGCATAGACAAGTTCATATCATCGTTTGCAGCTCTCGTCGACAATTGCACATCTACAAGAGACCTGCAAAAACTGAAACAAATTCACGCTCGAATCATAAGACTCGGAATTTCTCCCCACGATTTCATTCGATCCAAGCTCGTCGCTGCCTACGCCTCATGCGCCCAAATCTCCCAAGCCTCCTACATCTTCTCCCTCACGAATCGTCGCTCTACTTTCCTCTACAACTCCCTAATCAGAGGCTACTCCTCTCTCTCCCTTTTCTCTCAATCCCTCTCCGTTTTCCGCCAAATGCTCTTCGCCTGCAAACCCATTGATCGCCACACCTTCCCTGTAGTCCTCAAGTCTTGCTGTGGCTTGTCGGCTCTGCGTCTCGGCCGGCAAGTCCATTGCGCCGTTGTGGCAAATGGGTTGGCCTCCGATTTGGCCAATTTGAATGCTTTGATAAGCATGTACTCCAAGTGTGGTGATTTGGCGGTTGCCCGGAAGGTGTTTGATAAAATGCCGGAGAGAAATTTGGTCACTTGGTCTGCCATGATGGCGGGGTATGGGGTGCATGGTGTGTTTGGTGAAGTCTTTGAGTTGTTTGATGAAATGGTGGATGCTGGTTTAGAGCCGGATGGGGTGAGTTTTACGGCTGTTTTGGCAGCTTGTAGTCATGGAGGTTTCGTGGAGAAAGGAAGGAAGTATTTTTGGATGATGGAGAGAAGGTTTGGGGTAAGGCCTGGGGTTGAACATTACACATGTATGGTGGATATGTTGGGAAGGGCCGGGCTGGTGGAGGAGGCTGAGGAGTTGATCGGTGGGATGGAGGTGCAGCCTGATGACGCCTTGTGGCGTGCTTTTTTGGCTTCCTGTAAGATTCATGGAAAAGTGGAGGTAGGCGAGCGACTAGCCAGGAAGATACATCGACATGGAAGGAGGTGAGAATGCTGGTACCATCCTCCCATCAGTTTCGGTGGTCTTAAGGCTTGAAAGGTTACCGCGTAATCTGGGGATCAGTTTGGGTTGGAATCTGCTGGTGGGTTTGGGTACCTATTATTGGTGCTTTTATTGAGATCTGGTGCATAGCGGGAAAGGGACTACCTTGAAGAAGAGGGTTCGAATGGTATCAAGATGTTAGAACTATACGATCCCCACTTGTCGTTTCTCGTGAAATTGTAAGTGGTAGTTAAGGCGATGGGTTATACATCTATCAGGAAGTCGGTATTTTGGACTAAACTCTTTTATTGGGCTTGAGTACCTATCAGATGAATACAACATCACTATTGGGAAAGGTGAACGAGTAGCCGAGAAGGTCTATCCATATGGAAGGAGACTTAATATATTGTATTTTGCAAACAAAGATGTGGTATATATATTGGTACTTCAATGAAGGTTTTGTTTCTTTGTCTCTTTGCAGGAACAGCACTGGAATATTAGTGCTCATCCCCAGGGGTGTGATTCGTAATGGGTAAGATTAAATGCTTAGTAATAGGTAATCGATGTATGGATCGTGTCAACATTCGTTAACCTAAACCCGACACGAATAATAACGATGTCAACATCACTAACTGACGGCCGAATTTATTATTCGTGTTGGCGGATCTGACGAAATATGGCGTTAATTTGATTATTTAAAATAATAAGAATTTATAATTAATCATCCATGCATGTTTAACACAAAATAACCTATTAAATTTAACATGTTTATTAATTTTATTATTTAAATTAATAGGAATTGTAGTCTAATCCATATTTAACACATATAACTTATTAAATAGGTTAATTAATATAATAATTCATGGATCGATTTGGTCAATTCATGTTGAGCAAGTCAACATGAATATGATCAATTTATTCAACGTGTTAAGGCGGATCGTATAAATATGGCTGCAGCAGCGATTATATTAGCCAAAGCCCGCTAAAAACATTGGGTTCATGTCGTATTCAGCGTGTCATGTCAATTTTCTTAATACGGATGACAATTTTCTCGGTTCATGGGGAGGAATTTAGTGTCAAAATGTTGGAAAGATAGCACTATCTGGATAACTTACAACTTCAAAATCATTTGCCATTTGACTTACACGCAGGGAACTAAAAATCGGATTTTTCGACCGATTTATCGCCGAAAAATCGGTTTTCGGGCGGCTTCGAAAAAATTTGCACTGGAAAAAATCGTCGATTTTTCCTGAAATTTTTTTTTTCCCTTTTGTTCCTTGGCTCAAAAAATATGAAAAATTTTCTTTTGATGGGTTTCAAACCAACCCAAAATTCCTGGAAGAGGCACCCTCTAGCCACCAAGCCATTGATTACACTTATTATATATAGTGCAAACGTTTTTTATATTCTCTTATTATTTATTTGTTCATAATCCATTTTTAATATTTTATTTATTTTTATTTTACATTATAACTTATAATATTTTTAAATCAGAAATATTAATTTGAAAAGAAAAGAAATAAAATAATATCATTAAAAATTAAAATTTATAATATATAATATTTTGAATCTCTCATTATCTACATAATATTTATAATAACAAAAACAAATAAATAATATCTCTTTAACATAATAATATATTAAATATTTATATTTAATTTAATAATTACTAATTCATTTGATTTTAATCTACCTTAATTAAGATATGAATCATTTCTCATAATCTATATAATTAAAATATGAAAAATTTTAATAACCGATATTTTGTAAAAATATCCCACTAGATATTTTTCCGATATTTCCGATATTTAAAAGTAAATTAATTTCTGATATATCGTGTTTTAAATATTTTGATCCTTGCTTACATGGAGTTAACAAGATAATTTATTTTTCGAATCCATTGAGTAGTTCTTTGTTGAACTGATATATATATATATATATATATATATATATATATATATATATATATATATATATATATATATATACCTTCTTATTGTTATTTGAATTTAAATCATAGAATTGTGGCTAAATAAAACAGTGATTCAGTAAGTCAATTCGGCTCCTCTGTAATTAGTTTTCTAAGTTTGTGTGTTTTTTTCTCTTTATTAAGCTTGCGCAAACCTACTGACTGCTTCATGGCATCCGGAGAGTGGAATGGGATAACCCTAATCCCATATAAGTCGTATGAAAGGAAGGGACCCAATACAATGAGAGCATGGATAAAAAGCCCAACGTAAGGGGGTTTGAGTCCGATACGTCATGCCTAACCCCTAACGCACCTACATCAGGCATTTGGGGAAGAGCATTCTTATCGCTTCACCGCCCATATCACCTCGAACATGTCAATCCTCGGTCCCGCCGACCAAAGCTCAATCGAAGTAGGCAGAGCTGTAAAGACCCGGTCTTCAACGAATAAGCAGACTTGACCAAACCGCCAGTACCAACCACCACATTGACTACCACAGACTCCACACCCATGAAGCTCACTATACGTTCCACTCCTACGAACCCCACTACCTTGATGGACCAGGAGCACACGTGGCGGACTCCAATAGTATAAATTACTCCGATTGTAAACTTAAAGGATATATGTAATCGATATATGTAATCTTTGTAGCAACTAGAGAGATATTCAAATTCTTTGGGAATTAATTTATTTACAGATAGTTAAATAAGACTCTGAATGACCTGTTGTTGTCAGGCTTGATTACTTGGTATATTTATTCCATTCCATATGAAATGATGTATTCTTTATCCTTCATCTTTCCTGGAGAGCACAAGCTTTGGGATATCTGGTTGAACACAACTGAGTTTATACTTCAATGTGGATGAATTATTATGAATTTTTTCATTGTGTTCTTCTAATCAACTTTAAATTTAAAAGGTTCTTTTTTATTTTTATTTTATGAAAAGAACTTTAAAAGGGTCTTAATCACTCGTTTTATAGTTAAAGAAGCTCTTTTGTCCTACTAATCTGTAGCTAGGCTGAAGATTTCCAGTATGCGTTAAGAGCTTATTGGAATTCATTCATTCTGCAAAGAAGTTTAGAGGTCTGAATGTTTAGGACTGGAATCCTGACATAAGTGAATGAAAGTGTCTCATCGAATAAAAGCGAGAATGGAGATGAGTTTAAATGGTGGCTCGAATGGGTTTGGGCCGGGCGCCCGTGTTTGTGGAAGGGAGAGGACCTACACCAAGCTAGGTCGGTTTCCCCCACAGCCGCCCGCCGCCGTCATCCGAGCGAGTTCGGGTTACGGAGTCATATACATTTTGTTGACGCGTTGTTTAGTTATTTTTTTCGAACAAACGTATGCGTTCGGTGGAAGCCTCGTGACATATTTGCTCCATTTTCCCATTTTTTGCATAAAAAAAAAATATTCTCCTCACTTCATTATCATTGTCATTTTTGTCGTTGCGCAGAAACAATTTGAGTTGGCCAGGGGTCCTCGACTACGTGCAGCGAGCGAGATCAGTTCTATCCTGAGAGGCGATTGTCGCATTATCATAAGTGCAAATTGAGGGCCAAATTCGTCTTAAGGACACAACGTTTTTCCGTTGGGCTCGGATCTGCTTTCTGCTTTCTAATTGTTTGTTTATATTGCAGGTTTGTTTCCTTCATATTTTTTGTTTCTGTTTTTGAACGAACACGACTACTACATGGAATTCATTATAGTGATGAATTTAGACTACACATTTTATTCATACATACATACATTAAATGGATAGATAGAAAGAAAGATATCTGTAATTGGAAGAAGAAAATGGTAAAATCAATGATCTGTTGTTGTTTCTGTATATTGAAAATAAATAAATAAATAAATAAATTTCAGTGGTGATCATAAGATTTCTCTAACCTCTATTTCAGGGACATACCCGGACATTCTCAGTAGGAATAGATGATGGGCATGGCATGGGATACTCTGCATCTGTAGATGGGATTTATCACCAGCTACAAATTCATGGGCTCTTCCATCCAACTCAATCGAACTGAAACCCGGTTTCTTATCGATACCGATCGCCTTCATCTTCCTCTAACCTTGCTTGCGCCGTCCCACCTCCCAACGCTGCATATATGTTAGAAAGGGCACATAATTCGAATCACCGCGGGATGCCTCGAAAGATGCTTCATTAACCTTTCGAGCCGGTCGGCATCTCCGTGAATCTACAAGCGGTAAATAATAAGGGCAGGAAACGACTTCATTCGGCTTCATCGGCATGTTTGCTATAACATTCCAAGCGTCCCCTAATCTGCCTGCGCGGCTGTACAGATCCACTAAGCATCCATAATGCTCGATCCTAGGCGATATTTTATGAGTTCTTGTCATGATATCGAAGCATCGGAGGCCCTCGTCGACTAGACCGGAGTGGCTACACGCTGTTAGAGCTCCGGTGAAACTGACTCCATCGGGTCTGAACCCTTCTTTGCACATCAAATGGAAGAACTCCAGAGCCTCCTCCGCATGCCCGTTCAGAGCAAGCCCCACGATCATCGAGTTCCATGAGACCAAGCTTCGGTTAGGCATTTGTTCGAACACTTGGCGAGCGAGTCGAACACATCCACACCGAGAATACATGTCGATCAATGGATTGTTTATCTTGATATTATCCTTGAAGTCCTGTTTCATGACGAATCTGTTCATCCACAAGCCCAAACCAAGTGCGCCAAATTCACTGGGCTGCAGAGCAATGATGGTCACGTAATCTGGCTCTACTCCGGCTAATTGCATATCCCTAAACCATTCCAAAGCTTGATCAAAACAACCTCTCTTAACAAACCCACCAATCATGCAAGTCCAAGAAATCGCATCTCGTTCAGGCATTTGATCAAACAACGTAATTGCCTCCCCAACCTCCTCGTTCCTCATACACCCATCAATCATAGTATTCCAAGACACCGAATTCTTCACACGCATTTCATCAAACATCAACCAGGCAAGATCCAGCTGACGGCATTTGGAGTACATATCAACCAGGGCGGTACCCACCATCACGTTCTCAGTATCCAATCCCAGTTTCCGGACATGAGCATGGATCAATTTAGAATCGTAGACCTGTAAATCGGAGCAGGCAGAAGAGGGTGAGAAAAGTGACGTGATTGGGACTGACACCGGCAATTTGCATGCGGGAAAACTCTGCGGCGGCTTCGGGTAGTCGGCCATGGCGGCAGTGGAGGGCAATAGAAGAGGTCCATGAGACAACGTGGGATTGGCTACGAATGAGACGGGATTTTGGGCTGTGAGGAGAAGTAGGAAACTTGGGATGATTTGGTTGGGAGTTTGAATTTGGATCTGGTTGTGGGGGTAGGGATGAAGGAGTTGTAGCTGGGTAGGAGGGAAGGCTCATTTTTCGAACTAACGACCAGGGAGGAGGCGCCATTAATGCCTTTTCAATCAAGTTTTTCTCACTGTTTCTGGATTTTTGTTCCCAAAATAAATTATTTGAAATTTTAAAAAAGAAAAAAATTGCAGAGTAGGGTTCACAGCAAACAAATCATAGTAACATTGGTACTTTCTCTCCAACAAAATAATTCCCAAGAACAAGATAATTCCCAAGGTGGTACTTCTTCATGTCCCCCATCCATCACTCCATGTCTTTTTTTTTTTTAAATTTTGTTGAGCTTTTTTAACTGAACTATGTGGTTCAGTTGTTAGTTATCATTCGGAGTTCTCTTGGAATATGTTGAATTTTTTTTTTTGGAATTCTCTTAGAAAATTTATAGCTAGGAAAGGGATCCGGTCATAATGTTCCATTTTTTATTCGGGTCAACTTTTGGCTAGCACACTCCCAACCCTATGCAGGCTATGGGTTAAAAAAGGTTAAAACGGGTCATAATATTAAAAAAAGTTCAAACATGTTTTCCCTAATTTTATCATTCTTTAAATAAAAAATAAAAAAAATACATGAATAATTAATAACAATTGGTGATAGACAAATAATAATTACAGAAAATAATAGAGCTTAGATAATATAATTAATAGAAGACAACAAGCTAGAGTATAAATATCTGAAGACACCAAATACATTTGATTTAGAGGAAATGGAGAAGGTAATTATCGTTGACAGTATTTTTTGTCATTACAATCGTATTAGATTCAAATGACATTTTAACCTCTATTTTTCCCAATAGAGAAAAATAAATTAAGTTTGCTCTAATATTGGGAACATGCAGCACCTCATTCAAGGCCAGAATCTTTCATGAAGTGAGGTTCATCACGATTTAGCATTTTCCCAAATCTTGAGTTGTGTCACCAAGGTAGACAAGTACTTTTTCATCATCCCCTACTGGAGTGTAAGAGGCAAAAACATCTTTGTTTGCACAAATATGCCTTGTTGCACTAGATTCTACTATCCAATTCTTGGAATTGGTTACCATAGTAGCTTGTGAAATAATACCGGTTATTATGTCATCTCCTTCGACCAAGTTGACTTTAGGAGGATTTCCACCACTTCTATTTTTTACTCTCTTTCTACATTGAGGTGTGTGATGCTCTGGTTTGTAAAAACCATAGCAAGAACCTTTCTTTTTTAAAGTATTAAGGTTAGCAACTTTGGGTTTGTTATCAGAGTTTTGAGACTTATGGTTGTACCTTTTAGGGTTGGTTCCCCACCCTCATCGCATAAGCGATCAGCTAACTACTTTATTATCTTTTTCTCTTTGGAGTTTAGTCTTCATGATGATATGAGTGATCCGTCGTCGGGCAATTGCTTCTATTTGTGTTTTAATTGTTTCTTGTAGTCACTCCATGAATCAGACAATTTCTAAGTGTGGTTCAATATAAAGCTTGTTAAAACAAATGTATCTTTTCAGCCCTTAATTCCTCCACCAATTTGTGGTACTCATTGATTTGGAGCTTGATGTCCTTGTTATCTACCATCTCCCACTTGTAGTAGTTTCCAACCACAAACTTTTGCTTGCCCACATCTTTAGTAGTGTAATTAGTCACCATTGACTCCCACATAACATTTACTTCCTTTTAGGCATAGTAGACATCAAATAATTCATTATACAAGGTAGTCAAAATTGTATGACGACAAACCTTGTTTGCATGCATCCAAGCCTCTACGTTAACACACGGGATTGCATCTGACAGCACTTGTGACGCCATAAAAACCCGGGGGTCCGTTGACAATCTGTCAACCTGCAGAAACCTATGTGTCTCATATCATGAGATCCATACATGAGTAAAATGGCCACGTCGAGCCCATACATCCATACTCACCAAAGTATAACCAACTATATCACAATAGTTTCATACATTTTTTACAAAAATATTTAATCATGTTTTACAAAAATATATACTCAAAGCCATAACCGATATTTCTCCAGCGACCTCTGGTAGCGTAGGTCTGCTGAATACCCGCATGCGCGAAGAGGATCGCGGCGGTGAAGCGATGCGCAATAGTTGAATTGCCCTCTGAGGCTACTCCGCTAAAATGCGCATGTAATGTGCAACCACGAAGCATCACATTCCGCCACGGTTGCAGATTTACACATGGAATGTGAGCTTATATCATCACGTGGATGTTTTTCATGCTCATCACGAGTCACTCAGAGCTCGCTCCACACGCCTTTGCGAGTGTAGCTGTCGTCATTAGATACCAGCTGACACCTCATATGACCCTTGTCGGTTCGCCCAGCACTAATGCAACTTGCCAATGGATAACCAATCGGTCGGTCGACTCCACATCACTCAACTCTAGGTCTAGCGATAACCATGGCCAGTGTGTTTCTTTTAAACGCGAACTTTACGGCTCATGTGAGTAGGTCTCTGCCAGCCACAGAGACTTTAGGCTCACGCCGCGGGTCTCTTACACCCACACAGAACTTTCGGACATCTCCGCGGGTCTCTTACACCCATACAGAACTTTAGGCTCATGTCGCGGGTCTCTTACACCCCGCATTTAATTTATTTCTACGCCAGTTTGAACCGTGGGTCTTTTATTGGCGTCGTCTGATGCAAGCTCATCCCACGTTCACCAAGGTTGGTGAACAACCATACCGTGCACCCACACCCGCCTCGACGCGATGTACCCATGCACATTAATGCAATGATGCCAATTCATATATTCCATTCTAATGGTTCACACACAATTATATTTCATATAATTCAAACAATCATGTTAACATATCAATTTAGCATGCATTAACATATCATTTTCCACACAATCCATGCCATCCAACTCAAGCAAATACACATGGACAATTTCAGTCCAACAAGCAAATCCGGACTGTTTTTAACAGTCCCAAATCAGTCTGTGGGCTGTCCATGGACAACCCCCTCATCAAGCATCGGTTCCACTTCTTTGGGCAAAAATCCCTCTTTTGCATTTAGGCCTCACAGCACCCTAAAACCATTATCATGCCTCTTTAAACAAGAATATCCAAGTAAGGAGAAGACCCTACCTCTCGGAGTTGTCGAAACTCCGCAATCTGAAACACCCACGCATAGCTGCTGCGGTGGGGACCAGCTGCCTTTGTTTCTGATTTGTGGTCAGGTGCAGGAAAATTTAGAGAGAAGGTGGAGTCTCTCTCTCTAAAATCCCTTCCTTTCTCTCTTTCCCTCTCTTTTTCTCCCTCTTCCCCTCCCAAACCGGTTGGGTAAAGGTTGGTCAAGTGGGATAGTACTCCTCTTGCCACATATTCGACTACTCTATTGGCTCATTGGATTACCTTGTCCCGCTTTATCCATACACTTTCACTCCTGAGAAAAATGCAATTCTTGACATATATTATCTTGACTTATATTGATATATGTCAATATTGTAATATTTAAATTAGAAATTATGACATATACATACTTCAATAATAATGACATACACATAAAACTTGTCCATGATTGGGATGATGGAACCTTGACTTATGACAATATATGTCAATATTGTGTATTTAATTACGTCTTCTTTATCTCCTTTTAGAAGCGAGATTCCCTCTCCCTCCATTTTCAAAGCCCTTAATTTCCTCCCTCCTTCTTTAAAACATCACCAGTCCTCTTGAATTTAACCCTAATATGTCTCCCATTCCCAAATTCCTCACATACCATCCCTTCTCTCCCTCTCCCCTTTTCACCTGAAACATAGCCCGACAAAACCTCTTTGTGATGGCCTTTGTCGATGAGCTTTCCTCCTATCATGTTGTTCTCGCATTGATCTCACGGTGATGATGTTAATAATTGTTTTCAATCTCAATCTCAAGATGTTAAACATGATGATTCTTTTGTGCCCTTCCTTCCATTTTTCATTTACGGTTTTCCATTTCTTAGTATGGAGTTTTAGATTCTACCCGACTTTTCTTGACGACCCTTTTTCTTTCTCTCTATATCACCGCTTTGTTTAATCGCCTTAAAATCATACCTTTTTGTTTCATCTTTGTCTACATTTGAGTATATCATGCTTCATTGCCTTTGAAACCTTTCTAGGGTTGAGGATGAAACGTTGAATATGATTTTATTTCATTACGGTTATATGTTCATATTTAAAAATGCATGCGCCGATTCCTTGGGATCTTGGCGAAATAAAAGAATTAAGGCTACTTGATTGACATATGATGCGTGTGCTTTTCTGCTCTATAATATGCTTAGTTTCTTGATTGTTTTTGCTGCGATTTAGGATTAGACGATGTGTGTGGAACGAGAATACGGGAAAAAAGCTGTGCCCATGGTTCATGTTCTCTCAATCTGCAATAGAGGAGATTTTTTTCTTTAAAGTGATGCTAGATTCAAAATCCTTTCTCCATTAATCAATATATGAAATATATATTTGAATTTACCTATATCAATACTTTCCCTAAGGAATGATAATTTTATGTCGATAGTAGTAGAAACATTAGTATTTTTTCTCTTTTATATGCTATGTTAAGACAATGAAATTTATTAGGGATTTAATGAATGTGGTTCCCTGTTGGTGGGAAGTTTTGGTGAATGGATGATTCTTGATGTGCCATTTTGACTTATATGTTTTGGGCATATATGCATCCCCGAGGCTTGTTTGAGTTTTAGGAGGATGGTGCCCTCTTTGGTATTTCATGTTTTTTGATGGTGCATCAGGCTTGTTTGGACATTGGTTTCCATATTCAAGGAGGGATCTTTAGTTTGATTTTATTACTATTGCAGAGGATTTCTTTTTTGAAATCTGGAAGGTGAGAAATTAGGGTTTGGGTTTTTATATCTTCTTGAAATGGGTAGGCTAGGTTGAGAAGAGAAAACTTCGGTTTTCTCCTTCGGATTATAAGAGTGGGTAGGTTAGGATTTTTGAGTTCTTACATTCTTATTTTTCATAATGATCTATTTGTTGGGTTTCTTATAAAATGGTTTCTCCTTCCCTATGCACATTTTCGAATGACATCGCCAGGTTGTCAAATGGGTTCTTAACTACCTAGTCTTGTTGTGAGAAGAAGCTGAGCAAGAATGAGGGTGGAAAAATGATGGCGTAGGAGGGCAAGAAGAAGGAAGACAACAACCTCTACCGGTTCAAAGTTATTGTTAAATATGTGAAGGGCCTAGGCAGTATGCTTGGAGACACACTTTATACGCCCGATGATTTCTTTATTTTTTGGTTTTGAGGTTAATAAACATGCCTGTTTGCTTTGGTTTCCTATTTTAGTTTGGTTTCGATTTCGATTTCGATTGGTTTTTCTTCTTTTGGAAAATTTTGCTTTGGTATCACTTATCCATGTATGCTCTATTATGCTCTAGACTCTTTGTATTCTCTTATTAGACTATTATGAAATAACTAGATGGTCTCGGGGGGGAAGCAGAAACAAGCGAGAAAAAAAAGAAAAATGGTTTTGAGCAGTGGGTTCACCACTCAAGAATTTCAGCAAGGTTGTGAACCCACTTTGTCCTCCACGGGCACATAAATGTAGATTCTTGACTCAATGGGCTTTCCAGAGAGTCCAAGAACACCTCAAACGGAGTTCGGACGAAAAAGTTATGCTCGTCCCAGAAGTTAGAAGAACTGGCGGAAAATTTTTGCTGCGGGTGCGAAATTTCGCACCACATGAACGATTGGTGCGAAATTCGCCTCAGAGCGGTGCGAAATTCGCCTTATCAAACGATAGAATTTTTCGCACCATGTGCGAAATTCCCTCAATACCCCGTATGCCACGACTTCGGACGACCATGGCTTTCATCGAAAACTCCGTTTGAAATGATTCTTCGAACTCATGAGCCCGCGATAATCGAAATCAGGTACTGCCTGTGGAAAGAACGAAACCAGAGATACAACCTTGCTGAAGCTTAATGTGTGCCGACACTGTTCAAACTTCGATTTCTTTGCATTTTGTTCCCTTGTTTCTTTGAACCATCTATTATTTCATAACATTGTGGAAAACCACAAATCTAAACATAACAACATATGGGCTCAAAACAAATACGAAATATAGCTACTTGAAAATGCTAGGCAAGAGAAGAATGAATGGCGGGAATACATAAATGACATGAATATATGAATACGAATGAATAGATAAAAGTATAAGATAGAAAGTATATGATATGACGGTATAGAATATGAAGGCGTACATGAAAGCATATGTGAAAACTCCACTAATGGTATTGGGTGACACCTCGCTTGACATCTTATAGGAAGCAATGAGTATTGAGTTGGGGTGTTCACAGTCGTACCTGAGAAGAATAGAGTAGCATCAGCCTCCACTAATCCCTAAATAGTATGAGGAACACTCAAAAACTTGTCATTCTACGTTTGGTGTGAATTTGAGAGAATGAACCCTTGTTCATTACATGGGGGTTTCATCTTATACCAATAATTAGTTAATATCATTTTTTATTTCCTTATTTTATTTGGTATAGGTATCGGTTAATGGCAGACTTAAGATGGTATTTTTTACAGAGATTTGAAGATGTATATACGAATGTGTTACTAATATTTTTTGGTTATACAGTTGTTATTTTGGTAAGATTAAAGTTTGTGTAGTTACTAAGATTTTATTACATGGATTTCATCTTCAACTAATAATTAATTAGTGTCATTTGTTTATTTATTTTTGGCTACGGTCGGGTTAGTGAAAGACTCAAGGTGGTTTTTGCATAGAGACATTTAAAGATGTATATACATACATGGGTTATTAATATTTTAGTTTGTATAATTTATCTGTGGTTCTATGAGTTTTTATTTTTGATGTATGTATTATAAATAGAACTTGATTTACATTATCTTTTGGTATCTTTTATTCTAAGTAAAGTTGCTTTAGCTTCAATATATTATTTTGTTTGTATATTATTGAAAGGGAGGACAACCAATTCAAATTAACACAATATATGTACATGTGTTTTTTAATAGCTACATGCATATTTATATGGTGCATTGTGGTTAACAGATAAAATCTTAGTTATGAAAACAAGGTATATTTTTGGCCATTAAGTGTTAAATTAGCGGCAATTTTAAATATGCCAACCAAGTTATTTTCATCATACTTCTTCATTGCAACATTAAAATCTTATTTTAAAATTTTTCAAAAGGCTATCATGGCATATGATTCCTAATTCCAATTTATAATCTATGGTGGAAGATCCTTACCTTGACATATTTTTAAAGAAACCATGATTTATTTGAACACAAACCTTGACATATTATGAGTGATAGAAAGTTATATTGATTAATGAAAACATTCATTAACATTTTATATATGTCAAGGTTGCTGATACACCTACCTTGACCTTTGCAATAAATGACATATAAAACTAGGAAGTTATGATGACATATAACACATACGATGACAGTCAGTAACCGATGCTTAGTTAAGATAGGTCTTTTTTCTTATAGTGTTTGGATTTCCATCCAATCCCATGGTGCCACATGTCTCCTATGGCCCCACTTGAGCTCATTTGTTTGACTCATCCTACACTTGACACGTGGCACTTCTTGAGCCACTCAAAATGTGCCATGTGTCCTGCACCATTTTCGGTGCCTCGAAAAACTTGAAATTCCGACCGTCTAGGAATTAGACAAAATTCGACGTGGTAGCTGGATTTTGCGAGACGATTCCAATGGTGAAGTTTGTTTCGTTATCCGAAATCTAAAAAAATTCCGGATTTTCAACCAAAAGTGATGAAGAGAGTGAGAGATGCCGTTCGTCCTTCATGAAATCTGGATTTCGAGTTTTCATTCTTCCCCCCTTAAAAGAATTTCGTTTCGAAATTTCACACACATACGCATCTAATCACATTCATATGTAACCCTACATAACTCAATTTCTGCTTGGCGTGCAAGCGATGACCTTTCCAAGGTCACAATCATTGACAACTCGATGGGCGGGTTAACTACAATCGTATCGAGAATGACATCGAGCGATATGTTTATCCGCGAAGGTCTGTGAAAGCGAGATACGTGAGTTCTCGACTCACAATCCCGACCTATCGGTCAACTCCCACCTAAGTCACGGGGAGAACATTCATGCAAGGCTTTTCCTAGAGGCCTCAGCCTCTGACTGATTCTATCACATGAATGCAATGATGAATATGATGCATCCTAATTTAAACAACACTCTAGTCAGCAAGTGTAGAAATAGAAACAGAAACATACCCCTGCACATCTAGCTAATTTGCTAGCTTAGTCTGCGGTACCACGGGGTCCCTGCCTCTTAGGATAATCCCATCTCATGTGCCCAAGCTGGCGACAATAGTAACATATCGTCTACCCATCCCCGGTACAGAAGCCTGACTTTCTGAAGCCATGTATGACTGTTATACCACGACCCTGCGGCTTGCACCGTGTAATAGGAGGCACTTGTGTAGCACCCTAGGACTGATACTGGTTCCTCTGACCCGTACTAGGGGGTGGAGGAATAAACATGTGCTCGCGCCTGTCCCATTGATGATTGAGAGTGCGCTACCTCGAAATCTGAGATCCTTGCCTCTAGGGGCAATCCCATCTCATATGTCCAGGCTGTCGGCAGAAATAACATATAATCTGCCCTGCTTGACTAAATGCCCCATCCTGGCCTTGGTTCTGATAACCTTGGCCCTATCCTTGAAATCCTTGCGAAGCAGAAGTCTTCTGCCTCTTTCTCGAACTAGAAGAAGGCTAATCATCCCTCTTCTCACCAGTATCTACAGCTCGGATATCCAATGCATCCTCTATCTCTTTCTCTATGGTGAGTAGTCGGACCATGTAGAAGGGTCTATAATCTTGAATGGACAACGGCCCATTCTCAAATCTCGGACCTTGGCAGATGCGCCCAGCCCGCATAGTCGTCAGCGTAATGGGCTAACTCAGTAAACTTAGCTACATACTCCATCACTGTCATCGTTCCTTGCCTCGGCTCGCCTTTCGTGGGCCTTGCTGTCACGGCAATGGAGTCTTTGCCCATGAAGGCTCATGGAACTCTACTCGAGTCATTGCCTCTGGGTCCTGGGGCCTTACTTCAGTTCCGCCTGGTGGGCCTCGCCCTCCCATTGGAATCTTAGCTAGTCGATCTTGGTCGTATCGGGTAATCTCCATGGCCTTGATATCTTCTCGGCCTACATGTACCAGTAGTGCAAATCGCCGGATCTCTTCCCCCTATGAACGTCGGGGGATGATGGGACCTAAACCTCTGGAGGTGACTTAGACCTCCCTGTCCCCCAACTGCACTAGCTTGTGCGGCCGGTGGCCCTACGACCCTACGGCACTCTGGCTTTGGTGATGTAATAGGTGGGGTGACTAGCACCTCATGGGTGACCTCTCTGCGTCCATCCTGAAACACCATCTACACGTCAAATGACAAGTTGAGTTTTAAATGAAGTATCTCAAAGGGTGTAAATACAGCCCCGAGACAATATTCACACACTGGAATTTTTTTTTTTTCATACACCATGTCAAGGCATTCATAGGTAATGCAAGATAAACATTCCATATATTAAGTCACACACAATTTTTTTTAAAAAAATTTTGTAGTCTTTTTTTTTTGTGTTTAATAATCATATTATGTTCAACTGGTGACCACGACTGATGTAATAAATTATAACTATTTTGATACTCAGTCGTGGTACTAGCATCCATATATCGTGTTCTGGCGTCACTGAGAGGAGGTGGGCTATCTTGGGGCGTGTACAGTCGCGACCACTTGACGGCTTGCTCATGTCGCGACAGCCAAAACCGGTCATGACCAAATGATGACCACAAGGTAGCTAGAATCAGGTCGCAACATCAAATTAGTGTCAGCGGCCTGCTTTGTACGGCGGCCACGTATCGCGACGCATCAATTCGGTATGACGAGAAAGGCTACTCGCCCCATCGCGACCGGTCGTGACCCGAAAGTCGCTTGTTCGATCCCACAGCGTCGCGTATAAAAGTGTGTCAGCGACACCGCCCGGAAACCAATCGAGGTCGCGACGCCGCAAGCCCGATGTTGCGACACGATACTGTCTTACTGCGGCGCGAAAACTCGTAATCGCGACACAGTCTTTGTTGTAGCCGGCCGGTCGCGGCGCATTTCTGAAATCGTGACCCCGAGCTTTGTTGAACCATGTCGCCAACATCGTGTAGGTGCGACCGCCGCTCTTACGAGGGTAGTTTACCACGTCGTGACACCAAAGCTATGTCGTGACCTCAAAAGCACCTGTGCCTCATGATGAAATTCATGTCACGACGAAGACCAACCCGGTCGGCCTCGACCATGTCACGACCTCATCGATGTTTGACCCCGGGGACTAAAGGAGTGGGATTTGCGGCTCGGCCTTCCCACCACCTGTCGCGACACCACAGTTGTGTACGCAGCCAAGGCTGGAAATGGGCGTGGCCCGCTTCCATTTGGTCCACTTGCACTATACGTTTTTCCTCTTTGTTGAACCTTTTTTTTTTCAAAATCCTCCAGTAGCCTTCCTACCTCTTCTTGGCTCTCATAACCTTCACAAAACCTGCTACTTATATACTTTGCAAATTAAAGAGTTTAATTACAACCATTTTCTTGTGCAAAAAGCGGAATAAATAATACAAAATTTCCGCAAAGCTGACACGTTCATTTAAAAAAGCGGAACAAGCATCCCAGAAAATTTTCTTCCCTCGAATTTTTTTTTAAACATTTACGGACTATCCACATATAATTCCTCGAAACCTGAGTTATACTTTTTCAACCACAGTGTTGACCTTTTCCTATATTACATTTACTAAGCATCTGATCACCTGACCATCTGACACGAATCACGCAACAATCATCAGAATGCACAATGAATGCATGATCTAACCTGTGCCCATCAAGTCCTAGGTAATCGTATACCTAACTTACTTATACTAAGCCATA
This sequence comes from Tetrastigma voinierianum, assembly GCA_016808115.1. Classification (NCBI taxonomy): domain Eukaryota; kingdom Viridiplantae; phylum Streptophyta; class Magnoliopsida; order Vitales; family Vitaceae; genus Tetrastigma; species Tetrastigma voinierianum. The sequence continues at coordinate 91,657 of JAEQBH010001719.1, read as the reverse complement.
ACTCCAATATCCGACATTCAGCTCTAGGTATTTATAAACTTAAGCTCACGATACCATCTTTTGTATTAGCCAGGGAGTAAGTTGACACTCAGTCAACTGAGAAACGTGTGTCTCATATCATGAGACCCGGCCACATGAGAAATAAAAATAGCCACGTCGGGCCCCGTATCCATATACTCACAAAAATATAATAGTATATCACAATGATTTCATGCACATTTTACAAAAATATTTATACGTGTTTTACAAAATATAAACTCAAAGCCACGTATCGACTCTTCTCAAAAACGGCCTCCTAGTGAGCGGCTGTCTCATGAATACTCCACATGCGAAAGGAGGATCCACGTGGGGAGTGAGCATTGCCCGGTAGTTGGTACTCTGAGGGCTACTCCCCACCTAAAATGCACATGTAATGACACAACACAACATCCACATTCCATACAGTTTTCAATTTATACATGGAATGACTTATATCATGCATGAGATGTTTTCATGCCCACATCCTGAGTCACTCACCGACTCACTCACACTTGCCTTTGCCAAGTGTAACAATCGTCACTAGAAATACTAATGACACCCATATACCAAGCCCTTGTCGGCTCGCTAACACCCAATGCAACTCGCCAATGGATAACCAATCCCGAGTCAGTCCCAACTCCTATCACTCAACTCTAGGTCTAAGTGATAACCATAACCATGTGTTATCTTTGGGCAAGAGAGACTTTATGATATGCGCGGGTCTCTTACACCAGTGCGAGATCTTTAGGCTCAACGCCGCAGAGTCTCTTCACCCGCTGAAATTTAGGCTCACGCCCCTCACCTGTTTCGGTTTCATAGCCTCCACGGGTCTCTTGCACTATTCTGGAACTTTAGGCTCACGCCACGAGTCTCTTACACCCACACATTAATTTATTTCTCTATGATTTAAACCATGGGTCTTTTATTGGACGTCGTCTGATGCAAGCTCATCCAGCTCACCAAGCGGTGACGACCAGCCACCTTGCACCCACACTTGGGCTCGGCGTGATGTGCAGGTGCACATGAATGCAATGATGCCAATTCATATATTTCATTCTAATGGTTCACACACAATTATATTTCATATAATTCAAACAATCATGTTAACACATCAATTTAGCATGCATTAACATATCATTTTTCACATAATCCATGCCATCCAACACAAGCAAATACACATGGACAATTTCAATCCAACAAGCAAATTCAGACTGTTTTTATCAGTCCCAAATTAGTCCGTGGGCTATCCATGGATAGCCCCCTTATCAAGCATCGGTTCCACTTCTTTGGAGCGAAATCCTATATTTCTTGCCCTCACCTTACCTAAAACCATTATCATGTACTCTTTAAACAAAGAATATCCAAGTAGGAGAAGACCCTACCTCAGGAGTTTGTGAAACTCCTGTCCGTACCCACGTGTAGCTCTTGCAGTGGGGACCAACTTTGCCTCTTTTCTCACCGGAGTTTGATGGTCTGATCACTGAAAAATTTAGAGAGAAGGTGGAGCCTCTCTCTCTAAATCCTTCCTTTCTCTCTTTCCCTCTCTTTTTCTCCCTCTTCCCCTCCCAAACCGGTTGGGTCAAGGTTGGTCAAGTGGGATAGTACTCCTCTTGCCACATGTCAACCTACTATTGGCTCATTTGGATCACCTTATCCCTTTATTCTTCTGCTGGTTTCCATCCCGATCCGGCGGTGCCACATGTCTCCTGTATTTTTACTTGAGCTCATTCGTTTGACTCATCCTACACTTGACACATGGCACTTCTTGAGCCACTCAAAATGTGACGCCCTAAAACCCCGGGGGTCGGTTGACCACCGTCAACCTGCGGAAACCTGTGTGTCTCATATAGTGAGACTCATACATGAGTAAAATGACCTAATAGGGCCCATCATCCATACTCACAAAAATGTATATTTTATACAAAAATGAGTTAATTTACAATTTGTTTTGATTGCAAATTATCAAGCGGGTCTTTGCAGTTTTTTACAAAAATACATAACAAGGCCATATATGGTCATTTCTTCGTCTTTAAGACCTCGGATGCGTCCCATCCCCAGGTGAACCTTCAGTACTTGAAATAATTTTTCCCTCGACATGGTGAGCAATGCCCAATAGTGATAATTTCCTACGAGGGTTACTCCCCACCTAAGTGCTCATGCAATGTCACACCACACATTTAAGTAAAACATGCAAGTTCCTACTCAAATTTTTATATGTTATAGATGAGAATGTGACTCACCCTTTCCCACTTCTTGAGCCCTCACTGACTCCCTCACGCATGCCTAAGTAGAGTGTGAAAACCTTTGTTTTCAAAACAAAGGTTTTTGTTCTTGAAAACATAATATAATTCAGATAAATTCTGTTGGACAACCCTCAGGGTGGTCTTTGGATAACTTTAAAGTAACGATTATGGGTCCTCCTCCGAGATGAACTGTTGAACAACTCTCCAAGGCAATTCTTTGGAAAATCTTCCTATCAAATTCATTTGACAACCATGTTTTTTTTTTTTCATGTCATGTACTCACACCTATTACTCTAGGTTTCCCAGTGCATATGAAAGGCAATATGCCATTTCACAATAATTCATGTTAATATATCATGCATGCATATACTAACAGAATTTATACACAATCAACATGTTATTCCTTCATACATAGCAATAACATAAAATTAGCTCACATGGGCTAATATACAATCCGGCAATCCATCTTGGAACTGCACTAAACATCACCTGAAACAACACACAAACACCATGCTAAACATAGCAACACACAAGCAACACATAGGTCTGATTGGGTTTCGGACTATCCAAAAAACACTCCCCAGGGATTTCTTCCTTTCAGTCCAAATCTTTTGGAACTAAAAACACGGCAATTTAAGCCTCAAGACATCCCTAACCATTAGAATGGCTTTTAGTCAAAGAATAAATCAAGTAGGAGAAAACCCCTACCTCTCGGAGTTGCTCGAACTCCACCTTCCCGGCGCAGCGCGTAGCTCTTGCGATGTAGGGTCAACTGCCTCTTGTCTCGGCGAATTTAGCCAGTTGATCATTGAAATTCTAGAGAGAAGTGAGAGCTTCTCACTCTAAAACTCTCTTCTTCCTCCTTCTCTCCTATCTCGGTTTGCTCTCCTCCTCCCAATAGGTTGGTCAAGCATGGGTTAAGAGAATTGTCTTTTCTCTTGCCACTTGTCCAGCCTCGTTGAACCCAGCTTAGATTTCACCTTATCCCTTATCCATCTAACATAGATTTCCACCCAATCATATGTTGCCATGTGTCTCTCATAGGTCCCATTTGAGCTCAATGTTTGACTTGCTCTCAACTTGACACATGTCTCATTTGAGCCACTCAAAATGCGCCAAGTGAATCAGCTACTCTCGGTACTGGTTGTCTCATAATTCGACGAAATTCGTGGTAGCTAGATTTGCGAAATGATTCTAATAGTGAAGTCAGTTTCATCATCCAGAATCTAGAAAAATTCAGTTTTGATCGAAACCAATATTTTACCTTTTTTCAGAAAATTAGAATTTTCTTGGGTTTTTGTCACGTGTGTCCCTTTTTGCTTAGTGCCTCGAAAAACGTGAAATTCCGTCTGTCTCGGAATTCGACGAAATTCGACGTGGTACCTAGATTTTGCGACGATTCCAACGGTGAAGTCTGTTTCGTCATCTTAGATCTAGAAAAATTCTGGATTTTCAATCGAAATTACCGTTTTATCCTTCCTCAGAAATTTGGATTTTTCGGGGTTTCACAGCACCCATGCCACTCTATGCATGTCTAAGAGATCATCAATTTTCTTTGAAGTGGTTTTTGGCTGATTTCTTATGCTCGCGAGACCTTCCCTCTCCTCAAGCCTTATACAAGCCCATGAAAGTGTTTTAGTATATAAACCATAAAAAACTCTTATACTTTTCCTATGTGGAACAAGGATTTTTTGAAAAAACATCAAAACAATAACATTAGGAGCTAAATTGGGCTTCATTACCATTGGAGATTAGCAATCACCTATACTAATTGTCCTAAGGTAAAGTAGCTTATATATATATATATATCTAAGGTATAGAAGCTCATATATATTTTAAAAAGTAAGGAGAGTGATTTTTTTTATCATTTTGATAAGAAATCACTCCTCTCTACACCTCTTTTTATTACTTTATTTTTCAATAAAGTGATTATTCCACAAGATCTAAGTTTTCATTTTTTTTCCTGTTTTAGTCGCCGTCTTGGTGCGGATTGTGGTTGTCTTTATCTTGATGTGACGTTTGTTTGTCGTTGTTGTGGTGCTAAGTTTATTTATATGGGGGCGATTTAGACGAGCAAAATCTTATCAATGATAAGAAATCAAATTAACGATTGTCAATATGCTGCAAAACTAGATTTCATATCTAAAATCTACGGCATCAGTTAATGAAAAATTTGGCTGAGGCTACATGTGATAATCGAGAATGACTAAAATACTTAAGATTTCATATCTACAATATATTGGCCAGACATGATTTTGTTTGATAACTGTGGATCAAAATCTATCATGCAGATTACCAACATGAAGAAGCCCGACCATCGATGACCCTGTTACCACTGTATGGGCGAAATTTCGATTTGGAAAGAGGCGAATTGTAATTTGGTCGAAAATGCAAAATTTATTCTGCAGATCTCGAATGATGAAAGCGGTTCGCTAGTTGGAATCGTATCCTTGAAAATCTAGCTACCACGTCGAATTTTGTGATTGCAGGAGCCGGTCGGAATTTGCCGTTTTACGAGCATCGGTATCGAGTCTTTGAGCGACTTTGTGATCTGACAAAGTCACCTATAACGCGTACTCATGTGACATGTTCCATGAGTAGAGAGATGATGAAAATGAATGGCCGAGATAATTGCGTCTTCGAAAGTCGACTTGGGGACTTATAGATGGCATTATAAATTTGTTTTAAATGAAGAAAAAAGACAATTGAGAATAGTGTTGTCTTCCCTCAATTAAAAGAGACCAAAAGCGGGCGAAGGAGGGTGGACATTAGGTGCCAGATTTTGATTTTTGAGAGAGAGAGCCGCCCATCTGGGTGCAGGCCCGATCGGATAGTCGGGTTGCCGAGCGAAAGGAAAGTTGTTCTGCGTGGCGGGCCTGCAGCGTGGGCTCGGTTATGAGTTTCGACAACCTCCACCGTGAGTGGGGTTTATCCTACTTGGTTTTACACTTTGTTTAAGTGTTTTGTGATGTTCCGGTTGGGTTGAGACTGCTTGGCCGTTTGATCGATCCCGAACTTGGGGCCGGGTGATAAGGCCACTGGAGCCATTTGGACCAGTCCCGCAGATTTGTGTGTGGACGATGTGGGCTGTTGGGTTGTGAATAATGCATTAAATCATCTATTGTGATGTGTATGGTAGGAAATTGCCATGAAGTCGGGTTCCCAAAGTGGTAGATGATTGGATGATAAGTTTACGTGAACATTAACCCAGAGGGTTTTTCTTGTTCATGTGAATAGTGACAATTAATTTATTGTGAAAATGTGTTTGGTTGAGTGATTCAAGATGGTGCTAGAGTGTTTGTTGATTAGCCCACGTGAGCTAATTTTTGGTATAATGGATTGTGAAATTGCATAACATGTTTGTGTGATTTAAATTATGTAAATATATGCATGATGGTATATTTGCATGTGTTATATAAATTGTATTGAAATTGACATCATACATTCCATATGCACTGGGGCACCCTATAACGATAGGAGTGAGTGCATGAGGTGGTTTATTGAGAGAGTGGTTTCGGAGGGTTGACTAATAATAATAATTATCGGTGTGTCCGTACAATATCGGAGGTAGTCCATATAAAATATCAATCGTCGAGATGGCTCAGTTGATATACATCGGAGGGGTTGTCCACTAAAAGATCATGGATCGGTCATCTACTTATATCGGGTTGTCTGAAATAAAACAAATATCTTTGTTTGAAAATAAGGTTTCATACATGGCTTAGCGAGTGTGAGGGAGTGGTGAGGACTCGGGGTATGAGTTGGTCATGTAGACATTCAAGTAGGATAACACATTTACTTGAATGTGTGTTTTCATTAGAGCATTGCATATGCACTTAAGTGGAGAAGTAACCCATTTGGTGATTCCACTGCGGGCATTAGCTCACCTGTCGATTATGTTATTTCGAATTACGGGGAGCGCACGAGGAAGCGACTCATCATAAGGAATTAAGCTTTAGAAGAAAACCGGGTTATGGCTTTGGTTTTATGATGTATTACATGTATTAGAATGTTTTAAACTTTTAATATATGTTGTATAAGAGTAAATTATTAACTCTTGAAACTATGGTATATAGTTAGTGTATTTTGATGAGCATTGACCAAATAGATGAAGTGGCCATTTGTACTCATATTGGATTATATTGCATTGTTTGGGATAACGTGTGGGTAGAGCTCCGTTACAAAGGAGACTCTGCCCAGATTTTCGCTGAATAGTGTGGGTTACGGGCATTCACTATTCTATTCCCGGCGGGTTGGCGGGTAGTCAACGGACCCCTGAGGAATGGGCGTCACGGCGATGTGAAGCAGGTATGCGAATACCTGAGAGGGCTCGGGTTGGGTATCCATCACCACTTGATTATTGGTTCGATGTGAGTCTAGGTATGAGATTACCTAGGAAGGCACGGAACAAAACTAGGACACTGCATGTGTGTTTTGTGTGTGATTTGATGAATTGTTGTGTGAAAATTTTGCATAACATGAATGATGTGTGATCATGTGTTGTGTTTGGTTTGTGTGCTTAGTAGGTGGCACAAAAGTGTTAGAAAATTTTTTAGGAGTTTTACAATGTGTAAAACTGGAAAAAGAAAATTAAATAAAATAAATTTTATCATTTTATTTGGTTTATTGGAAGAAAAAAATTTTCTAAGGTTTTATAGGGTGTAAAACGGAAGAAATTGAATAAAATAAATTTTATAAATTTTAATTTGAGTGTTACGAAAATGAAAAAAAAAAATTTCGAGAAAAAAAATTAATAAAAATAAAATAAGATAAAATCAAATAAAATGAGACAAAATTTTGGAAAAATGAAATTTTCGAAAATAAAATTTTTGTGGATAAAAATGGTTTGACATGTGGAATTAGTCGTCTTGCATTGCTTATGAATGCAGGGACTTAGAATATATAAAATATTATCTGTGTATGAATAGTGTCTCGGGGATGTGTTTATGCCCTAGAGATATTGCATTGTATTTAACTTGCCATTTGAACCGTGAGATGGCTAGTCGAGGACGAGGACGTAGAAGGCGTCCACAGAAGTCTTGGTGTTTCCTGAGTGTTGATCACGAGGCCTTTATAGAATTTGTGAGTGTGCGGCTATGACTATAGCACATCTTTGGTATAGCGGTAGTCGGAAGTCTTAGTAACCTCCGAGGAGGTTTAGAGTGCATCATCCTCGGAGCATTCCGCAAGGGGGAGGAGAGATCCCGGGTGGTGTGAGACCATTGGTTCATGCGGTCGAAGGTGTCGAGGAGGGCTATGGAGATTACCTCGACACTACCGGGATTAGGCTAGGCTGCGTTCAGGTAGAGGTGAGGCAAGTATGGTGGAAATGGGGCGAGGACCTCTAGAGACCTAGAGCGATGACATGGTGATTCAGGGTGCATTTGTGGGTAAGTACTTTCCAGGATCTTTATGAGCATCGAGAGGCTCGAGAGTTCCTAAATTGACGAGGGCGATGGCGGTGATGGATTATGTGGCTAGATTCACGAGTTAACTGGGATTTGCGATGATTCGTGGCCCACGGACATGGCCCGAGGTTAGGAGATTTGAGAATGGACTGAAGTTGTCCATTCGGGCGGGATAGGACTTCACCTACGGGATGGACTCGTGGTTGGGACATCACGGTAGTAGAGAATGGGGATGCTCAGATTTCGGATCGAGTATTAGTATGAAGGAAGGAGAGTCAGTCTTCTTCTAGTTCGGGAAAGAAGCCCGGAAGCCTGGTCCACGAGGGTTCGAGTGCGACCATCCATGCGGGGGACCAGGATGAGGATGGTCAGTGGGCGAATGTTATGCTACCATTGCGACTGGCTATGAGGAGGATTGCCCTGAAGCCCCGGGGATCGGGGTTTGGGACAACACGGTCAGTCGGTAGCGGAGACGAGAAGAGGATCACCGGTACATTCCTCAGCGGCCTGATGCAGCGAGAGGCGGTCTCGGTTGAGGGATACCGCGGGCACCTCCCATTTCACGGGCGGGCTGAGAGGCGGAAGTATGGAGTAGGCGAGAGGGCGGGGCCTGGCGGGGACATCGAGGGTCCGAGCGTGTCACAGCCATCCTGCATGGTAGTCGGTAGATCGGCCGGTCATGTAAGTGCGTTTTGCTATCTCGCATGGCGAGAGTGTTGTGATTCTAGTCGTCACATTCATTATTCTTTGCATCAGTTGTGATAGAGTTGGGCTTAGAGGTTGAGACCTAGAGGAGCCTTTGTATGTGAGTTCCCTGGGGATTAGTGATAGCATGAGTATGTTGCGATTGCGAGTTGGAGATCTCGGGGACTACTCGCGATGGACTGAGAAGGATCGTGGAGCGTATCGGAGTTGATGTCATCACGGGAATGGATTTGCTAGCGACACGGGGTTGTTATCGGTGTGAGCGTAGGAGGGTTCTTGCTACGGGACGGTACTCGAGTGGTGTTTGAGGGACCAGACATGACATTTTTCCCGAACGGTTCTGAGTCGAGTGTCGAGGGACGATTAGCGGGTTGGCTAAGCGAGCCTTACAGAAGGGCGAGGAGAGACTAGACTTATGTCTACCTCGGTGGTGTGCGAATGTGGATGTTTTCGGATGGGCTACGGGTGCCTCCACGAGAGGGTAGTAGACTTTGGTGTCGAGTTACACCACATTGCCCTTCCCCATCTGTGACTTCGCGCCAGGATGGCTGAGTTGAGTTCACGAGGGCTGAGTCCATTTCTGAGGTTATTAGATGAAAAGGGTTCATTAGACCGAAGCACTTCACCATGGGGCACTCCGAGTTGTTTGCAGAAAGAAGGACAAGACCCTTCGACGTACGTGATTCTGAAGCAGTTGAGCAGGGGTTACAATCAAGAATCGGTACCCATTCACCAGGATTGGCGATTTGTTTGATCGAGTTGAGAGGAAGCGAAAGTCTACTCCCGGGAATAGACCTTGTAGCTGGTACCATCGGTGAGGGTTAGAGTGGATATCCCTAAGGCGGCGTTTAGGGCTGGCGTTATGTGCACTTTGAGTTTACGGTGATGCCCTTTGGATTGACAGTCTTATTGCGTCATTCATGGATCTCTACATGCGTAGGGTATTCGACCACTATCTGAGTCAGGTTATCGTAGTCTTTATGGATGACATCTTAATCTGCTCCCGGTCAGTGGGAGCATGAGTATCACTTGAGGATTGTTTCTAGGTTGTTGAGAGACCATCGGTTATGCGTAAGTTCGATATAAGGTGCAAGTTTTGGCTTCGCGAGGTGAGATTTTTAAGGATACGTGGTGTCGACCGGGAGTGTCGATCGACCGAGAGAAGGTTGAGCCGTGATGAGTTAGGAGGCCGAAGTCGGTCTTGAGATCGTAGTTTCTTAGGATTGTGGGTATTCTGGAAATTCATTGAGTTTCTCTGGATACGTATTTTTATGACAAGGTTGACCCAGGAAGGAGGTCGAGTTTGGTGGGATGACGAGATGTGAGTTCCGGGAGTTGAAGGAGACTTACTTGACTCTATCCATGATAATTCAGACAGGGACCAGGGGTACATTGTATTGTAATGATGCCTCGAAATTTCAGGCCCGGGATGTGTTTAATGCGGTCGGAGGAGTAGTAGCTTATGGTTCGACGGTTGAAGAATCATGGCCAGTACCTGCACGACATGGAGTTGGCGTAGTAGTCCGCTTTGAAGATTTGGCGTCGCTGCCCATATGGTGAGGGTTCGGGGTGTACTCGGACCACAAAAGTCACGGGAAGTATATTTTTCCGCAGCAATGGGACCTTAATATGAGGCAACGCAGATGGATGGAGTTCCTAGAGGATTATGGCTTCACTTTGCATTGCAGTAAGGCAATGTTGTATTTGACTCATTTCGGTCGGGAGTCACTGGGAGTGATGGATAGTATATCTTCCGGGAGTGGCCGGATGCTTTCGAGAAGCGTGGGGCGGAGTTTGGATTCTGGTCGCGGTGGCGAGGCGAGAATGCGTTAAGGGGTTTAGTGGCTGCAGTCTCACGATCGAAGCGAGTGGTCAGTCCTAGTGGCGGGACGTGGGAGTGTCATCGGGGCCCAGGTGCCGGTCGGTCTGGTGGGGGCTGGACCGTCCCGCTCGGATGGTAGTCGCCGGTATAGAGGGCGGGGTAGTGGTTCCCCATTTGGCCAGGCTTGAGAGGAGGTCTCGAGTTTCTCACTTTGCTCTCGATTTTTCGTGCATCCGGGTAGCGCAGTGTACCCGGGATCTTCGTCGTCATTTCTTTGGATCGGGATGAAGAGAAATGTAGTGGACTTTGTGCGACGATGTAACATCCCGAAATATACCCTAGCAGTTTTCGGACTTGTTTAGGGTATATTAAAAGTTAAATATGAATTTTCGGAAAATAAAATGAGGACTAGGAAAGTTTACAAGATACAGGGCAATCTTGTAATTTATTAAGGATATAGAGAATGCTAAAAGAAGGAAAGATGAGGTTAAATAGAATATGCATAAGTTGATTTTCAAAAATGGAAGGAATTTGGGGACAAGATGCAATTATAGAAACTTAAAAAGCAAAAATGGTTTTTACTTGGCCAAACATGGCCTTAGCAAATATGGGATTTAAGACCGTTATTCTCATTTTGGGGACGAAACCGTGAGAGAGAAGAGCAAAAAGAAAGAGAGAAGAAGAAGAAGAAGAGGAAGAGAAGGAAGAAGGAGATCAAGCTGACAAGGTATGGAGCTACTAACCTTGAGTATGGATCCTTGGTTTTGTTTGGTTAATGGTTGTTGTTGTGCCCAAACCTAGGGTTTTGTTAAGTTTCATCCTAACCAAAGATGTGTTGGAATTAGGGTTAACGAGCTCTAAATGCTTACAAGAAAACATGGAATCCTCCGCTTTGAGGTTGGATTTACGGTTTTAATTGCAAAGAAAAGGGTTGGAGTTAGAGCAAACCCTAATAAATTTATGTATTTAGTATGTGTGGGTTAAGACCCATATTAGAATGGTTTTGAAAGAAATTCATAATAGGTCTTTGAAATAAGAAGGATTGAATGATAAATTAGTGAAAAGAGATCATAAGATGAATTTGAAGTGGTCTTGAAGCATTTATGAGGTATAGAGTTGATTGGGTTGAAACATAAGGAAAAATGTGAGAAAACACACGTGCAGGCACTTTTCGAGAGTCCTACCGGTAGGAGTTAAGGAGTCCTACCGGTAGAACCTCGATTCTGGTCATTTTGGCTGAAGTTCTCTGCATTAGGGCAAGTCACCGGTAGGACTGACCACAGACTTCTGATCGACCAGTTTTAAGTATTTTGGCCATAACTTGCTCATTTCTTATCCGATTTGAGTGATTCAGTGGCTAAGTAAAATAGACTTCAAAGGAGAACCAAACTTAAAGAGAAAGTATTGTCAAATTATGACTCCTAAAGGGTCGAAATATTCACTCAAAGTAGGGCCCGTAGTAAGACAGAGTCTGGTTCCAGCTTTGAACATAGAAATAATCAAGATTTGTTTCGGACGTAACTTGAGTTTCGGTGCTCAATTGGTGATTCAATTGGAATGGAACCTTAGAACCTTATATTTAAATGAGTACAAAGACCTTGTGTCAAATATAAAGGGATTGAACCTCCGGAAAAATTAGTAATACAAACTGTTCTAGTGTAATCCAGGGTAAACCGACTAGTTTGGCATGAAAATGCCATAACTTTAATTTGGATGATCCTTGGATTGATTCCAATTCCTAAGTAAACTAGATTCATAAAGAATGAGGAATATATGAATGCGGTGTGATCTCCTAAGACATCATACTTCACAAGAATATGAAGTGCCATATGCTTAATAAGGCATGAAACAAGGAAAAGTAAGAAAATGAAAATGTAAAGATGTGTTCATGAAACATGAAAATGATTATGGAAAAATAGAAAATAGAAACAAATTGAAACATGATTGCTTGAACATGAGAGCAATGTCATAGACACATAATGATTAAGTGATATATGATTATTACTCATATAACCGAAAAATGATATAAATAGAAAGCAGTATACGTAAATGGGTATCTCAGATAATTATAAGTGATGGAATATGTGAATGAGTAATTCGCAGATAAGTATACATGAATAGTATCGATAAATGAATTTATATTGGGTGTATATGAATGAGTATACGTGAATAATGAACATGAATGAGCATTTATGAATGAAGTATCGTGAATGAATATGTAAATGAGCATATGAAAATATTACATAGATTGCGTATATACTTTGAAAGATATCTGAAGGTGATATTAGAATTGAAATATGATTATGATCGGGATTATGAATGTTAATTGTGAAATATACTATGTATATATATATTGATTGAATGATTATTGTCGAAATGTACATCCTGCGTATGCATGTGTGCATGTATTTGGGCGATAAGAAATTCACGCGTAAAAGTAAATTGATTTGAAATGTATCATTGAATGACCCGACATGGCCGGGATTCACCAGGCGAATTCGTCGGGAAGGTAACACGTATTTGTCTAATCACGAAATCACATTGCTAATGGATGGCAGACGGGGCCAAAGATTCCTGTGAATCCCATGCGTGAATGCTCGACTTCTATAGCCATATGTGAGGCGGTAATAATTGAATGCGAAATCCACATTGCTAATGAATGACCAGAGGCAGGGCCAGATTCTATTGAATCTGTCGTGAATGTCGACTTCTATAATAACCATATGTGAATGGTAATAATTGAATGCGAAGTGCATTGCTAATGAATGACGGACGGGGCCAGGGATTCTGGCGAATGTCGTGAATGTATCAATTCTATAGTCATATGTGAGACGGTAATATTGAATGTGAAATCACATTACCTCTTGAATGACAAGCAGATGATTCACCAGCCCCGAATATGTATGTGGTAGATGTCGAATTCTATAACTATATGTGGAATCCTAAGCCAGAAAAGGGAAAACGATGGTATTAAAAGTGTATTTGTATAAGTATCTTTTACATTACGGACCCTGAAGTAAAAGAGCACTCTATCTTGTAAATGTATTTTGTTGAATGTAAATGTTAATGGTCTTTTGAAATTACCAAGTGTTTGTAGGTTTCAAGAAAAAGAAGTCATACTAGATTAATTAAAAGGTACGAAATAGAATAACATAAACAACATGTTTGGAAAGATAATTGAAAATGTCGAATGGCAAAGGGCTCCATCTTGGATGTGATGGTCGTCTGGGATTGGTCGCGACACTTTTAAAAACAAAATTTAATAAAATGAGATAAATGTTTTCGATTGAAAGCGTCCCGAATGTAGGGCTCCGGCTTGGATCCATGTCCAGGTCAAGTAGGGGATTCGAATTGCGACACTTTGAAAATGAAATTAATAAAGCAACTAAAATGATTTAACGGGCATCCCGGATCCGCGAATGTAATTTGAGGAGTTGATTAAGGGCTTAGTCGTGATAGTGATAAAGAGTCTAATACGTATTGATATTAGTCTGATTTGAACCTGTATGAAATTGATATGATTTGATTTGTTCTGAATTGCCATTGTATACGTATAAGTTTACTTTGGATATGTTTTGATCTATCATACATGTAGTAGATATGAGTTACAACACATGGAAATACACTGACACGGGGAAGTAATATGAACGAGAAAGATAAGGAGTCATACGAAGAATAAAATCTACATGTATAATATGAGATGAGTTAGAAGTCAAATAAGAATAGACATTGTTATTTGCATAAGTAAAAAGTAAATGTAAAAAACGGTAGCAACGATTGTGTATTAGTCGTTGTGTCTATATGTTCCCACTAGCGTAAAAAGCATGCGGTCAATAATCCAGTGTGGAGTGCGAAGAGGGTTAAAGAGGACGGGACATTCCACCCGGTGCAGACCATCTCGGAGATAGGTGCTCACCGATAACTGTTCGCCCGATCTCGATGTTTGTATTAGATATGTATATATATGTGTATTTGTATAAATGGGACTTAGTAAATGTGAATAAAATTTAATGGATACGCTCCGTTGACGGATTTCCTTTTAATTAGTAAATGATTGTTATAAAAATAAGAGTCCCGGTATATGGTTTACGCACCACGGCCGGTTCGGACTCACGGTCGGGTCGGGCCAGGAATCGGGGCGTGACGGTGATGTCTGCGTGTAGTAAAGTGAGCCCCGAAACCAATGAGTACATGACCATTGGAGGTGGCGGTGGAGTAGACGCTTCGATGGATTTTGTGACCCACTTGCCCGCGAGCGCCCACGCCGAGACGCCAATCTGGTTTGGGTGATAGTAGACCGACTCCGCGAAGTCGGCACATTTTCTAGATGCGGATGACCAGCCCATTAGAGAGATTCTCTTAGGTTGTATATTCGAGAGATAGTCAGGCTACATGGAGTACCCGATATCCATGAGTGTCGGATAGGGACACGAGGTTTCTTGCACTTTTGGAAAGAGTTTCCAAGGCTATGGGCACACGGTGACTGATGAGTACAACTTTCCACCCTCGGATAGATGAATTCGATCCCCGAGAGGGTATCTGGTGTTAGAGGACGTGCTGAGCATGTGTCTTTGGATCATGGATAATTTGGGAAGAGCATTTTGCCTTAATGAGGTCGCCTCTGACAACGGTTATCACGAGTGGTATACGAGGATGGAACCATATAAGGCATTGTATGGGAGCCATGTAGTCCACCGTTATGTTGGACGAGGTGGAGAAGGCTCCATCGCGGTCACGATCTAATTAGGACACCTCAGAGGTGGGCTTGATCTGACGGTGTCTTCTCGCGGCCAGGCGGATGAAGAGCTATCTTTGATGTGCCACGTCGACCCTTAGAGTTCGAGGTTGGGGATCGATCTTCTTGAAGGTGATGCCTAAGAGGGGAGTGAGTCGAGGTTGGTGGCGAAACTATCGCCGGGGTTTATTAGGCCTTTGAGATACTTTCGAGAGGGTAGGCCTTTATGTCTGATTGAGCGTTATCGCCAGTATGTCAGTGTCCACGGGTTTTCATGTCTCCATGCTCCGGAAGTATACTCTAGATCCAGCTCATGTGGTGGATTAGGGGCAGATTGAGGTTGACACTGATGGGACCTTTGAGGAAGGACCAGTGTGCATTTGGATGGCCGTGATCGGGTTTGCGACCTGAACCGTGAGGTGAAGTGAAGTGCTATGGCGCGGCACTATGGAGTGGAGGAGTCAACGTGGGAGCGAGGACACGATGTAGGCCACCTATCCCTTCTTGTTTAGGGATGAAGTGTGGTTTAGTCGTTTAAGATTTAAATGACAGGTTTACATGCATGGTAGTGTGCACATTACATATGCGGGTGGTGGTTGTGATTACATACAGAATTTCGGACGAGGGTTCCTTTTAAGGAGGAGAATGTAAGACGAAATTTCCAATTTACGGAAAAAAAAGGTAAAATAAGTAATTTTTAAATTAAAAATCCAAAAATTTATTCCTCTAGATCTCCCGGATGATGAAGCAGTTTCACCATTGGAATCATCTCGCGGAAATCTAGCTACCACGTTGAATTTCGTCGAATTAGGGAGCGATCGAATTTATCGTTTGAGGCATCGGTATCGAGTCTGCGTCGGTAACCGGCACTCTGCTTGGTGCTACGACACTTGATGCTGGCAAGTATCTTGAGAGCCCTTGTCTTTGTGTCTTACTCATTTATTATTACTAGTCTAGGTATTCCCTTAGTTATGTGGCTCCAACACTTTGAATGATGAATAAGAGTAAATGAATGTGTATCATTCTGATCTGTAATACCTACGGGTATCTCTGAATAAGAATAAGTTCTGTAACTCCTACGGGAGATTCGATTAATCATAAACCTGCTATAAGCATAAGTAATTGTATAAGTCATTATATGAATGCATGGAAATTATGATATTCTTTATTGTTATATGCTGAATATAAATGTGTATATGCATACTATATATGTTTCCAACTAAGTGTAAAGCTTAGCACTGGTTTTTCAATCCATGTAGGTACAGAAGAAGGAGACAGTGATCTTTCGCATTCCGCTGGGCCAGCACACGAGTAGGGGTTCATCACTGTAGGTTATGCACTCTGATCAATAAATGTAAATGTATAGTTTTTGAATATGTAAGTGGGACTCAATACTGTATATGTGACACTGTAAACACCACTACGGTGGTAGTTTTATTTTGGACTTTTATATATGTTATGTTAATACAGTTATAAGACTTGGATATACAGTATCAGGTAAAAGATGAGAGTCCCGATGTTGAGTGCTGGCCTTCGGGCTCGATTCGGATGTGATCGGGTCAAGCCCAGGGTTCGGGGCATGACAAGTTGTTGGTGCAAGCAGTGCGATCTACGTGTGGACACCAAAAAGTCGGAGTTTTGACAAACTCCACGAGGTAGGATATTTTCCTACTTGGTTTACTTTTAGCCTAAGGGCTATATAATGGTAGGGGTTGCTTATGGGAGGCCATGTAAATTAGTTCCAAGACTTGGGACTAAGGGGTATGGATTTCATGACCGGTTTCACAAAGTCATGGACTATGGGAGTTAGGGTTTGAACTAGAAACTGAAAGTTTCTCGGTGTTATGGTTTGTTTGATGTGATGACAATGATTGGAACCAAACTAGTTTATGTTTGTGAAGGGACCATGAGGTGCCCTGTTGAATGGTCCAAAGTTTGTGACCTAGTTGTGTGTTATTGCTTGTTAGAATAACATGCAGTGTGTGAAAATGTTATTTTGATGCATGCTAGTTGATGTGTTGACATGGTTTGCATGGAGGTAGATTATATGTGTTAATTATAATCATCCATGGTATGTGAATGTTTCATGTAGGACTCATATGTATACATGTAACATGAAGAAAATGCATTGGCATCATGCATCTCATATGCACGGTCACATCACGTCAAGTCGGGTGTGGGTGCAGGGTATGGTTTATTCACCAGTGTTGGTGAAAGAGGGGTCGTGGGCTTCGGGAGTGGAATGAAAGTCAAGGTAGAGATTCACGAGGGTGTAAGAAATGATCAAATGATAAATTACATGTTTTGGGTGTAGCGAGTTGGGGTAGATCCCCCAATTGAAAGTCCCAAATGTTATTCACAGTTAGACATGAATCCCGACGATGTAAGTTCGCGAAAATGTTAAATGGGCGTGCGGCGTCCTATTTTGTAAATCTGGAAATCTGTGGCCCACAAAAGAAAGAGGAAAAGGAAAAAAAAAAAATCAGGTTTTGATAAATAAAATTGGAGGGTTGTCCAATGGGTTAGTCATGGTGTAGTTAAACACCGATGACTGGTTTTGTTCACACTGGGCATTCCAAGTGTGAGGGAGTCGGTTGGGACTTAAGTTGTGAGCATGAGGGGTCGCATCTCATGCATGATATAGACATTTCATATAATAGTGAATAATTGTATGAAATTTGATTGATTGTTTATATATGCCATTGCATAAGCATTTTAGGTGGGGAGTAACCCTCGTAAGAGATTATCACTACTAGGCTTTGCTCACCTCATCGTGGGACCCCCTTTCAAGTACAGGGAGTATTCAGGGAGACGACGCTCACTAGAGGTCTCTTTTGAGAAGAAAGCCGAAATGTGGCTTTGAGTAAATATTTTTGTAAAACATGTATAAATGTTTTTATAAAACAAGCATGAAACTATTGTAATATAGTTGAATATTTTTTGATGAGTATGGATGTATGGGCCCGACGTGGCCATTTTTACTCATGTATGGGTCTCATGATACGAGACACACAAGTTTTCTGCAGGTTGACAGTGGTCAACGAGACACCCCGGGATTTGGGGAGTCACAGCGACACAATTTTATGTCGCGACAGGGTTGGGACTGGGACTAGGCGACCTGGGTCGCGACAGAGGGTTCCCAGTCGCGATAGAGTTAGCCACCCTATGTTGCGACAGGGTTGGTTCGTCGTGTGTTGCAACACAAATTTTATGTCGCAACAGAGGAGCGAGGTTGTGGGCTGGTTCTAGGTCGCGACATGATTTTCCATGTCGCGACAGAGGTAGCTGTTGGGGTGTCGTAACATGGATATTGGTGTCGCGACAGGAAAGTTGCATGGTGGAACAGAGGTCTGTCGTGACAGGATTTTCTCTATTACGACAGGGTTTGGCCGTTTGGTGTCGCGACACAGTTTTTGATGTCGCAACAAGGCTCCCCCAAAGGCCTTGGAGTCACGGTAGGTGGGTAATTATCGCTGACCGGGTTTGGAGCGTGGCGAGGAGGCCTCATAATCGCGACATGGAATCGGTGTAGCGGCGGGGTTAGTACTGGGCCCGGCGACCGCGACCCTAGTGTCGGCGACAAAGCGAGAGAGTTGGGTGGTGTCGCGGCCGAGCATGCAGCCCTTGATACGAAGCGAGAGCGCGGGGCGCGCGCGACGATGCTCGCCTTTGCTCGCGGTGTGTGTGCAGCGTGCGCATCTGACCCTGCGGCGGTGTGTAGTGTTATTACCTTTGTTTAGGGTCAATGTTAGGCCAATTGTTTATAGACACTATTCATGGACATTCTTGAGTTCTTTGTTCAAAAAAAAAAAAAAAAAATGACCCTCGAGATTTGGGTTGTCACATGTGGTGCCGAGTAACTCGGTGTCCATGAGTAGTTGGTACCAAGACTTAGGTGCAAGACGATCTAAGACAGAAATTATGCGGGTTAACGGGTTGTCAATGGGACCCCCGGAAATTGGGGTGTCACAATATAACTAAAATAGAATATATAAAATTAATAATTTAAAAAGTCATAGATTGATGAAACCAAAATTAAATATTACATGTTTTTGAAATATTTTGCATGGATTTAAATTTTTTTAAAATATTACGTGGAGATTCTAAAATATGGTTTTGGTTATTGAAAATTTTGAGAACTTAGAAATAAGTGATGCAAAAAAATTAAATAAAAAGGGTATAAAGTATTAAAGAAAATTTCTTTCATAAAAAAGCCAAAAAAAAACAAACGACCAAGTTCCACACTTATTTTTATTGGTCTTAAACCTACACATCTTATGATCATTAGTGGAGCTAGGTAGATACCTAGAATACTCTATAAGTACAATTCAATAAAATTGCACTTATGACACCAAGAATCAAACACCTTCCCTCTGTTAGAACAATGAACCAATTGAGCTATCACCCTTAGCTAATAGTCTATGCTCCACCACTGGTTCTCACATTTATATGGTAAGTCTAACTCAAAACACATTATTGAAAATACCAATCCAAAATACGACCAGGTTGGATGCTGCATCATTCGTTGATGTTTTTAGCAAATTGAATTTTGTGTTTCAATGGAATGTATGACTAGTTTGAACCAATAAAATCTTCTATTTTTTTTTTATAAAAAATACGACCATGTTAGATAATTTAGCATCATTTAATTTTTCAAATCCATGATAAAAAAAAATCTTACTCTTTTGAGAGACAATATCAGCACACCAATTACGAAACAATGAAATCCAAGAAAGAAGACAAAGTAATGTAAAAGTTACTAGTCTATGCTCAGCAACGAGAGGAGAAGGATAAAGAGGACCTTAGCTTCCATGGAATCCAATCTTTGAGTTTTATGACATGTACAATATCTGCTTATCCAGGACTATATATGGTGGTTAATTATAAGAAATGGCAAAAAATATTCTTAATTTTGTGGAAAGAAAAGGTCTGTTTGGGGTTTTCCAAAATTGGATTGGTGCCAAAGTTGAAGTTATCATATAACCATTAATAAATTTTATAAATTTATAATGATACAAAAAATTTATAATATTTCATATTATTTATAATTTATGAATAAATTTATAATATTATTTCATAAATAAAAAATAATAAGAAATTATAAAAATTAAACCATTAATAATATTATTTCATAAAAATATAAAAATTATCTATGGTTATAGTTTTTTATAATATAATATTATTTTTATTAATATAATATGAAATAAATTTATAATCATAAAAAATCATATTATTTCATGTAATTTATAAATTATAAAATTTATAAGAATCCTAAAATTACATAAATAAGGAGAGAATGATAAAAAAAAAAAGAAGGGAAATTTGTTATTTTAATAAGAACGGATAAGAAAATGCAACAATTTGTAGCTTTATAGCTTTTTACCATCATGACCTGTTTATCCATAATAGCTATCAGTATGGATTATGAGTTTTTACCAAGAAGCCTCAATCTATAAGAGATAATTGGTGGAATTAACAATCAGCTGGAATCAAGCTCAACCAAACAATGCCTAATTATAAACTATTACTGCCCTTATCAAATTATAATTCTTATTATTAATATAATTATTATAATATTATGCTAAATGTTCTGAAACAAGTCTGTTTTTGTTGACCCATTTAGCACATTTTTGGTCTCCCACATAATGTTTTGTTTTATTTCCTTTACATTTATTTGTGATTTCCTACAAAAAATCATATAAGTATCCGGTAGAGCATGAAAGGAATCAAACTTCGAAAAGAAGAATATAATTGTGTTTCTACAAATAGAAACAAACATACATTGTGTCTTCTTTGTTGAAAGTATACTGATGAATAATGCTTAATTTCACGTATTACTATAAATATTGATCAAATCCTAAACACAATATGTAAAACCCCGGAAAATATAAAATTTTCTAAAAGTATAAAATTAAATAATAAATTGTTAAAATGACTCAAAGAAGCCTAAAAAATTCCCCAGAGCTCGGATAGTGGCTTGATTTGCTTATTTATTGAGTCCGTCTCATAAAAAACGAATAACTTTCGAAAGTTTTATTTGAATTCCTAGGTAGTGGGAATTCTTTATGAATTTTGAGTTATATCTAGTAACCTGAATGAGAATTTCTTAAATCACAAAGAGAGTTTAGGAAATGACTTGAGTTAAGTTTATTTAAAATAAATTGAATTGAAACGAAAATAAATTTTTTCGGGACAGGAACGAACTCGAACGAGTCGTGGATACGTGGCGCAAAGTGGGCCCCACATCCAACTTAAACTTAAAAAGGAAAAGAGAAGAGAAAATCAAATTTTTTTTCTCCCCATTTTAGGCAATTACGCGTGGGCGTGAGGAGGTGAGAGGGGAGAGAAAGTTCTTCCTTCTCTACGATCTCACCCAGGTCAGTGGTTGGAATCCATTCGAGCCAAGATTTAAAGTTCATACACTTTCGACGAGGCTACGGCGTGGGTATCGACAACCGCAGCGATTTCACCAGAAGATTCGGTTGGAGAAAGAAGCTGGTGAGAGGGCCTCTACCTTCTCTCTAAGTTTGAGGCGATGCGGCGCTCGGTTTCGTCGGCGAGGCTTAAAAGTCGAATCTTCGTCGAGATGGCAGTAGACCTTAAAATCAAAATTTTCGTCAAGATTCAAGCGGAAGTTGGGGAGGCCGTGGGTCTCGGGTCTTCGAAAGAGACTCCAAAAGTTCGTCTTCTCTCCAAGGGTAGGAACCTTCCTACTGGGTTTATATTTCATCTAAATGTTGTTTTGAATATTGAAAAGTTTGAGCCCTAGGGGCTGTTTGGTTGTGTTCTGACACAAGCGGTTTTTTTTTTTGGTTTCGGTATGATGTCCAGTTTTTTTTGGGTAGCTTTGAAGTTGATTTTGGGCTAAGTTCGGGATGAGTTTTGTGCCATGTTTATGGCTGATTTGTGGTCCCAATTGGGACGGGTTTGTTGTCGGGTGAAAAGGTTGTTTCCAGGATGAGTTTGGGTAGGAAAAATAGCATGTACGGGAGCTTTAAAGGAGCCCCGGGAAGAAACGATTTCGTAGGTTTCGCCTTATTTGCCCAGTTGCCTTTGTTTGTCTGAGCCTCCAACTTCAAACGGTCATAACCTTCTCATCCGAGCTCTGTTTTGGGTGTTCTTGGACTATATGGAAAGCCCTTTGAGTCTAGAATCCATCCATATATAGTTTGATAAAATTTGAGCTAATATTTTGTCTGAAAATGACGAAAAACAGTAGGCCCCTGTTGGTTCCGTGCGTCAGTCACTCTTCATACGAGGCCTCCAACTTCAGACGACCATAAATTTCTCGTCCGAGCTCCGTTTGGGGTGTTCTTAGACTCTATGGAAAGATCTGGAAGTCTAGAATCTTACCATATGCCTTTCAATGGAAATTGGTGCTCACATCCTTGTTGAAAAATTGATTGTTACAACAAGTGTGCTAATTGTTGGTTGTGTGGATGTGAGGAGTTGTGTGTTGAAGTGGCCATTACATGGCAGGTGGTAGGCTATCTTAGGTGCATGATATGCCATGAATTAGCCTAGGAAATGAGGTGTGTCATTACTTGCCTAGGTAGTGACTTGATGAAATGTTAACATGTGTTTTTGTGATTGATTGAAATGACATTTATTGGTTAAGAGGTGTCATGCTTGGATGTCAATATGTGTGTTCTAACATATTGGGTTTGTGATGTGTTTTCGTGTGGACATGGCTATTGCATGGCATGTTGTAGGCTATTTAATGGGCATTATGCGCCATGATGCTAGCCTAAAGTTTAAATGGTATTACTTTTCGTCTAAGTAGTAGTCGGAATGATGTTGATGCATGCTTGTTTGATGTGTTGACATGAATGTGATAAATGTTAGTATGACTGCATGTATACTAACATTTAATGAATGAATGGACTTTTGTGTGCATTAGACATGAGTGTCCATGGTACACGGTGGAGTGTACGGTATAGGGTGTCCATGTAGAGGTCTTTATACATTGGGCATGACTTAGAGTGCAATGGCACAATTGCATTACTGGCAGTGCAGGGACATCGCATGGTGTGGGTGTGAGTGCATAGTCGTTATCATTCACCATCCTTGGTGAATGGGTTATGGACTTGTACTTTGGACGAAGGCCAATGGAGATCCACGATTTGCATGGTGTTGCAAGGGTTAAGGAAATGGAAATGGATCATTACATTTCACATGCATTGGGGCACCCTAGAACAGTAGGAGTGATTGCATGAGGTGGTTCCTTGAAAGAATTGTTTCGGAGGGTTGACCAACAATATTATTTATCGGAGTATGCCCAATTGATATACATCGAAGGGTTGTCCATATAATGTCAATCGTGGATATGCCCAGTCACAGTATTATACATGGAGGGTTGTCCTAAAATAGATTATCGAGTATCATCCACTATTTATATCGGAGAGGTTGTCCTTTGGAGTAAGCCCACAAATATCTTTATTTGAAAATGGTTTTCATTCATGGAAAATGCATGTTTGAGAAATTGGTGAGGACATGATACATGGGGCATGATGAGTCGTGTCTCATTAATGACAAAGTAGGATTCACATTATGGATTGCATGTCTAGGTTGGTGTGTGCTTGGTTGTTTGACCATTCATGTGCATTTAGGTGGGAATAGCCCTTATGGGACCTATCTCTCTTGCGGGCGTTAGTCGTGGGGCCCCACTTTGGTACGGGGACATGCAAGCGAGACGGTGCTCATAGAATGGCTGCATTATATGAAGCGGGCTGGATTGTGGCCTTGATCCGTGTTTTGTATATTATGTTAGAACACATGTTAGTTTAATATGTCTTTTGTATTAAGAGTGATGTAATAACTCACCAGAAATTGGCAGTGATATAGGTGTATTTGCTCTTGGATAAATGGGCCTTACGTGGCCATTTTTACTCGTATGTGGACCCGGTTTAGTCGTTGTAGAATATCGGGACAGGTTGCCATGAAATTGCACTGGTTGGATTTTGTTTACAAAGTTGTGCTAGTCACCTAGATGGATCCTTTTCCTAGACAACTAAGCTATCTTGAGCTAACTATTCGAATTCTTCCTTGGGAGAATTGCCTTTGTTAGGAGTTTCCTAAACTTTGTACTTCATTTTGGTGCTCATTTTTGAATTATTTATACTGATTTTTTGCTTTACCCCCTTGGAAGGTATCTTTGATTCTGTGTCTGTTTTTATTCAATTAAATTAGATACTGATACAATTTCGTTCTTGTAGGAGAACTCATTCTTTCATGTTATGTTTTTATAATTAATTAATAGATTCTTTTGCTTGCAATTGAGAAGACAAGAAGTGTTATGAGTCGTCATTAACTCATTCTTTCATGTTCTATTTTTATCATTAATCAATAGATTCTTTTGCTTGCAATTGAGGAAAGGCGAAGTGTTATGAGTCATCATTTCCCTTATACACTTAGGTATTTTATGATAGGCAAAATAATATGACTTTATAAACAAATCTTAAGTGAAGACATGACATAATACACATGATGTATAAAATCAATGAAAGGCACAACAAAGAGAAAAAGACAAAAGTAACTTCTCTCTTAGCAACAACCAAACCAATCAACAAAATTATTTAAAGGCATAGAACCTATAGCTACGTAAATCTTCCACCCACAAAAATAAATATCTAAGAAAACTAGCCTTTCAAGTGTTGATTAGATTGTTGCTCCTCATTGTCAAAAGACCTTCAATTCCTTTCTTTCCATATAGTCTAAAAGATGCACAATGGAGCCACTCTTGAAACCATCTTGCCTCTTTCACCCACAAAGGATCCATGCCACCCAAACTAAGTCTTTTTACCATCAAAACATGGGCTCGATAAGGGCCGTATAGAGTAAAAGCAAAGCAACTACTAGAGGATCATTGTCTTAGCACAATGAAGTAGGATGTAATTAATGAATCTTTCTTGAATTTAGCTAAGAAAGTATCTATTATTAACCAAAGGCCACCCTCCCTCCAAAACGATCTTTAATTGAATGCTTCCCACAACCTGCTTACGTGAAAAATCTGCTTCATATAGCACCGCTGAATTCCAAATTATACTCATCGAATGACAGGCTTGATTCTTTGGTCTTAGGCAACTTAACTTATAAAATTTCATTAAAACTTATTATTTCCCACCATCCACATCGTATTTGCCCATCCTTCCCCTCAGTATCTACCATCCTCTAACCTTGAAAATAATTCATCCTGATGTCTAACTCGAGTCATTCAAAAGTTTAGAAGAATAGAGGTTCAATAACCCACTGCGCCTATCTAACCTCACATCGTCTCCCCCATGCAAATTGTTAAGTCACTTCAAAAAATGCATCTTTTTCTCCAATGCCTTGCCCGTCCATAAATTCCTTTCAATTTTCTCCAACTTGAATTTGACTTCCCTCAAAACAACAAACAAAAACCAATGATATGGGAAGAATAGATAATGTGCTCTTAATTCACATGAGTCTACCTCCTTTTAAATACATGAAAAACCTCTCTTCCACTCCATCTCGGACTATCACTAATCTAAAAGGAGTACCTGAAGAACCATGTACGTGAAGAAAGTCCTCCACTTTACTTACAACTTCGAGTGAACTTCTCAATACTCTCTTCACCTACCACACGAATCAACTTGCTCTCATCTCAATTCATTTCAATCCCAACATAGCTTCAAACAACATGAGCGATTAACTTAAAATATTCGTTTAGTTTTGAGAAGCCCTAAGAAAAAGGCCCCATTCACCCCGACTCCCAAAGGAAGCCCCCTGAATCATTAGTCAGTCTTCTTGAGAACTTCGACTAAGGCTCTCAATTGCGTGACGGATAAATAAGGAGATAATGGATCGTTTGTCTCAAATCGAGAGCTATGGAAGGAACAAAAAGTGATACCATTAACATGTAAAACCTTGTAAGGTATATCATTTCATCATCTGTATTTCCTTCAAAATTCATCTTTACTTGAATCGATAGAAATTCCAATTGACATGATCATTTCAATGTCTAGCAGGCATAACTCGGTTGCAAAATTGGATTGATCAAGATGCATGCTTAACAAAACAAATCGAATCAAGAACATGGCTAATGAATTTACATTTCAATATAAGCATAGGAAAGCATGCAAAGAGGCACCCTACAGAGATAGAAACCTTAGTTATGAAAGGAAAATCAAAGCCAGGTTTGTTCAAGTAATAAAATCCCTTGCGCATACAAGTCATAGATAGGAAATCCTTAAGTATTGGCCTAAAATCTGTTTGGAGACACTTTATCCTCTTGGTACGAGGTTGTTATGGAAGTTTGGAAACTTGAAAAATGTATATGTAAACTAGAAAGTTGTGCTCAGGGTTGCCTCCACAAGAGAATATGGCTCACATCTTCTCCTTGTCCAAGTTGAATACTAACCCACCATTAATCTCATAAGAAAATCGATCTATTTTGTAAAGATCGTCATCCACCTCATTAAACATCTGATAGAAGACAGGAGCATTCTCGTTAGACCCGGGTGGAGGAAGAAGGAATTCCTTCATTCTTGTGCATAAAATGGAGATGAGAACATCCTCATCTGACACTGAAGCTTGCATAACCAGGAACTTCACAAACCATTCCTAATTATAGATGACAACAATCGGGAATTTTGGTAGGGGGAAGGTCGCCATATCCCTGAATTGACATAGTAAAAGTGACAATCAAAATCGCCAACCTGAACATAAAAAGTATTTCCAACAAGAGAGTAGACTCTTATATCCTTTTTGCCTCTCTCATAACGTTCATAGAAGGGAGGAGTTTGGAGCCGACGCGTAATTGATTTTGAAGAATGAGTATTAAGTCATATCTCAGGAAGGGATTGGATACATTTTAAAATGTGATGAGCCCCTTAAGCTCTTTTGAAGAAGTGTTGTTGGTTGCCATATTTTAGAAATTAATTTGTATTTCTGGAGTTTTTGGGACATATCTATGTACGGTGTTATGCTATCGAAATTTTATAAAACCACAAGTTTAAAAAAGAAAAATTATTTATACAGGT
The DNA here is from genome assembly GCA_016808115.1 of Tetrastigma voinierianum. Taxonomy (NCBI): domain Eukaryota; kingdom Viridiplantae; phylum Streptophyta; class Magnoliopsida; order Vitales; family Vitaceae; genus Tetrastigma; species Tetrastigma voinierianum. The sequence continues at coordinate 64,724 of JAEQBH010001719.1, read as the reverse complement.
TTCCCCGACCAAACAACCACGGCTTAGCTTACGGATTCTCTATTCGTTGGAAGTGTCGATTTGGGAGTTACGTGAAGTTCTTGCGACTGTCGCACACGCTAGTAAGGGTGGGGGTGTGTCTAGGCATGTCAACATTCGAGTAGGAATCATGATTTTACTTGAATGTGTTTGTTGCCATTACATGAGCACTGAGGTGGGGAGTAATCCATGTAGGGAAATTCAACTACTGGGCATCGCTCACCTCGTTGTAGGAAAATTATTTTTCAGGTATCGGAGGTACACATGGCGAGGGAGTTCATCCAAGACCCTAATTATGAAGAGAAGGCCATAATGGTCTGGTTTAGTTTGTGTTTTGTATGTTTGGAGTAGAAACGCCTAATTTCACTTGTATATGTAAGGATAATGGAGTCGTGGTGGTTTCGTTTGTGTAAACAAATGTATTTTGGCAAGTTTTCCAGGTTTAAATGGCCTTGGTATCATTAAGGCTAAGTTCTGGTGGTTTTACAGTAGGTGGAACAAAAAGGGAAAAGATGTAGGTGAAAAATGGAGGGGCTACTGCCCATTTTAGTTCTTAGTGCGACAAACCCCATGGGTGTCATGGCAGGAGGCGTGGTGCGCCAATAGGCGAACGCGATAGGTTTTGTGGCCTGCGTCGCGTCTGATTTTGTTGGACATATCGGGATTACTGTTCCACGATGGGTTTTACATTGACCGCAGTGGTAGCGCTGCGCCCCTCGATGTCGTGCACTAGCCACGACCTGCGTGATTATCTTGTGTGTGCATTGTTTAGAGGCCTTGTTTGGGACCTTTGTTCATGGACCTTTGTTCTGAGTTCTTGTTCATTTCGAAAAAAATAATAATAATAATGACCCTTGGGATTTGAGGCGTCACAATTTTTCCTTTTTTATGTGATTTATAATTTTTATAAGTTCATATTCTAATTTATTCATTGTGCTTTTCTATATATGTGCATTATTTTTTATATCTCTCTATAATGTCTATATTGGTAAATTAACCTTCAATCAACTACTTCTAATCAACTACTTTACCAAGCAGTAATTAATAATTAGCTACTAGCTATCAGCTGAACCAAACAGGGTCTAAGACTTTAAACAAGTTTATAAAAGTCAAGGTGTATTCAATTACAACTTTTATAGATTTTCTAAAGTATATAAATCTTAAAAAATGTTGACTTTCCCACTAGACATTAAACTTTTAGTACTTTTTCTAGAATAAATATAACTACTCGCCCTTCCCAGAATTCTCCTAGCTTTTCCGCAATATTTGGAAATGACTTTTCATCAAGTAAGTGAACAAATAGATTTTTAGACCTATGACTTCTCCATAGTATCTTTTCTTGTATTTCATAAATTGATACATTTGGAGTGAAATTTTGAAAATTGATAAATTAGGAATTTTAATTATTTAGATAAGGAAAAAAAATGAGGAATGTGTAATTTTTGGATATTAAAAAAAAAAACTCTTGGAAGTGATGAATGGGAATTAGAAAATTTGAGATGAAAAAATATAAAATAAATAAATAAAATTTATTTTAAATGTCTAGTAGAAAAAAATTTATGAAATTTGAAACAAAAGAAATTATGAAAATTTATTTCATTCAAACTTATTTTAAATAGCGTTAGTATTTTTTGGAAAGAATTTTTAATTATAATATTTTGCTTTTATTATTTTTATTAAATACTTAAATTTATTCCTAAGATTATTACAAAGATTTATAAAGTCTATCAACATTTATAAAGTATGTAAAAAATCTATCAATATACAAAAAATTATTTAAAGTCTATGAAGTCTTTTCAAAATAAAGTCTATAAGAAGTCATCATACATTTACAAATTGGTCAAAATCTATTCAACAAAATTATGTCACAGTCTATAAAAGTCTTGTAAAATAAAGAGTATATGAGAATCATTTATACATTTATAAAATCACAAAATCTATAAAAGTCTTTAAAAAATCTATTAAACTCTCTATAAAAGTCATCACATCTAAAAAAAGTATTTATAAATAATATTATAAAGTGTAATCCATTTTTTCCCTTAGTATGAAAGTTTGATGGTCTAGGCTTGCATTTATTATAAAGAAAACACCCAAAATTATTTTTGTGATAGCTAAACACTTTTAGTTACATTGTAGTAAGTTGTTAATACTGGGACTCAAACTTGGGACTCCTCCCCTCTATGTGCTCTTGCCTATTTAAACATTGAATCGGTAAACCATTGATGGATAACCCCCAAATGTTTATTAAAAATAGTTTAATCATTTATAAATATTCTTAAAAATTATCTTTGTAGAATAAAGTTATATTAGTGGAAAAAGCAAATTTAATATTATGAGTAAAAAATATCCTCATGTTTGGGAGCCCATAACACTAGATTTTCTATTGTCTTCTCCATTTTGTCCTCCTCTCCACATCCTTTTCGGGGCTTCTAGGGTTTTGAATTGTGGACCTTCTTGATTTTAATATGTTGTTTTGATATGCAGACGTGTTGATCATCCATTCTTGTGATCTACTCATACCAAGAGATGGTGGGAGATCGTCTGTGAGGTGAGAATGGATGGTCATTTAAGGCTGAAGAAATATGAAAAAAATTGAAGATTACTCTTGGATCATGCTGTATCCGGTTTGTGAAAACTGTGAAATGAATTGAAATTAAATTCATAATATGTCAGGAGTTTTCCATTTCTTTTTGTGTGGATTAGAGGGGCGTTCATTTTCCATTCAACTCTTGGTTTGTTTTGGTATGTTTTGTGCTCCTTTCGATTATGAGAAATGTGGGGAAAGGAAGAACTACAACTCTAATTAATATATGAGAAATGCAATCAAGAAGGTAGAATTCTATTTCACTATTTAGGACCTGGCAAGGGGATTTCATTTATGAGGAATAGAAACATCTTAAGGTGTAAATTTTCAAATAAAGCTCTGTGAAACCCTAGAAAATTCAAATTTCGATATGTGAAACTAAATTCTGAAAGAAAACCGGAATTCTTCTAGATCTTTGATGACAAAGTTATGATTCCTCCGCAAATCGTCTCGCGAAATCTAGCTACTACGTCGAATTTGGTCGATTCCGAGATAGCCGCATTTCACGCTGGCGATGAGGTGTCGATGACACGGCAGTAATTAGGATGCCATGGCACCTCAAGAGAGTGACACTTGGAAAAGCCATGCCCACTTGGAGGTGCCTACAATGGCATGGGTGTGTGATGCAATAAAAGTGTTGGACTTGGGGTCAGAAGTCACCACATGGGCTAGACTCAACCCAAATTCCTTAAAAGCTTCAAGGAAGTTGAGGCCGTTGTCTGAGACAATTGTTCCTCAAATCTATACATTAAAAAACGTACATGAGATGATGGTTCAACAATGGATTTCTTAAATGAAATAGAAAAGATGTGACTTTTGCAAATAGAAAAGCAAAAGGTGTTCGACCAGCGATTTCCATTTCTAGTAATTGAATAACACTTTAAAGTATCAAGATATACATCATTCCGTGATCGTGAACAACGAGCAAGTTTTAATAATTTTTTTATGAAGCAACAATGGTAATGTAGAGCAATCATATATGTTTATGTTTGAATGTGCATTTTTCCCATAATTAAAGAATAAAGACAAATCTCGATCAGCATTTAGCGATACTCGATCGTAATACTTGAAATTGTTAGTTCGCATTTCATACGTAAAATGAGTTATCGAAAATTAATGATCAATCCGATCAGAAAATGGGTAAATTTTCTGGGAAAATTTACGAATAAAACTGGAGCAGAAACTGTGGGTAGAAAACTGCGAACCGAAATACAATGGCAAGTAACAGAGACGATCCCCTCATGAAACGAGGGTTTGCTCTCCGGCGGCGACAGCGGCACAACCGACGCCGAGTTCGGTTTCTCCCGTCACACGTTGAGTTCGGCTTTCTGCCGATTTCCGCCAGAGCTCCTCCGCCTCCGCTTCAAGTGAAGAACGCTATGTGTTCTGTCTCAGCCTCACGATCGAGGTCAAGGGAGTCTGATCGCTCCCTAAGGCTTCTCCGCGATCTCTTTGGCCAGGAAGGGGTGAGATGCTGATTAAAATGTGACTTTTAATCAAATATGTAGACGTGCTCGATAATCATCCCTATCTCACGGAAAAGAAAATAAATAATCATAATATGCGATGTAAATTTATAATATGGGTATGCCTCGTGAAGGCCCATTAGGCCGAAGCCACGCGCTGAGCTTGTAGTAGGCTTCCAATCAAGGACAAGAATACAAAGGATAAAAGAACAATTCTAAAACTGCTTTTACTAGAATGTTTTCGCCTCAGATGTGTGTTCTTTACTGTTATTCCATTAGGGCTTCATTTCAACATTAATGTTTCTACACCAAACCCGGTGTGGTCAGCTGGATGTTTACTTTCAGAATGTTTTCAAATGTTATCATTCAATATCATTCTAAGATCCTGATAGAATGTAATAATAAAGAATATCATTCAACATTTAAATTATTCAGCTTCGGATTAACAATTTTAATAAGTGAATGAATCGTTATGGCACATGTTACGCCAGACCTTTAAAATTATAATTTTTTTTTTAAATTAGTTATTAATTTTGATTATCTATGACTTTTCCGGAATTTTTTTTATATAATTGAAAATTAAATTGTATATTATAATTAATCAATTAAAATGTTAATTGATAATAGATCAGATTATTTGTAAAAGCGTAGTGGACACAAAGAAAGACAAATAATTCATTTATTGCTATTATGAAGAGCGCATTTCATACTGTCGAACATATAGATTATATGTATTATTGGATTGCAAATCAGGGATCGTGATGTTCATGAGTTCTTCATCGAGCAATAAATCCATTGTGCTTGATGTCACTCGTATTTATTGGAGCCGCCACAGCCTTGAAACAAAGGTTAAGCCTTTAGACTTTAATACTCGCCGAGGACATACCGCTTGAGAGGAAAAGTCACCTAGAGGCAATGGGTATCTCATTCAGACCGACGGGGCGCATGTGCTCTGGAAACCCGTTGATTCGTTCCGTGGTATGAGGAGTATGAGCCGGGTGGATACAGTACGACATAACATGCATGACATCAGTTGATGATCCTGATTATGTACCTGGCATGTGATCTATAATTTTGAAGATCATATTGTACATATTTCTAGTACTTTTCTTTATGCATGTACATATTGAATGTTTTTCATTAAAGACATGTTTATTGTGTTTTTTTTTTTTTTTAATTAATTACATTTGATGAGCATGAATGGAAATATTCTGATAGTGGGAGGTTTTTAGGCTGGTAGATTTATGCAATATATATCTCACCTAATAACCAAAATGTTGCGCATGTTTAAATTAAATAATAATAATTGACTATGCCATTAAATTGATTGAATGTGTAACATTACTTCAAGTATCGTTGTATGTGTTAAATTATTATTAATTAATTTAGTACATTGTAGCAAAACATTTGTGTTAATTGAATTCGAATTGCATAATATCCTAAATTAAGTAATTGTCTCTATATAGTTGGAATGGTCAGCAACAAAGAGCATTGTCGCCGACTAACCATGGAGACAAGCCGACGAGTGGCGACTACGTATGTTTGCATCGTAAGATCTGGTGATTCCCCGAGGAGCAAGTGGCTAGCGCTCGAAACTATTACACAACCAATGGTCAACCTGAGCAAGTACCCATCGCTTCAACATAGGCTATATTCTGAAGCCTATCGCTTCATAAGCGCAAAGATCGTGTTGTCGATTTTGATGCCGAGCAGTATAAAAATGATTTGATGTCGCATTTGAGGCACTGTCAAAGATAAGGCTGGGGATGTCATATGTTCAATATGGTGGAACCCCTGGGGTCAACAAGACTTCGCGCTTAACCTCAAGTTTGATGGCTATAAGAAGCGCCTGTGAATGACACCACGAGGTAGCATCTTACGATCATGTCTAACATGATCAGTGAATTGAGGGTTGCAGGGCATGACATGACTGATGAGCAGCAAGTCCAATCTGTTATTCGCTCTTTGCCGAGCAATTGGGAACACATGCGTGTTAACCTTACCCATAATGAGAACATCAAAACTTTTTGATGATGTTGCTCGTCATGTCGAGCTTCGAGGGAAGACTGCCTCTCTCTCCTCGAGAAGCCCGCGAATGAAGCTTTCTATGATCGAATCCAAATCGTGAGGAGCAAAAGGCTCTAGACGAAAAAAATTGGAAAGGTAAGGGTTTCTAAAAGGGCAAAAGAGGAAATGAAGCAAGTTCTAGGACAAAAGCGCAAGCGTGGGAAACGCGACGGCATGAAAAGCAGAATGTAAGAACTGCTTTTAATCAGAACCCGTCACTTCGCTTCGTGATTGCACTGGAGCCAAAGGTATTGCTTTGCACAAACTCGTTCTCTAACTTATATGTTAGTAGTCGCACGTTTGCTGAAACTGCCTTTTGGATCAGACTCAAAGAAGAACCGGACCACGAGCAAGGGACCGAACAACTCATGTGGAATTTCGTCAATTCCTAAAGGCAAATAGGCGATATACAATGGGAATAATGCTTCCACTGACGTGCTAGGGATCGGTACCTGCAAACTAGAGTTGCGGGGTGGCTGACGCCATCTTCATGATGTGCTATATGCCCCTGGGTTCGACAAAAATCTTGTTTCGCTCTTGTTCTACTAGAACTAGGTTTCAAACTTATATTTGATAAGGGTTGTGTAAAAGCATTTATGGACAACGCTTACTATGGTTCCGCTATGTGTTGGGGAAGGGATTATGGCGGTATCGACACCACTAATATTGGTAATTAAATGACACTTTGAGTTCATCTATGTGTTGTTGGTAATTCCAAATTGCCCCATCATTATTTTATGGCATGCTAGATTAGACACATCAAGTAAGACCGATTAAATAGGGATCGCTCGAGTAAAGCCCCCGTGGATCACTACTAAAGTAAAATTACCTTACATGTGAGCATCGCTAGCTGAAAACAACTAGATTACCATTTGGGCAAAGCCAAGAGAGCCATTAGTCCATTATACTTATTCATTCGTACATCTGGGTGGACCAACGAATGTTAGGCTAGGCATGGTGCCGTTTATCATCACTTTTTATAGGGATGATTTCTCACACGCTGTCATGTTTATTTGATTTCTCACAAGTCTGAAGCATTGGACTGCTTCAAGCAATATACAAATTTGGTAGAGAATCAATTAAACGTGAAGATCAAAACATTAAGGACCGATCGAGGTCGTGAATATCTATCCCACAATTCAAAATTTTGTGATGAAAAGGTATAGCTTCGACAAATTAACTATTCCTTACACTCCGCAACAAAATGGAGTTGCGTAGCGAGGAATATTAGGAACCTCTTAGACATGAGCACGATGGCTCGCTTAATTTACTCATTCCTTCTCCGGGAGATGCTATTAACCCGCCGCCTACGCACTTAATCGTGTGCCCTAACCGTCCCTCCACCCCATATGAATTATGGAATAGCACAAACCCGACTTAGGAAATTTGCATCCTCGGGGTGTGCAAAATTTTACATTCACAATAATACTCATCAATATGGGAAACTTGGTCCTAGGGGGAAGAAGTGTATTACTAGATACCCCAAACTTCCAAAGGATTTGTTTTCAGAGGTGAAAGCCGATGGGAGCGCGGATGCAGCTAGAGTCCCGTGATGTCGCTTTAGAAGAGACTTTCCGAGAGGTAAGGTTAATAAAGATTTTCAATTTTATGAAAAACCTAGAAAATGGCGAATTCTACCACAATAGATGGATTAGAGGACACTTTAGAATCCTCCTTGAGGAAAGTGGGAGCGACATAATGCATGATCCGAATTCTATGGAGCATGATCATGAAAGGCACTTCAACCTCGTCGAAGCATCCGTGAAACTGACTCTGGTCGTCGATTTGAGATTGAGGGGGAAGCATTCATGATTGCTCCACAGGATGACGAAGAGCCAAAATCAATTACAGAGGCTCTATCTGGTCCTAAAGCTAAGGAATGGAGTAAAGCTATGGAAGAAGAAATGGAGTCAATGAGAACTAATCAAGTCCGACGGTTGATTTATCGCTGTGACGAAACCATTGGAAATAAATGGATTCTCAAAATTAAACGTAAGGCGGAAGATATAAGGCTCGACTGGTAGCAAAAGGCTACACACAAGAGGGAATTTACTTATGAAGATACATTCTCACCGCTGTGAGAATTACTTCGGGTCACTGCTCTAGCTATAGTCGCATACATGGACTTAGAATTATACTAAACGGACGTAAAACCGTGATTTCTCAATGGAGTAAACTAGATGAAGAAATCTATATGGATCAACCTTTAAGTTTTGAATCTAAAGACAAGGGCGCAAAGTTTGCAAGCTCAAAAGATCCATATATGGTCTCGCTAGCATCTAGGCAATGGAACATCAAGTTTCATCGCTAAATCCAAAGGATGGCTTTTACGATGATGGAAGACCATCGTGTATTTAAAACGCTCGAAAGGATGATTTTGTAATTTGTCCTTGCATAAATGCATGACATTTTAATAGCCGAAATAGCAAAAGAGATGATTGACACCGCTTAAGAAGTGGTTATCATCAAACTTTGAAATGAAAGATATGGGTGAAGCTAGCTACGTGCTTGGTGAAGATCATGTAAGAGATCGCGCTAAAAGGCTTTTTTTGGCTCCATTCCCAAGAGACTTACATCAAAAGATGTTGTAGCGCTATCACATGCAAGATAGCAAGCCGATGGATACCCCTGTTGAAAAAAGTTTGAGCCTAAGTCTATATGTGTCCTAAGACTCCGTAAGAGAAAGAGAAATGTCCAGAGTAATCTTATGCTGTCGGGCCAGAGTCCGATGTATGCAATGATGCACATGCCCCGACATATGCATGCCATATTTGATTAGCCGTTTCAACTAAACCCGGCCAAAAGCACCGGATGGCGCTGCTGCGAGGATTTTGCGGTATCTCAAAGGAACTCGCACTACATGTCAGGTTATCAAGGGAAAAGGATTGCGCCCATCGTTACCTACGTCAATCGAGGTGGATGTCGATCGCAGTAAATCGACCCGGATATGCTTTCTCGCTAAAATGATACGCTATACTATGGAGTAGCAAAAGCAATCCCGTAGCTCATTCACTATGGAGGCCGAATACGAGTTGTTCCAAAGAACTCAAGATGCAAACTTTGGTTAAGGAGTTTTACACATTTAGAAATTGTCAAATCGTATTGTATTCGTGGATACCCTTGGTGGATAACACCTCGCATTGGTTGTCGCCATGATCCTAAATACTGCGGAAAGACCAACATATCAAGAAAAGATATCACTATATTAGAGATGCAATTACTCGACAAGGACGTGGTCCTAAAATACATTTCTACAACACATGGTGGTCGACTCCACTCACCAAGCCACAGCTAGGATGTATTCATATTGCATATGTTAAACTCGCTTATGCGTAATGTGTAATCGCGACGATTTATGTTTGTTGAATAATTTAATCGCTTTCGTGATATTATTCAACGCTTATTTTGGCGGTGATACCGTAAGAGTAGAGTTGTACAATCTAACAAAGTATGTCGATAGACTAAGATTGGCTCACTACACACGAGCAACGCTTCTAGCGCTGTAAGGTGAGTATAGATGACTGCTTGAATTATAGCGCCGATTAGCTTACTGAAAGAATGGGAGCGAATTTAATTCAAAGACATAAATTTGAAGTCGCTTTGTTAGAAAACCAAGATGAGGTTCGGCTGAAGAATCGACATGAATGTATCCCCACCATTCATGTGTCTATATGATAAAGTCGAGTGTGAAATTAATACCAGCACTATTAGCAAAGGAGAAGATGAGAATCCCAAAGTTCACGCCGTGATTCGTGACAAAGCCAAGACTCAGATGGTAAAATTCACTTAACGAGGAGAGTAATGAGACATACACTTTATCTTAGGATAAGAAAAGAAAAAGCTCTGCCATAAGATGCATTTACACGTGTGCTAATCGACTCTATCGGGAAGTCGAAGAATGATCCCCGCTTCTTCACCGTGAGTCTCAGAGATTTTGATATAGATCTCAAATAATTTACTCCTTTGCAACTTTCGACTATACTTCTCATGATGTGATGTATTAATCGCCTGTCAATCTTGGAGATGGTCGGTACTCAAAGATTTATTATGGGGAGCATCTCAAAGATGTTAATCCAGATCTGAACTGATAAATGAGGCTAAAGAGTGCAACATTTGATTCGATGACTTCTGATTCATCGCGGAACCTCACCACTGGGTGAGTTTGATATGGGACGGAGGTTGACTGCTATCGCAGATGAATCATGATAGAATTTTGCGATTGAATACACTAATTTTATGTAACAAAACGCCTCAGGTAATATACACTTTGATTTAATATTTGAGGTCATGTCTGTCATGCCCATAAATCATCATTGCCCAATGATCGAGGCTCAGTAATGATCTGATCAGAGAATGATTTGCAGTGGTTTAACATACTGATAGAGTCATATTGAGTGTCAGATCTAATTCAATCGGTCATCATAATGTAATCGTCCCAGTCCTCCCAGAGCTAGCATATCTGGAGATTAATCGTCCATGTAACAGACAACGATATGAGATGATATTGTCGATTAAGAAACAGAAAAGATGTGACTTTTGCAATATAAAAGAAAAGGTGTTCTGACCGTGGAAGATTTTCCGTTTAAGAATTGGAAATAACACTCTGAAGCATCGGAAGACATACATCATTCGCATCGTGAACAACGAAGTTTTTTTTAATAATTTTTTTATGAAGCAACAAAAAGAAATAAGAAATAAAAGAAAAGAAAGAAAATTAAGGACTACATTAAATGGCATGAGGAAATGTGAGGGAGGAAATTTCTCCTCAATTCCATACTGGCCAATGTTGCTCCAAAGAGAGGAGAGAAAATGCAAAAGATGTGAGAAAGTGAGAAGAAAAGAATGAGAAAAGAAATGAGGAGGAAATGAAATGGAGAAATAGGAAAAGAGTTAAAAGCAAAAAAGGAAAGGAAAAATGGAAACTAAGGGAAGGGAGTTCGTGAGGAAAGAAAAATGAGAAAAGAAGTGAGGCCAAAGGAAGGAGGAAAGGAAAAGGGAAGATTGCTCGGTTTTCTGATGGTTGAAGCTCGACGGTCCGAGTATGAAAGTTGTTACACGCAGCTCGATCTACGTGTGGATACCAAAAACTTGGAGTTTCGACAAACTCCATAAGGTAGGGAATTTTCCTACTCGGTTTACTTTTAGCCTAAAGGCTATATAATGGTATGAGTTGTTTATGGGAGGCCATGAGAGGCCATGATTTCATTCCAAAATTTGGGACTGATCAGGGGTTTCTCCTACCGTGTTCTTTTCATTTAAGGTTTAGAATGGTTATGGTCAAACCCGATCATGAGATCAATTTTCGACCATGATCAAGCTGGATGTCTCGGGACCGGGTTTTTGAAGGTCGGTATTCGGACCGGGCCAAGCCTCGGATCGGGCCGGAAAATGCATGTCGACTTTGTCGTGGGCTGCTGGACCGCTCATGACGGGTTTTGAGGTGGGTTTTGATCCCGGAGCCGCCCGCCTTTTCCTTCACCCTATGACTGCGGTTTTAGCTATAACTCGCCATCACTCATCTGAATTGAGTGATTCAAATATTTGGGTAAATTAGACTCATAGAAGAACGTATCTACTTGAAATAGGTATATCCAAATTCCGACCCCTTCGGACTCATAAATTCATCCAAAGTAGAGTAGCCGATGTGCCGACACGCAGTTGGTGTAAAATATACGCCAGGGCGCCAAGTAAGTGCACGCTGGGCGCTCAAGTAATATATGTACTAGTACGAGTATCGGCCCACGGAAAGATGAATCACTCACATTTTCTCGCTTGTGACAATATCCGAATAAATGATTCTAAGATTGGAATTTAAATACTAACTCGTAACTAAACTACTGTTTTGGTGAATTGATACCGCGAGCCTAGGTTAAATCTCCCCCTGGCTACATTCGATGGATTATTCTCCTAAAGATGTTGTTATTCGTGATTGTTTATAACATATCAATGGCGAGGTGATCTGCTCTACGAAATATCCTCTCTCGAGGTATATTCGCCTTATTTCGTGAATAGAACTGGTATATCTCTATCTCGACTCCTAAGATTCGTAAATGCTTTTAATGTTCAACCCCAAACCACCTTCAGTCTGAATATCTCTATTACCCGACCCCGGCTAAAGGCTACTTCTACCCAGATCCCCTAATACCTCATCTCTCGACCTTTGATCTTCAAAGTGTAAGTATGTTAATATTGGCCGATATTATCATATAATTAGCATGCGGTATGTAGCGATGTGATAAATTAACAACAATTGATTAATACAAAGGTTAAATTCTAATCCATTGTCCAGATGTGGTTTGATGTAACCCTAGAAAGAAGTTTAGAACATCATGAAGGAAAGAAATAATATACGTAATATGAAGAACATCCTCATGTGATCCATAAAATAACTTCAAACAATAAGGAAAACTAATACAAAGATCCAAGGAAATCCTTGAAGTCCGCGGTTGCAGTGTCTCTCCACTCAGATCTCCTCGTCGTGACGCCCTTCGATACCTCCAACCCGAGCCCCTCGCATTTAATGATGATGCAGATTTTTGATCGCCGACGTCGCTGACGTGGTGGACGCCGCGAGACTTTTGCATGCTCCTTATTTCTCCAAAATGGCTTCCCTGTGGTTGTTCTTTCGCCCCATCATGCCTCCGTATTCCCAAAAACAAAACTAAATAAGGAATCTAATACTAAAATTATATAAATAATGCCAAATCAACATGAAATGCAAGACTGACGCTGAAAGTATAATTTGAGTGTTTTAAGCACTCATCACACTTAAACTTAATTTCTTGCTTGCCCTCAAGCAAGAACCGACTTCAGACAAGGACACACTGGCTAATTACGCAACTAACACTAAGACAATGTGTGCTCATGCTGAAAAATAATGGATCAATTTGACTAATTCGCATACTAAAATGTTTTGTCTGATGTTCAATGAAGGCATACATATACTTGACTTTCGGTAACTTCGATTGAAGTAGGTGAAACTGACTAGTGCATCAACTCCCATGGTATTCAAACGGCCATCTCTAAACCCCTATGTGCTCACGGTGGACGGCCTCCCGCATGCCTAAATCTGATAATTCCCAAACTTAAGTTCAACTTACCTATTAGGAAGAAGCGAACTAAATACAAGGGATACGAACGCACTCTATTTATTCATGACAACAAACTAGAAATTTATGTAACAAAAGCAAAAAGGAAAAGAACTTAGTGCCAAGCAAGCTTTAGTTATGTCCCCAGAGTGGGTTCCATCGTGACTCCTCACCGCCTGGTTAAGGGCACCAGCACAAATCTCTTCCAAACTTCACCTCGAACACTAACCAAACTCAATGGTTCTCCTAGGTTGCGTGAACGATCCATCTTCATCCCATGTAACGGGCGTTGAAGCCACGACCCTACTTTCATTTGGCTCAGTAAGACAGTTTGATAGTTCCCTCGTGATCGCGCCCGGATTCCGATTGATGATCCCGCTTTATTCCTATACTTATACTCTATTTTTATCATTTTCTTTTTTTCTTTTTCTCTTTTTCTTTTTCTATTGCTTTTGTATTTTCTTTGGTTGGGGCTCAATGGCAACTCTTTCACACAGTGTCCTATCACTTGAATGGTTCGAATCTCCCCAGTCAAGTTGAACTTAGTGGTTGTTCGGCCTCTATGCATACTCCGCAATACCAATGTGTGCGATAGATCTTGAATTGGTGTCTTGCCTACCCGAATTAGTTCACTGCCCTTTCACTTATTCAACCTAATTACCGAGTGGATCACGCACTATATGCCTCGTAACACTTCTATAGTGCAATCCAAATGATCTCAATTTTTCAACATGACATACATGTATGCAACTATCACTATATGCAATGCACAAATAAACAACTAACAAATGATTCATCAATCATAAGCAAAAAAAATGCAATGCACAAAAAACTCAAACAAGACCAAAACTCAAACAATACCTAAACACTACTTCATGAAGGCGCAAAGACTAAAATAAAAACACAACCCTATACGAACAACTAAAAATGCTATAAACTACTAACACCAAAACAATGGAAACAAAACAACTAGAAATAAAACATAACAAACTACCCCTCCCCCAAACAAAAGATCCAGTGTCCCACTGGTAATATAAAAATATAGAAGGTGGGCGGGTACTCGAGATCATCAAGGGAGGCGCGGCGGTGGCTGGGTGGAATGCTATGAACCGCGCGAGCCGGGCCCGCATAGCCTCGCCGCTGAAGGATGATGGCCTCGATTGGCCGAATCAAGGCGCATGTCAAGACGCCAGCCGCCCATACAAGTCCCGAGTAACGAGGACTGGTGCTCCCGTGTCTCATCCTGCATCGCGCCAAAAACGCCGAGTGAGATCACCGGGTCCTCACATCGGGGAAGGACTAGGAGGGACTACGCCCTCGAGGCCTACTGGGTGGAGGTGGTGGAGGTTTCCAGACGAGGGCTGGCACGTCCTCCCTCGGTGTCACCAGAATCCAGCGAGCCCTATAGTCGGGAAGCTCGTCCTCGTCTGAGGGCTCATGGCCCGAGTCATAGACCCCCTCAGGTTGCGGGACACCAGGTGTGTCCCGCTTGACCGATATGGCCTTGATAGGATGAAGCCAGGCCTCATTGTCGTCAAGGGGCACCCCGGCTTGCTTGCACGTGAAGATGGAAAAGGGTGCTTGGGTTTATTTTAAGCATCCGGTTATGGAGGATAGCATCCTAGATAACCTGCCCAGCGTCAAATGGTATATCACGTAAAAATAGCGTGGATTAGGCAAGGCGTGGGCGGTCACCTCACATTACGTCGTGGTATAAGGCGAAGTGATAAAGTGATGCCACGCAGAGATGTAGGCCAAATGCTTGTGAAATTTGCTGCTGTGTCGCGCTGTTAGTCGCCCTCACCACGACCTTTGGTCGACACTTTCGGATGACCTCATGGTAGTCGGGGTGAGAAATGTTGGAGGCGATCAAGAGCCCCGGTGGGATATGCTTTCGAGGCCATAGTAGCTGGCCGGCCGACTCGTATTTGAAGTCGACCAATACACCCTCGCACCACAACCTTTGAGGACATGGGAGGCGGGATTTGGGCGTAAAATTCGAGCTCAGCTCATGGCAGGTAGGCGGGGGTTGCACAAAGCACGCCAACCACTTATTTCGATCTCGTTCTCGAAAAGAATTCGTGGTGGTGAAACTTCTCCTTAATAAGGATCGGTTTTGCAAATTATGCTACGCAGATCCGTGACATCTGCAGTTTACAAGCAGCGGGCATCGAATGTGGGACGGGGCCTCGACGGCGGGCTTTCCGGCAGCGAGCCCAGCTTTGGATTTGCCAAGACATCTGATCTAGACAAAACTTCAAACACCTAATGTACAGCTACACACTAAGGGGACTCCAAAAGCTACTTAAGACTTAACCACGACCCAAATATGACTCAGTAACTACAAGAACCTAGTTAACTTAGAATGAAGACACTGAGGACTCTGGAGCTAGCGAAAACTCTTGAAATAAGCCTAATCTGCTGTGCCCCAAACTAGAATCGGATACACGTGGTGGGAAAGGCCACTATGATCCAAACTAGCTGTGGGTGACTTACGGTGGGTTCGAGCAAGATGGAGGGTCCCAATGGTGAGAACACGAGCCGAGAGAAGGTCACGGCGGCCGTGACGAGGCTAGGGTTTCGGGGAAGGGAAGGTTTGTGCGAATGAAGGCCAAAAAATGGCCTATTCTGAGTTTAAAAAAACCAGTCTCAACGTCCTTGACGTGCGAGGCCGCGTCAGCGGTGACAGGAAGCGAGCTGGCGACGTCGGCGTTAGCAGAACAGCGTTCGGCGGCCGGTGGCCGGCGCAACGCGAGAGTGGCGTCGCGGCGTGGCGGGACCCGCGTCGCGACGTGGCGAGTTAATGACCCTGGCGTCGGCGTGAAAAATCCGCGTCGCGACGTGGCGAAGATGAAATTTGGCGTGTGACGTGAAATACCGTCGGCGGCGGTAATGACTGAAAAAATGACGTCGCGACGTGAAATCTCACGTCGCGACGTGGCAGAGAGCTTCAAAAATGACGTCGCGACGTGAAATCTCACGTCGCGACGTGGCAGAGAAAGTCTCCCAAGATAATTTATATACCAAAACCTCAATTTTTCGAGAACTCTCCACTTGTAAACTTCCCTTTCGGACTTTGAACCCTCTGGAAGTCTCGGACCTACACCTCCGTCTCTGTGATTAAACGATAAGCAAAACATTGAGCATGAACCTGACTAGAAACCAAAATTAGCTGAAATAACGTATAGAACTTAAAATCTGAGAATTTAAGAACACTTGGGTTTGCCTCCCAAGAAGCTATGTTTAATGTCGTTGGCTCGACAATCACAGGATCTCGATGTGACGACGCAAGCCCGGGTAATTGATGATTATCTTGCCTTACGCAATTTGTTAGAGAATGACTTGTGTGCGCAACCTTACGCCACCATGATGCGGTTTCAAGCGTTGAATCAGCATTTGTGAATGTCCCTTTCTCGAGGTGTGAAACTTCCACTCCTCCAGCTGGGGAAAGACTTTGGTCCCAGCGCCAAAGTGGGACCATCGAGACTTGATTTCAGGGAAAGAGCTTTAGGCGGGGAATTGAATAAAAAGAACTTGTTGTCCATTTGTGAACTCTTTTCGAGTGATGTGTTTGTCATGCGGGCCTTAGTCTTCTCCTTGTAAATACGGGCATTCTCGTGTGCTTCGTTTACGAACTCATGTCGAAGCTCAACGGAGTTGAGTAGTCGTTTTTCACCCATTCAATGTCTGTCCATGTTTAGTTGGCCAGTGGTAATCGCTCGATGCTCCGATTCCTTTGGAAGATGACAAAGCTCTACCATACACAAGTGCGAGCGGGGACATACCCAAAGGGGTTTTAAATGCGGTGCGATATGCCCAGGTATCGATCTATCTTTTAATTAATCCTTCCTGGAGGCTGATTTGCGTCTTCTCGAAGTGTATTTAATTTCACGGTTGGATACCTCTGCTTGTCATTGATTGTGGGTGGTAAGCGAAGGGATGTGCGATGGCGTACTCCATACTTTGCAAAACCTTATCAATTACCTTGCGAAATGTGTACCATTATCCGTGATCAAGCTGAGGAGTTCAAGCGTGAGAAGATATTCTTTGCGCGAAATTGGGCCCGACCTTGGCATCATTCATGCGTGTAGGAATGCTTCTACCTTTGAAACATAGTCCCACTTGCCCGACCGGATGTACAAATTGTTCAATGCGATGCGGGGAATGGTCCCATGTCGATCCCCCATAGATCGAACAACTCCACTTCAAGATAGGATGCATAGGTGGCTCGTCCTTTCTGAGATGTTCCTGGATTAGTTGACACTTGTCACAAGTGGAAGCGAATAGATAACATCTTTAAATAAGGAAGGCCAATAAATCGATTAATAGAACCTTGGCGTGTTTTAAATCGCAAAGTGTCCACCACACGATAGAGTGTGTGATGGTTCAAAATCTTGTGCATTTCATCTTGACACACATCTCATATCTTTGATCAACCGCAGTGCACAGCAGAGAATAGGCTCTTCCCAATAGTAGTGCTTAAGGTAATAGAAAACCTTTTTTTCTTGATAGTTAAGTGCAGTACAGAATCACCTTGCCACCAAATAGTTCACATAATCACAACGAACGAATTGCCTTCTTATCCTCGATAGCGAAGTTTCTCATACAAAATTCTAGTTCTTTGGAATATCATCTCTGGCCCCTTCCAGCCGCGATAGATGGTCTGCCACTAAATTTTCAGTGCCCTTTTTATCCTTTATTTCTACGTCGAATTCTTGTAACAGGAGGACCCAACGAATCAATCGGGGTTTTGCATCTTTCTTGGTAAGTCAAGTATGGCAATGGCCAGAATGATCGGTATGCACCACGACTTTGTTGCGCCAGGTAAATATGGCACGAATTTGCCGGCAAGGCGATGGCCAACGGCTCTTTCGATGATGGCATAATTCGGTTGGGCATCATTCAAAGTCTGCGCTTGCGCGTAGTAGATCATGAAAGATCTTCTCAGTTTTGCCCCAAAGCGCCCCAATTGCATAGTCAACTTGCATCGCATCGGCTCGAATGGGAAAGACCAATGCGGGCGCTACAACAATAGGGTGAGATCAACTATTCTTCAATACGGTGAAAGCATATACGCATTGGGGTAGTCGAATGGGATTCCACTGGACTATAAATTGGATAATGGTTTCGCAATCTGTGAGAAATCTTTAATAAACCGCCTATAAAATCCAGCATGGCCTAGAAAGCTTCGGATCCCCTTCACAGAAGAAGGAGGAGGTAACTTTTCAATTGCTTCAATCTTCGCCCTATCTACTTCTATCCCTCTTACCCAGTCAGATGTCCAAGAACAATACCTCTTGTACCATGGTAGCACTTCTCCCAGTGGTACTAAATTGGTCTCTTCACATCGTGTGGTCTGATTCTCAAAATTGCTAGACAATTGTCAAATGAATTTCCCATCCTTGAGAAATCGTCCATGAAAATCAATCGTCTTTTCTACCATGTCGGAGAATATGGCCATCATCGTCTGCGAAAAGTACGGGCGTTACATAGTCGAGGGCATCGTGGGCAGCGAAAGATGTACCATAGGGGCAAGTGAATGTTGTCTTCCTCGATCTTGGTATGGCGATTGATTTAGTAACCGGGAATATCATCAAAAACAATAATATTCATGCAGAGGCTAATCGATCGAAGCGTCCCGATCTAGAAATGGCGGAGAGAGTGATCTTCAAGTGGCCTTATTGGGTTTTCTATAGTCGATACAAATTCTCCACCGGTCTTGTTCTGGATGGCGTAAGATATTGTTTTCAGTCTTGATAACGAGTTATCCCCCTTTCTTTGGTACTACGAGCAGGGACACCCATGCTTGACATGCGAAATGGGAGTAAATCACCCCGATTATCTAGCCATTTAGAACTTCTTTCCAGAGCTACCTCTTTCATTGTCGGATTCAACCTCCTGCGTGCTTCACGAGGCTTGTAGTATCTTCTAATAAAATACGGTGCATGCACATAGAGGGCGGATCCCTTTTAGGTCGAAGCTAGAGACCATCAGAATTCTTGTTTATGATCGAAGAACTCTCGATAACTTCTCCTCCTCGCAGATTTAGGTTAGGGATGATGGAAATAGTGCGCGGCTGTAGATTCTACCCAGTATGCATACAAATGGCTAGGTAGAGTTTTTGTTCCATCTTGAGTGGATTTGCTCAATTGATGGAACCCATTTGTTTAAGCCACTCGCCCTAGCGATTCGAGTATTTCACTTATTGTGCCCGAAGAATCCATCCATAGTATTCTTACGCCTGGGTTACTCGGGGTTCTCGGATGCATTCGCCACTAGGCTAGTCTCCAAAGGGTCGGTGGGGCACTTTGGCTAGACACTATAGCCTCTATAATAAATTAAACACGTATCACTTCTGTTGGGTGTCGTCTTCTTATAAAAGACATTGAATTTCACTTCTTCTTCTTGTACTCTTAACCTCAGTTCGCCCCTCTGCACATCAATCATTGCTCTGCCAGTTGCTAGAAAAGGTCTTCCCAAGATAATCGGTATTTCTCTATCTTCCTCCATGTCTAAAACTATGAAATCTGTGGGAAAGATGACTTGTCGACTTGCAAGACATCTTCTATTATCCTCTCGGGTGTGAATCTGTCTGCAAATTTGAAGAGTATTTGTAATCAGGACAAGACTTCTCTAATCTGACGCTTAAAGATGGATAGGGGCATAAGATTGTCTTTGGCACCAAATCACACGGTGCTCTTTCAAAAATAGCATTTCCAATTGTGCACGGGATGAGTGAAGCGCACAGGTCTTTGAGTTTGCTTGGTAGCTTTCTGCGAAGGATGGCCTTTGCATTCCTCTACATTAAGTTCTGAGTCTCAAAGTACGCTAATCTTCTGTCTTCTAAGACAAAATGTCTTTCATAGACTTTACATAGCGGGCATTTGCTCTAAGGCATCGGCAAATGGGATATTTATATGGCTTTTTTGAAAACATCCATGCAAACCGTGAATTGCTTATCCGGTTTATGTTTCTTGAGGAGCGTTGTGGGTAAGGGGCCAGGTATCTACGACCTTTGCTTCATTAGGAGTCTCTGTTGTATTTATTTTCTCACGTATTGTTCTTTATTTGCATCATCTTTACGTCTGGTAGTAGTCTCCTCGGAGTCTCTGCTTGCTCTTAGTGGGGGTTGTACTTGTGGTTCGAATCTCTCAGCTTCTTAGTGTTGCTTTAACGTGCTCATTCCCTCTCTCTTCTTAGGTTTACCTGCGAATTGCTCGACAAGAACAGTTGCCTTTACGTAAGTAGGTTCGCCATTTGGCCCGTGTGCCTCCAAACTCTTAGTTGTCTTTCTTGATTGTTTACTTGTGTTGTTTCTTTCTTCGCGTATTAGCCTTGGTCTCATTACATGTAGCGGAATGAAGTTAACATCGTGCTAGAGCTTGCTCTAAATCCGGCTTCTTTTCGGGAGGTGGTTCATTAGCTTTCGGTTCGATGGCGTATTGTTACGATTGTTTCTCCATCCATACCCTTGGTTGTTTGATTATTAAGTTACGATTATTCCTTGTCCTTGTCCACGATTACGATTACGGTAGCTATTACCCCCATCACGGTCCTTCTTCTTTGTGATTGATTACGATTAAACCTCGTCGTGCGAGCTTGTTCTCACGATGGGTTCCGGCCGACAATCTGCCGCCTTTACTATCTTTGACCCCACAAAATTCACCGGTTCGAGGGTTGGTGCGTATGGCGTTATTTGTTCCACTACTGTGTATTCAAGCGCAGTTAGTTGTGCCACATGATTTACCGGATTATTGGGGACTTCATTTAATACGTGCCTGCAAGTGTTCCTTTGGTGTAGCCTTCTCTCTAAGGCCCACTTTGATTAGTGTTGGTTGCGACATCTTCCAATATCTCATGCGCTGATGCGTGGTTTTCTTCATCTGATGATCCTCGGTGAAGCATCCCCATCATTGTTCGGGTTGTATTTCTCGGACCATTGTAGAAGGTGTGGACTTGCATCCATACGGTTATCGGTGGTGAGACACTTCATAATAACTCATGGAGCACATTGTCCCATGCTTCCATGATTCTCCCCTTCAAGTTGTCCAAACGTATTGATTTCTTGCACCAGTTGTGCAATTTTTTGTGGTGGAAGAATTTGGTCGAAATTTTTTGTACCGGCTAGTTCAATAATGGTAATGGAATGCAAATTAATTTGTTGGTTAGCCAATGCTTGACTCTATCCCGAGTGAAAGTGGGAACCATATGATCTTAGGGCTTCTTGTTGACCAGTTGTATTTGATGATGTCGCAAACTTGAGGAAGTTAGTCAAATGCATGTTCGGATTCTCATGGGGTAGTCAGTAGAACAATGATTACGAAGCATTTGTCTTGTGTGACTTCAGTTCAAATTGTTTCTTGAATTGGCGGCCGTCGATTCTTCATCTGAACAACTGTTGGAGAGTGAAACGAACTCATCTAATAGCATGCCGGATCGTCTGTTTGTATGAATGGCACAGGCGGCAGTTTCCTAGTTCGGCTTCTGCGTGGTCGGTTGTTTTCCACGCGAAAATCTTGTTCTTGGTGTTTTCCATGACTATTGAGCGTTCTACTGCAATTCTGTTCTCTGTTCTCGGCGTAATCTGTGCAGAAGTCTTTCTGGCTCAGGATCACACAAGTGTTGGTTAATTCGGTTTCATCATGTGCTCACTAAAACCTGTCTTTACTTGATAACACCTGAAACTAACAAAATCGATTACCGGTACTTGTAAAAATAACAAAACAAAAAAAAAAAAAAAAAAAAAAATTCAGAATATTATCTATATGCTTACTACTCTATATCAATTAGCCTTTCCCTGGCAGCAGCGCCGAAAACTTGACTTGGCCAGATTACGGTGTGTAAAATATATCGCCTATCTGGCGCAAGTGCAGCGTCGCCTCGAAGTAATATAGTGTACTGAGTATGCAGTATCGGTCCACAGGGAAAGATGAATTGACTACAGATTTTCTGCTTTTGTGACAATATCTGAATAAATGATTCTAAGATGGAATTTAAATACTAATTGTAACTAAACTATTGGTTTTGGTGAATTGATAATGTAGAGACCTAGGGTTTAATCTCCCCCTGTCACATTCGATGGATTATTTCCCAAAGATGTTGTTTATTCGATTGTTTATAACATATCAATGGCGAGGTGATCTTGCCCTCTGAAATATCCTCTCTCGGGGTATATTCGCTATTTCGTGAATAGAATCAGGTATATCTGCTCTCGACTCGGTGTTCGAAGTAGCAATGTTCAACCCAAAAACCACCTTCAGGTTTCGAGATATCTCTATTACTAGAGATCGGCTAAAGACTCTCTGCCCGGATCTGAATACCCTCATCTCTCGAATACCGGATCTTGAGTGTAAGTATGTTAATATTGTACGAATATTATCATATAATTAGCATCTGTGGTATAGAGCGGATGTGATAAATTAACAACGATTGATTAGCATGAAAGGTTAAATTCTAATCCATTATGCAATGACGGGAGTTTGATGTAACCACTAGAAAGAAGTTTAAGAACATCATGAGGAAGAAATAATATCACATTAATATGAAGGCATCCTCATGTGATCCTTAAAATAATCAAAACAATAAGGAAAAACTAATACAAAGATCGAGAAATCCTTGAAGTCAGGTATTTGCGGGTTCTCGATTCCGTATCTCATGCCACGTCCTTCGATGCCTCCCGAATCGAGGCCCCCTCGTATTTAATGATGAGATGCGGATTTTTGGGGCGGCGTCGCGACGTGGTGGCGTCGCGGCGTGGTGGCCCGTCGCGGCGTGGTGGCGTCGCGACGTGGTGAATCAGCGGCTGATGGAGGCGTCAGCGGCGTGCGATGACTTCCTTGCATGCTCTTATTTCTGCGAAATGGCTTCGAGAGTTGTTGCTTGTACCGTCATGCACGCATTCCAAAACAAAAACTAAATAAGGAATCTAACACTAAAATTATATAAATAATGCCAAATCAACATGAAAATGCAAGACTGACGCGAGTATAATTTGAGTGTTTTAAGCACTCATCAGTAGCACGCTATGTTGTGCAGCAGGAAATTCCCGGGTAGGACATAATTGTCATTTTTCTTATTGTTGGCCTCCAACTTCGGACGATCATAACTTCTTCGTCCGAACTCCGTTTCGAGTGTTTTTGGACTCTATGGAATTCCCATTGAGTCAAGATTCCAGACATATTCCTGTAGAGGGCAGTAGGTGATCATAACTTTGCTGAAATCTATGTTTTTCAGGAAATTTGCTGGTGGCTAGGTGGCCCATTGAGCATTATTCATGTGATCTCTGACTTGGATGACCATAACTATCGTGCGAACCGTTTAGTGTTCTTGGACTCTATGGAAAGCCCATTGAGTAAAGATTCCAGCCAATTTCCTATAGAGAGCAGTGAGTGAACATAACTTTTCTGAAAATCTATGTTTTTCACAAAGTTTGCAGGTTGCTTGGTTGTGTCGATGTGAATAGCCGGGTTTTGACATGTCCATTGCATGGCATGTGGTAGGATATTGTATTAGGTAGGAATTGCCATGAGTTAGCCTAAGGAAGGTTGTATGACATTATTTGTTTAGTCATGGATTGATGAATGCTAATATGCTTGATACGATTTCTATATATATTGGCATGAAATATGGGGAACTTATGTGCCTGTGATATATGTCTTTGACATGAAGTACAACTGATAAGAATGGTTCATGTAGTGTGCATCATACATGTAACATGAGAACATGCAGTGGCATTAGCATTGCATATGCACAGGGACATCACATTATGTTGGGTGTGTGTGCATGAGTATGGTCATCCATCATCAGTGTTGGTGAATGGGTAGTGAGCGAATGGGTAGTGAACTCGTACTTTGAACGACGTCCAATCAATGTCTCACGGTTTAAACATAAAAAGTAAAATATAATTAATGTGTGTCGGCGGAGCAAGAAGGGGGTCGTTAATCCCCTCAGGTGAAAAGCACAGGTTTATCGATGTAAAGACCGGCGGTGTGTCCAGAAAAGTTATGTATTGGCGTAGAGACCGGTGGTGTAAGCCCAGTTATGTTGCCCAAAAGAATACACTGCAGTTATGGGTTATCACATAGACTTGAGTTGTGTGATAGGTGGGATTGACTGGGGTGGTGCCCATTGGCACTTGCATTGGGTATTGTGGTAGGCCCGATGGGGCTCTCGGTATATGTGTGTGGGTGAGTGCACCGGTGGCCAGTTTGTCACCGCAGCATAGGCATGTGTGAGGGAGTCGGTGAGTGACTCGGGATATGGGCATGAAGACATTTCATGCATGACATATAACATTCATGTAGACATTTTACTTGGATGTTTGTGCGACCTTTGCATGCGAGCTTAGTTGAGAGTAGCCTTGTGGAATTATTCTCTCTTGAGCTTGCTGCGCTAGTCGTGAACCCCACTTTTCAGGTACATGGAGTGTAAAACCCCAGAAAAATCCAAATTTATGAAGAAGAGTAAAACGGTAATTTTGATCAAAATTCAAAAAAAAATTTTAGATCTCGGATGACGAAATGGACTTCACTGTTGGCATCGTCTCGTGGAATCTAGCTACCACATCGAATTTCATCAAATTCAGAGACAGTCATAATTTCACGTTTGCGAGGCACCGAGGGTGGTATGGGACACTTGGCATGTGATGAGTGGTTCACAAAGTGCCACGTGTCAAGTGCAAGATGTGTTAAATAAAAGGGCTCAAGTGGGACCCTTAAGAGACATGTGGCAACCTATAATTGGGTTGGAATCCAAAGTAGATGGATAAAGGGATAAGGTAATCTAAAGGAGCCAATGAGAGGTTGACAAGTGACATGAGTGGACATCACTTGGCGTCTTAGACGAGCAGTGGGATGGGGAAAAAGAAGAGGAGAAAGAAAGGGGAGGAAAAGGGAGTTTTGCAGAGAGAGGAGCTCCACCTTCTCTCTAGAATTTCGGCTTGATCGGACCAGCTGATTTTAGCGGAGACGAGAAAGGGATTCATCCTCACGGCAAGGGCTTTGCATAGAGATCGGAGTTGGGGAGTTTTGACAAAAACTCCAAGAGGTAGTGTTTTTTTCTCCTACTTGGTTTAATCCTTGTCTTAGGGCCATTCAAATGGCATGGGTTGTGTGAGGTCATGAGTGTGGTGTGGCGGGTCCCGAAGACCTTGGGACAGTGTGCTGGAGATTTCGAGGCTATTTTCGGACAGTCCGGGGATTGATTTTGGACTAAGTAATTGTCCTTGTGTGCCATTTTTATGTGTTAGAACAAAATGAAAAAATGGTGTTAGTTGTCTTGCCACAGGGAATGTTTGGTTGTGTTTTGAACCATGGGAAGTTGCCATATTGTGGTAGTACACATTAACTGAACTTTAGACTGGTTTTGAGTAGGAAATAAAGCGAGTGATAGTGAGTCCTTCAGGTAAATTGCCACATGGAGTGAACTTGATGTTAGAACTTTTGAATTCTGAGTGGACCTCACGTAACGAGTTATGGTCGGATTTACGAACAGTCTAGTGGAAGGAGCTATTGGTGGGTCACTTAAGAGTAAATTCAGTCTGCCCGATGGGGTCAACCCATTTATATGAGTCAACGAGCCCCGGATGGGAGTAAATCAGCTAAGAGCTTGCGAGTTCGGGTTAGTAGTCGCTATGTAGTATTTAAAGCAGGAAAGGTCACTGCTTCTTACGTCAGAACTCGGATTACGGGTGTTCTTGGACTCTGTCAAATCCCATTGAGTGAATTTCATGCATTCTATGTTGGACATTGGCGATTAGGCGTAGGGTTGGTGGTTAGGATTGGTTGATTAAATACGTGACCTCCAACTTTGGAAGGTCATAACTTCTTCGTCCGAACTCCGTTTTGGGTGTTCTTGGACTCTATGGAAAGCCCATTGAGTCAATAATCCAGCCATATTCTTGTAGAGGGCATTGGGTACTGGAGCTGGCTGAAAAGGGGCTATCAGGAAGGTCAGGTAAATTTATTGAATGAAATTTTACTGACCATTGTGTGACCTCGACTTTGGAAGGTCATAACTTCTTAGATCGAACTCCGTTTCGGGTGTTCTTGGACTCTATAAAATATTTGAGTCAAGATTCCAGCCATATGCCTGTGGAGGGCCCGGTGGGTACTGGAGCTAGCTGAAAGGGGAGCCGGGTAGAAATTTGGCCGGATAGGCTGGCCAAGTAGGATCGCTACTCATGTGTGACCTCGACTTAGGAAGATCATAACTTCTAGCCGTCCGAACTCTACATTTACGGTGTTCTTGGACTCTCACGATCCAGCCTTTCATCCATATTCTGTGGAGGACGGTCGAGTGGCAAGTAACCTTCTTTGAAACCTATGTTTTGCACTAAGTGTGCAAGTTGCTTGGTTGTGTCGATGTAAATAGCCAGGTTTTGACATGACCATTGCATGTCATGTTGTAGGATATTGTATTAGATAGGAATTTCCATGAGTTAGCCTAAGGAAGGTTGTATGACATCATTTGTTTAGTCATGGGTCGATGAAGCGTAAAATGAATGGCATGAGAATGGGTTTGGGAGGTGTGAAGTAGGAAGGGCGATCATCGATCCCAGAAGAAAGGGACATAATGTGTGATGGGGATCGTCCTCAGACAATCCACGGCTTGTAGTGGGACTACCTTGAGCAGTCCGAGATTTTGCTGATGGACTGAAATTGTCCATGTGTTTTACTAGCATGTGTTATTTGTGAAGAATGAGAATTGTTAATGCATGCTAATTGATGTGTTAACATGAATGGTTTGAATTATATGAAATATAATTGTGTATGAGCCATTGAAATTTGATATATGAATTGGCATCATTGCATTCATGTGCACGGTTACGTTGCGTCGGGTCGGGTGTGGGTGCATGGAAATGGTTAATTTACCATTCTTGGTGAATGTGTGGGGACCTCAAAACTGACAGCGTCCAATTGAGACTCACGATGGTATAAAATGAAAATAAATATACGTTTGTTGGGCGTAACAAGATGGGGTAGATCCCCCCCCCCCCAATGGTGAAAGACCCAAATTTATTGAGGTTAGACATGATCACCGGCGGTGGCTTGACCCAAAATGTCGGAAGGTGCGCGCATCAGAGGCGTGTAATCCCAGAAAATCCATGGCCTGAATGCGTAAACACCTGAGGGTGATAAAAATCAAATGAACATTGGGGTTGTCAATGGGTTACAAGTTTTAAAAACAAAAAGCTTTCGTTTTGAAAAAGAAAAATGGGTCATTGGGTGAAACACCAATGACAGGCTTTCACATATGGCGATTGCATGTGTGAGGGAGTCGGTGAGGACTCGAGACATGGGATAGGTTGAGTCACATCCTCATCCATGGCATGAAGACATTCGAGTAGGAATGTGCATATTTTTACTTGCATGTAAGTGTGGCGATCATTGTATGGCGGCTTAGGTAGGAATGCTTAAGCGTAAAGATTATCGGTGTGGGACATTCGGCGTCGTGGAATTTTTGCTTCGAGTGCGAGGTCGGTGCGAGTGAAGTTGACTCGCGCTATGGGATCGCATGTGGGATGAGAGCCGTACACGACTTTGTTTTGTTTTGTTTTTATCTTGTATTATATTCAAGCAGAACAAAAACATGTATACATTTTTGGGTATCAAAGGGAATTGTAAAGAGACAGTAATGATAATCTATCATATATTTTTAGACAAATTGTGTGAATTAAATATGCGGGAATGGGTCTCGATATATGAGATATGTGAGTGTAATATCAAGGTACCCAATATCCACAAGTTTTCCGCGGGTTGACGGGTTGTCAATGGGACCCCCGAGATAGGGGCGTCACAGGGAGTTTATAGGGAGACGGCACTCCGACGAGGCCATGATTGTGAAGAAGGCCAACATGTGAGCTTGACAATACTTTTGTAAAAAATATTTTATGTAAAAAGAATTGTAATTAAATTTTTTTGGACTATTGTATAAATAGCCGGGTATGTAATTATGGTAAGAGGGCCGTGATCGGACTCTTATGGACTGTAATTAAATGTTTTATTTTCATATTTTAGATTTAAATGTGAATTAATGGGTTCCGGTAAAGGGATGTATATATTAGGGATATAGACGAGATGGACCACATGGAAATTAAATACTATACATTGAGACCACGGATGAGTTATGATTATCTTGTTATACATGTTGTATGTTGGTAGAGCTCACAGAACAAATAAGACTACTTGATTTTTGTGAAAATATGGATCTAGATAAATAGGACACAATAGTGTGAGTGTCGGGTGCCCACAAATCCACGAGGTTTTGCGGGTTGCGGGTTGTCAACGGGACCCCCAGGATAGGGGCGTCACAAGCTTGTTGGCAATATGGGTTGACTCGATTTTTTAGAGGGTAGAGCTGTAAAATTTATAGCCTGAATAAAACCGGGCCAAACATATGGGTTTAGTCCGGGTTGGCTCGATTAGTCCGATTGATCTGAAATCTTTATTTAATCTTTTTAAGTAACTAACTTAGTAATTAAGATTTTTCAATCATTTATTTACAAATTTTGATATTTGGCTCTTACTATGGAGTCAAATCTTTGTTTTAATTATTTAACTTTTAATTTTTAAATGTATCTTTTTAATATAATTTATATGATAATTTTAATATTTAAAAATCTTATATGAAAAAATGCAGTGCATTTAATTAAATAAGTACAGTTTTAATATTGAATATTTTCATTTATCTCATTAATCATATTTTAAATATCTACAATTTCTTTCTTTTTTTTTTTGTATTTATCCTCTAAATTTTATTTAATCATATTTCTATTTTAAAATCAAAAGATATGATTTAGAAAAAGTTAAAATTTAAAATGATAAAAATGAGAGTTGTACTACTTTATAAATTATTAAATTTAATAACTAAATTATCAATATATTTTCAATAAATTTATTATTGAAACTAGTATTATAACATATTGTTTATCCTTAAAAAAAAAAAACAAAATATTATTATTTTTTCCTTCCTAATATGATTATATCTTCTATATGGATTTTCAAAATAAATAGGATATTTTATTATAAAGTGATTTTTATTCCAAATATAAATTAATTTTATTTTATTAATATTGTAAAAAATTAATAATTTAAATAGAAAAGATATCATATTAGGAAAGAAAGGAGAAAATAGAAAGTATGTTCTTAATTCTCGTAATAGAAAGTATGGTATATATATGCACTGTCGTCGCTAATTGTCTCCACTTCCAACCAACAGAGAAGGGGAGAGAGATGGCGGAGGCGAAGACGGTTCACTCGCCGGCGTTGACATACTTTGCCATGATTTCTCTTCTCACTCTCGGCCCTCCGTTTGTCATTCTGCTGTACGCCACACCTCTATTCTCTCTCCATTCCTTCTTTCTCGGATTTTGGTTCCTCTGTTTGTCTGGTTGCAGTGAAAATGAAGGAAAAATTTTGAATCTCCGTTTTTTATGTCTGTTTTAGTTGATCAGTTGATGTGTTTTTGAGTACTGTTGGAGTGGAAAATTCAATGTGGCGACTTGGTTTCGATCCGCTCATAAATGCAGTTCTCTCTGTTTTGAATATGGAAGAAGTTTTTTTTTTTTTTTTCTGAATTTCTATGTTTTTGTATTCTTTTGATTGTTTTGATCGGGTAGTCGTGTTGGATACAATTGGAATCGAGAAATCGATGATGGATAAAATTTCGGATTGATTAATTATTTGTTTATCCCGAGTCCCCTAATCTCCCTTTCCTTTTTTTTTTTCCGGAATTTTCTATGTTTGGATCCTGAGAAAGGAAAGGGAATTTTGAATTCCGATTTTGAGACTTGATTGTTGATAGTATCAGTCGATTCTGAAAAGTTGATGACTACCTTTACGTATTGTATGTGCATATATGTGATATATTATCCTTTGATATTTTCTTAGAAAGGAAAATTCATGCTTCATTTCACACTTGTAGGCAAATGGCTTGCAAGCTTATGCTGTAACGTTGATTACTTATCTGAGTATATGGTGGTGTTAATACAAAATATTCGTCATTAAGATCTGCTATTTCTTTCAATAGGGTATTTATTAATGTTGATTAAACCATTGATATGAAAGAAATACAATTCTCAGAAGCTTGATGCTTGTAACCTTCCTTCGAGACAATGTGCGAACTACAACTAAATTTTGCTTGTGTTACTTTCTGTCTACACTGGCTCTAGATCTCTCAAATAAGCAAAGCTGGTGAATGGTTGTTTCAACAATGGGAATCATGATGTGGATCATGATACTTCCACTATTGTTTTGCTTGTTGATATTTGTTAAAATGTCATATTAGGCCCCAATACTTATGAGTGTTCGTAGAAAGGAGAGACGGTTGGCATCTCCCTTGACAGTGGCTCAGAACAACCTTCTGCTTACCTGTTAACACATCCCACTTGGGTGGATTTATAACCCAATTTTTATTTCTACAATTTCTAGGAGCTAGTTTTTTGAGGGAGGTATGTTTTTATGTTTTATGTAAGCCCTTTCCTTTTTTGTACAGGCCTTTTGTCTTCCCCTTGTATGCCCCCTGTATACTCTGGGGCTGTACTTTTGGCTCTTTGTTTGGTTCAATGAATTTTTTCTGTTTACCTATCAAATATATATATATATATATATATATATATATATATATGAGCCTTTTCACTTCTTGCTTGTTCATTATCAACTTTATGTTCTAACTGTCTAGAATATTTATCTAAAACATCAAATGTGGTTATAAATGTTATTTTGGAACAGTTTATCTTCATTCTATTTTTTTTGCGTTGCTGTTTAGCAAATATCTCATATGAGGTTGCATTACCTGCTGTGAAAAAGTTTAGCATCTTGTTTTATGCTAATTCTTATCCTTATTGTTACTGTTATCATTAATACTGCTATTACTATTATTTTGAGAGGCCGTGTTCTTCTTTGTTTCTGATTTATGGATGGAGTGCCACACAACTGTCAAGGTGCAATTAAATTTGCTGTGTTGTTTTTCGGTTTGGCATATTCGACCCTGCAATTGTTTATGATCATCCGGGAGAAATATATTCAGTACTCATTTTTGGAAGTTTCTTCTTTTGTATTTTCTTATATATAAAAGTGAGGGCTTATGGTTGGACTTATCAATTATGAACACTAAAATGTTTTACTATATATGCAATGCCTGCCTGCCTGGTTCCGACAAATTATGCTTGAAATTTAAAAAGGGTCATGTGGCACCATCTTCGACTACCTATTCGTGTGGTAACATAATACCGATTTCTACTGGGTAAGTTTCTTCATGCATCTATTTTCATATGTATTGTTTACTTGTTTGTTTTTAATTTCCACTATGACTAATTTTCCTATCAAATGAAAAAAAAAGGTCCATTAATGATTTACTATATATATACATGGAGGTAGGAAAACAAACTAGAAAGAATATTTTGAATGAGAGAATCTCACAAGTTCTCAAGCATCTTATTGAGGTAGGGAGATACAACCTAGTAGGCTTTGATTGTATAAATCGTTCTTTGATTCTGATTTTTTTTTTCCCTTTTGTTTTGCTTTGTTTTGTTTTTCTTTTTTTTGATAGGCAGTTTCAGTATTGTTTATCCATGGTTTTAAACCCTTCTCCTGCAAGGGAACATAGTGACTGCTCTTGTCTCAGCCACTGGATTTATGACATCACTATTCCTATGAATATGGATTTCTCGTGACGATTATGTTCATATATGTTTGACCGGTTAATTGATTGAACTGAAGTGTTATTGATCGTGGGATGGACGATGGATACCTTTCATTTCCATATATAGACTGTTTCCGTATTTCTTTGTTATTATGAAATTTATTTGTATACACAATCCCTAATGTGATAAATTTATGTAATCCTGTGGAGACTTTTTTTGGCTTACTTTCTTATGTTTTTCTTTCTTATAGGGTATGGAGCTGTATCCCCGAATTGGTAAGAACTTTGACATCAAGGTTTTCACAAACTGCCGATTTGGGATGATGTCTTGGGCTGTTCTTGCTGTGACCTATTGTATTACAGGTAAATGCTTTGGATGATTTCTTACGTGAATTTCTAAGTTACATACTGCATAAGATATGCTGAAAATTTTCAAGAATTTCAAATTTAATGGGTGAAGATCCTTCATATGTTTTAGGTTCCACATCTATCCATCAAAAGGAAAATCTTAGGGTTTCACATCAAGAAATCATAATGGATTTCTTATTATTTAGGCATGTAAAATTTGTTACTTGATCATATAACCTAATCGGGATTTACTTCCCTGCTGTAACTCTACCGGCTGATGGGACTAATCTCATGTCATTGGGATGCCTTGGCAAACCTATGATCTTGGGTCTTGCTGGTTGGTGTGGAAACTAAGCAACCAATACCCAGTTGCTAGCTACCTAATCCATTGGTACATATAGTTCCAGAATTGAATTTTGAGTATTTTGATATCCTTAATTGCCTTGCCGCCTGCATTAAACCTAGGTGGCCTGCTTCTAAATTTAGTGCCTAACTTCTCAGTCTGGCATTTTTCTGTAGTAATCATCATGCAGTGGTTCCCATTTTATCTAGCTGAGGCCTTGTTGCTGCTGCTTAAGTTTGAGAATATAACAAGTTTGAGGATAACCTGCTGGCAACATGCCAAGCTTTTCTTCTCGCGTAGCCGTGGCTCTATCGCATTAATGAGACTTGGCTCAAGGATAAGGAAATTTGAGGTCCAGTGTAACAGCCAAAAGAAATAGTAAAGAAAGGCTATGAGTTCAATTATAGCAAGCATGGCACCTGCCCGACATTGTCCCTGGGCCATCTCGTATTATCAAAAGTTATGGAATTAATTGCTATATACTGGAGATCCTGAGGGGGATTGGTTTTCTTGACATCTTGGATTGGGATATCATGTGAAGCATCCAGTATGCTAGTTAACAGGCTAAAAAAATATTTTAAAAAAAGATGAAAGTTTTGAGAACAATCAATGCAATTAGATCAACCCAACAAAAATTAAGAAGTCTCTATCAGATTTGACAATGTTTAAATAGCCATGAAAGCACATATTTGGATTAGTATATGGTGAAATCAAGAATTGAAAACTACTATTTTAAACGCATTAGTATTTTTAACATTCAATTCCATGGTCAATATAACCTTATCTTTTTTGGGGGTTCTTTATAGACCAGACTGCTAGGAACCCATCACTCCTATTTTTTTGTTCGCTGAGTTATTCAATTCTACTCAATGGTTTTATTGAACTAAGTATATAATTCTAGTATTTGAGTTTGCTTTTCGTTGCTGCATGCTTGTAGATAAATTTATTACTGCCATGTATGTATGTGTGTACACTCGGTTGACATCATGTGTTACTATGTGATTCTGTGCTTGATGTTTATGAATGTGATTTTCTTTTCTCTCTTTTGTTTTGTCATTGGTTGTTTGTTGTATACTTTTTATATGCTTTGGGTCGGCCTCAGGTACCTGTTTTATCTTTATATAGAATATCATGTTTTTACCTAACAAAAAATAAGAATGTGATTTTTTGGGGTTTTTTTTTATGTGTTTCATATGTTCTTTATTTGACAGTATGAAGAGAATGGGAAAGTGGCAGATTCTATGCTTGTAAATACTATATTGATGCTGGTGTATGTGACAAAGTTCTTTTGGTGGGAAGCTGGATACTGGAACACAATGGATATTGCACATGATCGAGGTTCATATATTTCTTCCCTGTCTTTCTCATTTCAAGTGCTTGTTTTTTCTTCTCTATTATTTTGTTATCAGAAGAAAAGAAATACGATGTGAAGGGTGAAATTTAGAATACTCGTAAACCCGTGCATTCCCTTAGATTGATGATATTATGGACACTCCTTGTTGTGAGTTTCCCAGAATGTCCATTTTGTTTTAATTTACCCTACCCAATGCATTGAACTATGACCGGGTTAATGCCTTCTTGTGGAGTTGAACCCCCAATCTCCACTGTGGAGACAATTTCCTACACACCTGCTGCTAATTACTTTTCCAATCGGGATGGTAACCACTTTTGGAATAATAATAAGTTCTTAATTACTTTTCTCATTGTTTAGATTGCATCCTATTTCTTCTTTGTGTCAATGACACATTTTGCATTGTTCCTTATAAGGTGGATTATGAATTTACTTATTGTCATTCTTATTTTCCAAGAATTGGTTTTTAGATAGGAAACACTTTTTAGTTTAAGATATCGACATTGGAAATGTTCAAGGAACTCGGGAGCACATAAGACATTCAAAACACTCGGAAATGTCTGGAACATGAGAGAAACATATTTTCATAATTTAATACTTCTCGGGGAAAATTTTAGATTTAAAGCATCTTTTTTTCACATAAGACTGGTCTCGTTGAATGTTGTTTATGTAATCGAGGAATTCTATACATGAGTTTATTTCTTCGGGCCGTGGTTATTTTTTTTGTCGACCGGGCCGCAGTGGTTAGTGATAGTCTCTTTCGCTGCTTGCCCGCCCGCTTCGACTACGGGTTTGGGGTTAATGATCGTCCGTTTGGGTTACCGCTAAAGTACTATGTGATTAGCACTCAGAATCGTGTTAGTTCTTGTATACTAGTCGCTATTTGGCCGGATTAGGTAGATGCTAGTTGAATCGATCGATTTTTTAGGTCGCTCTGACCGAGGTTAGTATTTTGTTATTGTAATTGGCATAATGTTAATTGTGTTAAAATAAAGCCTATCAAAAAAAGTTAATTTGTGTTAGTTTATTTTGCTTGGTGGGATTATGTAGGTTGTAGTATCGAGGTTAGTTTTAAGTTAATTTGTTTAGGTGTCGTTAAAGTGCTCAGGTTGTAGTCAGTAATGAAGTCGTATAATTTCCCGATATTCTAGCTAACCTCGAGGGTAGCTTCATTGGTCTTAGTCGTGGGATTTACCCACCGTCACCTGGGCTCAACTCTAGTGCCATTAGAGGTTTACCATGTCGTAACTCAGGCCTCCTCGCGATTAGTCGAGCCGCGCAGCCGGGCCTCGAACATCCATGGTCATCAAAAATAATTTCTATATTCTAGCTATTATCCGATCGCTTTAGGTATTTAGTCAAGAAGCGGTGAAATTAGCCTGCTTCCTCCACGCTTTTACAGGTCAATAAAGTAATGCCACGGATGTCTCCCTCCATTGTTCATAGCTTGAAACCTACCTTGTCAGTTCTCGATGGATTTCAAGAATCAGGGTTTTTTATTTTCGCGAAGTGCACTTTCATTGCTGTATTGCTAGGAAAACTTTTTGGCATAATCATCGACATATTGTTTTGGTTCCTTCTTCTTGGGGAAAAGTATGTATCAATACGTCATTTTGATAATATGAGGAGATAAGTTTTTGTTTCTGATCAAAAAAATAATCTTAGGAGATAAGTGATGAAGAATGGAACGGATGTTACACGCCAAAGCTAGTCTAATCGTGATTTTAGTTAAAGAAGTGATGATTGCCACAAAAATGCCCCTCTCATTAATCCATCTAACATATGTCAAAATTTAGTTGAAATACTACCATAATATACTCTAGATACTACCATAATCTTCTACAGATACTACCATAACTGATATATGTACTACCATTACATACTCTGAATACTACCATAATTTTGGCATGGTAAATACACAAACCGATTATGGTAGTATCTCGCAAAGATAGTATGGTAGTATCTAGGATTTGTTATGGTAGTATTTAAGCTAAACTTTGACATTCGAGGCGGATTAATTAGCTATATTTTGAGCATTTTCATGACAATCATCATTCTTTTAAACCGAATTCAATTATTTTGCTTAGCATACTGAAACACTCATTTCGCTCTTCATACAATTTAAGGCATACATGGAATGATTTATATCATGCATGAAATGTTTCCATGCCCATACCCTGAGTCACTCATCGATTCCCTCACACATGGCTATGCCAAGTGTGGCAATCGTCACTGGTAATGCCAATGACACCCAAATATCGAGCCTTTGTCGGCTCACCAACACTTGATGCAAATTGCCAATGGATAACTCATCCCGAGTCAACCTTGACTCCTATCACTCAACTCTAGTTCTAAGTGATAAACATGATCGCGTGTTTTCTCTTGGGCAACAGAACTTTTCGGATTACACCGTGGGTCTCTAACACCCATACAGAACTTTTCGGATAGTACCGCATGTCTCTCACACCCGTGTAAAACCTTTTCGGATAGTGTACCGCTGGTCTCACACCCATTCGGCCCTACACCCATTCGTCTCTACACCCATTCTAAGGTCTTCACACCCATGCAGGACCTTTCGGATAATACCACGGGTCTCCTACACCCGAGTTCCAGGGATGCCCAACACACACATTGATTATTTCTAATTTTATAATTTGTACTATGAGTCTTTATTGGACATAGTCCCAAAGACAAACTTAACCCTCATTCACCAAGAATGGTGAACAACCATACCCTGTACCCACACCTGACTCGACGCGATGTCACCTTGCACATGAATGCAATGATGCCAATTCATACATCTAATTCCACTATTTAACACACAATTATATTTGATAATTTAAAACAATCATGTTAACACATCAATTAGCATGCATTAACATGTCATTTCCCATACACATTTCAAGCTATTTAATTCAAGCAATAACATGCAAGCAAAACACATGGACCAATTTTCAGTCCAACTATCAATCTGAACTTTTTAACAAATCCCATACACGCATTCCGGCCGCTCCATGGACAACCCTCATCGCTACATTGGTTCCACTTCTTGGAACCAAAATCCATGGCCATTTTCGACCTCATAACACCCAAAACCATTTTCTACGGCCTTAAACAAAGAATATCCAAGAAGAAGACCCCTACCTCCTGAAATAATGAAAATCCACAATACCGGCATTCACGCGTAGCTCCCGCGCTGCAAACCAACTTTACTTCGGCTCCCATCGAGATCCGACAGACGATCACCGGAGAAATCTGCAGGCGTTAATCCTCCCTCTGTGCCTCTTCTTCTTCTTCTCCTTCATTTCTCTCTCCCTTTTCTTCTCCTAATACTACTGGGAGTATCCTTGCACAAGAGGATCATCCTCTATGCCACATGTCAAGCCACCACTGGGTAGCTCGATTCCCTATCCACTTATCTCTTCCCTTTCGATTCTATCCACAATGGCATGATGCCATGTGTCTTTCATGTGTCCCACTCCTGAGCTCATGTTTGAATCATCATACATTTGGAGACGTGGCATACGTGAGCTACTCCATTTTGCGCTGCGTCCTCGCACCACTCCTGCACTGGAACGTGAAATTCGATCGCTCCTAATGATGAAATTCGACGGATAGCTAGATTTTACATCGATTCCAACCGCAATCTGCTGCTATCCGAGATCTAGAAAAATTTCGGATTTTGACCGAAATTACATTTTTCCCTTTTTTTCAGAAAATTAGGATTTTCTCGGGGTTTCACATTCTCCCCCCCTTAAAAGAATTTCGTCCCAAAATTCCACACACACACGCATCATATCATATGCATTCAGAATCATACACAACTCAAATACCATTTCGGCAAGCAGTAGTTTACGACCTTCCCAAGGTCACCATCACCGACAACCCGACGTCGTCAACCTAATCCATGTCAAAATGACATCAAAACCCGATGAGGTCTACCAATCTGAGGTCCACTTCAAAGGTAGTCTCGAGATCTCTAACTCGCACCGACCTATCGTCAACTCACCCTAGATCCTAGTGAGAACATCCATACACGCTCTGTGAGGCCTCGATCTCCAAGCCCAATTCTATCACACATGATGCACAATGGTGAATATGATGCATCCAAATTTAAACAACACTGCACATTATGCGTAAACAAACGCACCTCGCAGACATTCGACCGACCGTTAGCTCAATCTCGCAGCACCACTGGTCCCCGCCCAGCCAATCCCGCCCCATGTGCCTGTGCCGGCGACAATAGTAACATATCGCTTCGCCCCGCCTCGGCTAGAAGCCCCGGCCATAGTTCATGCCTCGACCAGCCCCATATCTCCGCCCGTCTCGGGCCCGCTCTGCACCCGGGAGGCGCCCGTGTAGCACCCAGACTGAGCATCGGGTTCTCCGACCCGCACTGGGGCGGAGGAATAAACCGTGGTTCGCGCCTCACCCACCACGATCGGGAGTGCGCACCCCGACATCCTAGGATCCTTGCCTCTAGGGGCATTCCTGTTTCATATGTCTGCACTGTTTGCAGAACATATCACCCGCCCCGCCCGAATCAAACAACATCCCGGCCTCTCATTCCCATAATCCCAGCCCCCTAAAATCCTTTGGGCGGCGTAAGGTCTTCTCGCCTTTCGAACTAGAAGAAGACTTATCATCCCTCTTCCCACCAAGATCCGCAAATGATATCCAAAGGCATCCTCTATCTCTCTCACTATGAATTTATGGGCCCCGACTACTGAGTCCATGTCTCTCGTAGGCGAGCCCTGGCCAATCTTGCCCTAATATCCCAATCCATCTGAACCGCCCAAAACATCACACAAACAACACACACACCACCTGCTAGTCAGCGAGATCGACTAAAGCTACTCTTAGTGGATTTCACAATTAATCCAAGTTGAACCGATTAAACAACCATTTCGCCCCGAACATCCCTAACCATTAAAATGATTCTACCATGAATAAATCAATTAGAGAAAACCCCACCTCCCTATGAGTTGTTGAAACTCCATAATACACGGCACTCCACGCGTAGCTCTTGTAAAATGGGACCAACTTTGTCTTGTCTCGTCGATCTCGACCTGACCTGACACCGAAAAATCTGTGAGAGAAGGCAGACTCTCTCTCTCTAGCTTCTTCTTCTCTCTTTTCTTCTCTCTCTCGTTCCCTTCTCCCAAAACCGGTTGGGAGAACTTGGGTCAAGAGGACTTGTTCTCTCACCACTTGTCAAATTCTCATTGGCTCATAGGATTACACTTTATCCTCTCATCCACCTAACATGGATTTCCTTCCAATAGTATGATGCCATGTGTCTCTCATGGCCCACACTTGAGCTCATGTTTGACTCCTCCTGCACAAGACACGTGGCACCTCTCGAGTCACTCACAATGTGCCAAGTGTCCCACACCATTCCCGCTACCGAAACGCGAAATTCGACGTCTCTAAATTCGACGTCAGAGCTAGATTTCACGACGATTCTAACGGTGAAGTTCGCATCCGATATTTAGAAAATTTCGGATTTTGGACTTAAATTACTATTTTAATTCCTTTTAAAATTGTGAATTTTCTAGTTTACATTTCACCTATACAATGTCACCAGACTCATCACCGACCCTTAAGTTTTGAGAGATGTCATATGCTAATAGATCCTTTAATATTCTTTAAAGGTCCGTGAATGTCTTTCTCTCTATGTTTTGAGTTCATCAATCGGCTGCAGAGAGACTTATTTACCTTGGTCATGTAAGTTTACTTTTAACATGAAAGATAATTCCTTTATGATCATTTCTTACCGAGTTCTGCCTAAGATTCTGTTATTATGCAATGAGTATATTGAATTTTATTAATTATCTTGCACTGCTACGTATCTGCTAGCAAAGTAGAGACTTTAGAATCATTCTAGTTGCGCCTTTCAATACTATTTGCTCATCCATGATAATGTTTTCTAAATCTCTGTTTTCTTTTCGTTTTTCTTTTATATTCTTTTCTTGACGGAATCATTGTTCTATGGTATATCAATGCAAAATATTTGTGCAAGAGAACCACCCCATGCATTGTACTGCAGCAGGCTCAAGATCGCCACTATGCTACAGGTTTTTATTTTTACAGTTATATTATTTTTTAGCAAAGAAATTTACATACGCTTCAACATCCTCGCTATTTTCCTTGAAAATCCCAGAATTTATTTTCTCTCATTCACCTCATTAACACGTGCATCTGATTATACTAAATTATTATTTTCTCACATTGGACCTCACCACTACTTATGACATGTATTTATAGTTTTTAAAATAACTCTTCTAATACTAGTTAGCAGCTTAAATAGATTTATTGATGACCAGTTATGAAAATTATAAAAGCTTAAGGGCCAAGAATGTGAAAATACCTTTTAACAAACGACAATACACGGCAGGCTCCAATACCTATGGCACCGCCCGCTGCGCCGAAGTCGAATCGCTTGGCCGCGAGCGACGTAACATTGCGGACTTCGCTATTCCTGAAAAGGGTGCCGGTCGGTCAAAGAAAGTTGGCTGTCAGCCTGCTCGCACAGCATTTGCATTAAAAGTCTTCATCAATAGCCAAAGAATCGTTATCGAGCGTAAAGTCACTCACTCATTTTAAAAATAAAACAGCTAGCATCATATTAAGACAGTATCGTAATCGTCAGTTTCTATTGATTTTGCAACAAATATTACTTATTCACTTCTGCCAGAGTTTTATTTGATATAGCTTATTTATTTTTTTTAGAGCGCATCGAAAGAGAAGTACGCCATTCTACGGCCATCACAAATGAAGTTTCCTAACTTGATATTCCTAATGTAAGGGTAGCTGATTTGTGATAGCCCGTAAAGAATGGTCAGAAATATGTTTCATCGATAAAAAATATTAAATAAATAAAATATATCAATAAAAAAATACAAAAAAGAGAAATTGGTTAATAAAATAATCAATATTTTGTTTAAAATCCTCAAGAAACATTTGACCACCATAAGCCTATTTCATAGAATCCAATCTTTGTCAAGCAGTTAAAAACGAGTGGTGGTGGTCGATGTACTGACATTTGAAACAATGATATCCATTTAGACATATCGCATCTAAATCTATCAGTAAGATTGAACGGGTAATAACTCTTTGTCATTCGGCCCACTTTTTTCAAAATGCATGAAACCATAATGTTCTCACATGACTTCATACACATTAAGCCCAATTTGTTTCTGACTTCGCATAGCGTATAGTGCTATAGATGCTAGATCCTCGCCATTAATATTAATCGTCATAAAAAGAAATAGTTTTTCACATTCAGACTAAACTTTATAATTTTCTATAAACAATTCATCAATGATATTCAAATCTATTTAAAAAATACTAGCTCAAAGTATTAGAAAGTTATTTAAAAAAACTTTACATCTATATGAGAATGGTGAGGTCCAATATTATTTGAAAATAATGAATTTGAAATATATAATGAATCACACGTGTTAATGAAATTGAATTAAGAGAAAATAAATTCTAGGATTTTTAGGCAAAATAAACAAGATGTTGAAAGAAAGCAAAAGGTATAAATTTCCTAACTCCAAAAAAATAATATAACAATAAAAATAAAAAACCCTACTAGCATACAGGATCCCGAATAACAATATTACAATGCACTTAATCGATTTCCTTGCACTCAATGCTTTTGTATCGACAATACCATGGAATTTAATGATTCCATCTTAGAAAGAATATAAAAAGAAAACAAAAAAGAATAAAAATAGATATTTAGAAAAATTACAATGGAAGAGCAAATGAATTGTCAAGACCGATTCGTAGTTTAAATTGGTTCTGAGATCTCTACACTCATCAGATGTAGTAAAGATGCAAAAAGTTAATTAAATAAAAAATTCAATATAAAATTTCATTGCACTAATAACAAGAATCTAGGCCAAATTTGTGACGCTCCGAAACCCGGGGGTCTCATTGACCACCATCAACCTGCAGAAACCTGTGTGTGTCATATCATTAGACTCATACATGAGTAGAATGGCCACGTCGGGCTCATACATCCATACTTACCAAAATATAACCAACTATATTACAATAGTTTCAAGAGTTAATTACACTCCTATACAAACATGTATCAATCAGAATGTTTTATACATGTTTTACAAAATATATAATCAAGCCACATAGTCAGTTTCATCTCAAAAGCGGCCTTCAGCGGAGCGCCGGCCTCCCCGAATGCTCCCCGCACTAAAGGGGAATCCCACGATGGGGTCAGCAATGCCATGTAGTTTAATTTTCCTACATTGGGTTACTCCCCTCCTAAGTGCTCATGCAATGGCAAACACACACATTCAAGTGAAATCATGATCCTACTCGAATGTCTACATGCCCAATTTCATGCCTCGAGTCCTCACCCACTTCACATATGCTTATGCCATGTGGCGAAAATCAAGCCTAAACAAAAATATTTGTTTTATTTTTGGGCAACCCTCTGATATAAATACGTTGGACAATCCTCTGAGGTGAATTTGTTGGATAACTCTTCGAAACAATTCATAAGCCTCTCCGACGTGAATTGTAGGACGATTTCCCAACACAATTCTTCGGACAACTTTCTGATAAAATTATTGGACAACCCTCCGAAGAATTTCATGTCATGCACTCACACCTACTATTCAAGGGTGCCCCAATGCATATTAATGCAATATGCCAATTCATACAATACATGTTAATATATTAAGCATGCGTATATTAACAAAACGTTACACATAACATGTTATTCAAACATACCAATAAATATATCAACACAAGTAACACACAGTCCACTCGGCCGCTCGGATCATTCAAAACACTCTAAGGATCTCTCCGCCTAGTCCAGATTTTTGGAACTGAATGAACGTCCATTTAGGCCCCTGAACATCCCTATCCATTAACAAGGTCCTTAAACAAGGACTAAACCAAGTAGGAGAAGACTCTACTCGAGTTGTCGAAACCCACAATACGGCACTACGCGCAGCCTCTCGCACGCGATCAACTTTGCCTTGCATCACGGATTCGACGGATCGATCGTCGGAAAATCTAGAGAGAAGGTAGACACTCTCTCTCTAAAACCTCTCCTTTTCTCTCTCTTCTTCTTTCCCTCCCAAACCCAGCTTGCCTGAGATCGGGTCATGAGGGATGTCCTCCACTTGCTACTCATTACTCTCTTTAGTGGCTACATTGATTACACCTTATCACCTTACCCATTCACATGGATTTCCTTCCAACCACATGTTGCCATATGTCTCCTATGACCCCACTTTTGCTCTTTGTTTGAGGCATTTCAGACTCTGACACGTGCGCCTAATGAGCCACCAACACGTGTCATATGTCACGCCATACCTCGCCCTCTAAAACGTGGAAACTGGACCGCCTCTAATTCAATGAATTGATGTGGTAGTTAGATTTCATGAGACAATTCC
This sequence comes from Tetrastigma voinierianum, assembly GCA_016808115.1. Taxonomy (NCBI): domain Eukaryota; kingdom Viridiplantae; phylum Streptophyta; class Magnoliopsida; order Vitales; family Vitaceae; genus Tetrastigma; species Tetrastigma voinierianum. The sequence goes on along the minus strand of JAEQBH010001719.1, from coordinate 21,386 downwards.
AACTGAAGTCCGTTTCACATCCGAGATGAAAATTATGGATTTTGACCAAAATTACCGTTTTACCCATTTTCAGAAAATTGAGATTTTATCGGGGTTTCACATTCTCCTTTAAAAGAATTTCGTCTCGAAATTCCACACAATCACATCAATTCACATGCATATGCAGCGTGCACTATATCATGCATGTAAACTAGTCATTTATTTTGTAAACGACTAAACTACGTACTTTCATCCCCAAACAAGAAGGGATAGGTGGCTCGCATCGTGTCCTCGCGCCCCCACGTTGCCTCCTCCACCCACGCTGCCGCCACAAAGATTTCACTAGCCTCACGCCCCATGCCGCAAAACCGGTCCCTGCTTATCCATACGCGTATTGGTCCCTCCTCGAGTCCCATCTCAGGTCAACCGGTAATCTCTCCCTAATCCACTACGCGATCCGATCCGGAGGTACCTCCAAAGCATGGAGACATGGAACATCTCATGAACACTGACATGCCGGGCGTAGCTAACCGGTAGGCCATTGTTCCCACCCATCCGAGTATCTCGGGCGAATCCAATGAACCCCAAACGATAGCTTCTCACGCCGCCGCCGAATCCGACCACCCTCTCTTAAGCACCACCTTAAGAAGACGCGATCTCCAACCTCGAACTCTAAGGGTCGACGCCGTCTGTCCGCTGAGCTCTTCCACTGAGTTTGTTAGAAGACGCAGCCGTATCGCTTCACCTTCTCCCGAGGTGTCTCGATCATCCGACCAGAACGGTGCTCTCTCCCACATCAGTCCAACAAAGAGGTGATAGGCATGGCCTCCCATAAAGTGCCTTATAGGGTGCCATCTGTATACTGGCCTAATAACTGTTGTTGTAGAAGAATTCCACTATGGGCAAGTGCTCTTCCCAGCTACCCTTATGATCTAGGACGCATGTTCGCAGCATGTCCTCTAAAATCTGTATGGTCCTCTCCGACTGACCATCTGTCTGAGGGTGGAAAATGGTACTCATCATTAGCTACGTCCCCATAGCCTTTTAAAAACTATTCCAAAAGTGTGCCTTAAATCTCGGGTCTCTGTCCGACACTATAGATACTTGCACTCCATGTAATCTGGGATGACCTCTCTGACATACAACCGCAGGACTCTCCAGTTGTGAAGGCTGCCCGCACGCTAGAAAATGTGCCGACTCGTGGAGTCGGGCTCCTACTATCACCCATACCGTGTCATGTCTCCTAGGCGCCCATGGCAAGTGGGTCACAAAGTCCATCGTGATGTGCTCCCACTTCCACTAAGCTACCTCCACGCTCCGGAGAAATCTCGCAGCTTTTTGGTGCTCAAATTTCAACCTATCGGGACACGTGAGGCATCGCTGAACAAGGGTCCGCAACGTGGTTCTTAATTTCGCCTCCCGTATATCATGGCGAAGGTCACGACATCTTCGTGCCACCCGACGACAAAGAATCTGGGAATGTGCGGGAACTCCTCGAGGATCTCCTTTCTCAAATCTGTCAACTGGGGAACCACTACCCGTCCTCTATATCGAAGACTACCATCTGTGTGGATGGTCCAGCCCTTGTCAGCCGTACTTGACAATAATACTCCCGTCCCGATGGACACTCATTCGCTGGCTTTACCTGATGTGGGACGACATAAACACGCCCCTCGAATCCCCGACGGTCCCTACTCTGTGGGCCCCGTCCTCCGCCCTCGGCCCATAATCCGCCCTCGACCAGCCCTCGTAACTGAGGCACCCGCAACCCTCGGGATCGATACTGCTCCTCCGACCATACTAGCGTGGAGGAATAAATTGCATCCTTCGTCTCTACAATGATCGAGATCGTGACCGTCCTCAAACCCTGGGATCTTTGTCTCTGGGGGCAGTCCCTCCTCATATGTCCGGGTTGTTGGCAATGTAAACATACCATCTCGCCTCGCCTTTACTGGGTAACCCCTGACTGGCCCCCCGCCCGAGGGACCGCGCCTCGAACCCCACGCGGAACCGAAGCCCCGCTTCTTCCCCGAACCCAAGAAGACTGACTCTCCTTCTTCTCTTGCCACGTGCACCCGTGATCCCCGAAGGCCCGAAAGCATCCTCTACATCTCTCAGTGGTCATAATGGGCCTGACCATGTATCCATGTCCCAGCGAAAGGCCCCACCCTTGCCTCTCAATGGAGAACTTGGCCCATTCTGAATTCCCTCACCTCGCCATATCCGGCCACATAATCTACCAACAAAACGGGCTGCTCTATGAACCTACCCACGTACTCATCACCGGGCCATAGTCCCTGTCTCGCATCTAGGAACTCTGGCCTTTGCATGTCTAGTGCTGGCCGGAAAATACTTTCGCCCATGAAGAGGTCATGAACCCTACTTAACATTACTCTTAGATCCCTAGAGGTCTTCAAATTCATTCCACCACACTCAGCCTCACCGTCACTGAATGCAACTACCGATTCGTCGTGATTGAGGTAATCTCCATAGCCTCTAATATCTTCTCAACCTGCATAAACCAATGGTCTGCCACCATCGGATCTCCCATACGAATCGCCTTCTGAGGATGATGAGACCGACCGAGGTCGCTTCGACCTCCTCGCTCCTCAACCACGCCAACCTCGTGCAAAGGTAGCAACATAACCTCACGCCGCAAAGGCTCATCGATCAAAGGTCGCGGGCGCCTCGATTAAGACCTCCTTGTCGCATGTAAATGACTCACTCTATGTCGCAACAGAGACTTTAGTGTTGTGATAGGAGCCGCGGTGAGGCTTTGCAAGTTGCAACCTAATTTCGTGCTCACATTTACTGGAGCTGAGTTGTCGGTGCAAGTTTTGTGTCGCGATACGCTTTTCTCGTCGTGACAGGTCGATCGACTAGGCCGATTTGGGTCGCAACAGAGGGTTCCAGAGGGCGTCAGAGTCGCCACCCCGTGTCAGCGATAGGTCGTTCGCCGTGTCGCGACACACAAATTTTTATGTCGCCACGGAGGGAGTGAGGTTGCGGCTAGTCTTAGGTCGCGACATGATTTTTCGTGGTCGCGACCGGTGCGGTAGCTATCAAAAGTCGCGACAGAAGCTATGGTGGAAACGTATCCGTCGCGATATGATTTTCTTTCACGCCATCGTGGCTCGCTTGCGTCGCTGACATAGTTTTTAGCTGCCCAAACAGGCTTTAGCACTAGATCGCGACCGCGGGCGCGGTCATGACATGGGGAACTTGGTCGCGACCAGAGGCCTATGTCGCGAGCATACATGGAATCGTGTCGCGACAAGGCCGGGCCCTTTCGCTTTGGGCGACACGGCCTCGGTATCGCCAGAGTCGCGACAAAGCCAAGCAAGTCAGCGTGTCAGCGACCGAGCATGCTCTTCGCCATTGCGGCGCGATGCGATGTAAACCTAAACACACCAAATATTGCTTAATTTCCGTATTACTATAAATATTGATCAAATCCTAAACACACATAAAACCCGTAAAATTTAAAATTTTCTAAAGTATAAAATTAAATAATAAATAATAAATAATTCAGTGAAGCTTAAAAATTCTCAGAGCTCTGATGATCTAAATTGCATCAAGGCTGGCCGTTGGAGTCCGTCAACAAAACGAATAACTTAGAAGTTTCTACCAATTCCTGCAGAAATGTAATTTTTATGAATTTTTGAAGTTAGGTATCTAGTAAACTACATGAACGAGAATTTCTAAAATTCGAGAGTTAGGAAATGACTCGAAAGGCTTATTTAAAATAAATTGAACTGGTGCGAAAATAAATTGTTTCAAACATAAACTAATCCCTATTAAGTCGTGGACGTTGCGGGCAAAGTGGGCCCTATCATTCAACTTAAACTTAAAAGGAAAAGAGAAGAGAAAATCAGATTTTTTTCTCCCCATTGTAAGGCAATTACGAAGTGCTGGCGTGAGAAAGGATGACATGTCATGTCAGAGATATAGCATGGATAGGGAATTTCCATGAGTTAATTTTATGAAGGTCAGATGGACATCATTTGTTTAGTCATGGGTCACAGCTTTAAAATGAATGACATGAGAATGTTTGGGAGGTGTGGAGGCTGAATACAATATCTCTGGTCCCGAAGAAAGTGGCTATAATGTGGTGGTGGGACAACACCACAGTGGACCGCCTTGAGTAGTTCGATTTTGGCCATGACCAAATTGTCTATGTGTTATTTTTTGAGGAATGAGAATTGCTACGGCGCTAATTGATGTGTTAACATGAATGGTTTGAATTATAAGGAAATATAAATGTGTATGGTTTACCAAATCGATATACGAATTGACATCATTGCATTCATGTGCACGTTACATCGTCGAGTCGGGTGTGGGCATGGAAACGGGTTAATTCACCATTCTGGTGAATGTGTGGGGAGCTCAAACCGGACAATGTCCAATTGAGACTCACGGTGGTATAAATGAAAATAAATATACGTGTGTTGGGCGTAACAAGATGGGGTAGATCCCTCCCCACACCCCCATGGTGAAAGACCTAAATTTATGGAGGTTAGACATGATCATCGGCGGTGAAAGCCCGTCAAAAATGTCGGAAAGGTGTGCGGCATCCGACGGTGTAATCCCGAAAGTCCATGTCCCATAAAATGCATAATACACACAAATTTGATAAACGTCGAACATCGGGGTCATCTTAATGGGTTACAAGTTTTAAAAAACAAAGCTGCTTGAAAGAAAATAAACATTCGGGTGAAAGACCAATGACAAGCCACATATGGCGAACAGATGTGCGCAGGAGCTCAGAGGACTCGGACATGGATAAGTCGAGTCACATCCTCATACATGGTATGTAGACATTCGAGTAGGAATTTAGACATTATTTACTGGTGCGTGAGTGCGCTTTCGATGATCATGCGAGGAGCCCTGAGGACTCTGACACGGATGTGTCGGGGGAGTCACATCCTCATACATGGCATGTAGACATTCGAGTAGGAATTTGCATATTTTTACTTGAGTGTGAGTGTGCTTGATGATCATTGCATGAACTAGCAAGTAACCTCAGAGGAGATTATCACTATCGGGCTTTGCTCACCCCGTCGTGGGACCCCCCCTTTCAGGTACAGTTCAAAGGTCGACCAAGATATAAATCCCGCATGTGGGATGAGAGCCTAACACGATTTCAGGTTTTTGTTTTGTTTTTGTCTTCAGATTATATTCGAGCGTAACAAAAACATGTACACTCAGTATCAAAGGACAAAGAAAGAGACTGTGAATGATAATCTATCATATATTTCTGGACAAATTATGAATTAAATATGCAGGAATGGGTCTCGATATATGAGATATGTGAGTGTAATATCGGGGTACCCGATATCCATAGGTTTTTCGTGGGTTGACGGGTTGTCAACGGGACCCCCGGGATAGGGGCGTCACAGGGAGTTTATAGGGAAACGACGCTCCGACGAGGCATGATTGTGAAGAAGGTTGACATGTGGCATTGATAATACTTTTGTAAAAAGTATTTTATGTAAAAATAATCGTAATTGGGTTCTTTTTCGACTATTATATAAATAAGGTATGTAATATAAGTAGTTAGGCAGGATTGACGCTTTATGGACTGTAATTAAACGCTTTATTTTCATATTTGCATTTTAAATAGCAACGAATGAGTCCCAGAAAGGGATGTATATCAGATATGGGACAGATAAACCTTGTGGGGTTAATACTACATCTCGTTGGAGATCCTAAATGGTTATGATTATATTACAAAGGCATTGTGCTATGTCAAGTGTAGCTCCTCGAACAAAGAAGACTCTACCCAATTCTTGTGGAAAATACGGATCCTAATAAATGTGACACAACAAGCAGGAGACGGTCACCCGAAATCCACGGTGTTTCCTAAGGCGGGTTATCAACCCGGACCCCCAGGATAGTGGGCGTCACAAGCCTGCTTTAATACGGGCCGACCCGATTTTCTGTAGGGTGAGTCGTAAAAAATTTATAAATGGACAAACCGCCAAACATGTGGGTTTAGTCCGGATTGGCTCGATTATTCCGATTGACCTGAAATCTTTATTTAATCTTTTTAAGTAACTAACTTAGTAATTAAGATTTTATTATTATAAAATTGATTTTATTCCAAATATGAATTAAATTTATGTTATTAATATTGTAAAAAATTAATAATTTAAATAGAAAAGATATCATATTAGGAAAGAAAGAAGAAATAGAAAGTATAGTTCTTAATTTCGTAATTGAATCGAAGTTAAGGCCCTAAATTCACATTATTTGTTTTCGCATATATATGCAATCAGTTGTCGCTAATTGTTCCACGTCCAACCAAATGTAGAAGGGAGAGAGGATGAAGTGAGGCGGCGACGGCCCACCGCCGGGCGTTGGACATACATTTCCATGATTTCGTCTCACCCCTCTGCCCTCCGTTTGTCATTCTGCTGTACGCTACACCCTATTCTCTCCATTCCTTCTTCTCGGATTTTGGTTCCTCCGCTTTGTCCGCTGCGTGGAAAATGAAGGAAAAATTTTGGAATCTCCGCTTTTTTATGCTGTTTTAGTGTTGATCAGTTGATGTGTTTTTGAAAGTACTGTTGAGTGGAAAATTCAATGTGGCGACTTGGTTTCCATCCGCTGATAAATGCATTTCTCTCTGTTTTGAATCTGGAAGAAGTTTTTTTTCTGAATTTCTATGTTTTTGTATTCTTTTGATTATTTTGATCGGGTAGTTGTGTTGGATACAATTGGAATCGAGAAATCGATGATGGATAAAATTTCGGATTGATTAATTATTTGTTTATCCCGAGTCCTCTAATCTCCCTTTCCTTTTTTTTTTTTCGGAATTTTCTATGTTTGGATCCCGAGAAAAGGAAAGGGAATTTCAACCTCCGATTTGAGACTTGATTGTTGGATAGTATCAGTCAGATTCTGAAAGTTGATGACTACCTTACACGCATTGTTTGTTTTTTAATCTTGTGTTTTTGTGTGTTTTTTTAATCATGTCGTATAAAGTGAATAGTTGGAATGGATAATCTAGAGACTTGAGATTTTTCCAATTATTTTATTTTATTCCTTCATTGACTGCATTTCTGTTTTCGGGATGCAATTGTTTCTCGCTTGTGTTTCCATCCTTTTATTTTGAGCTTTTTATTGACCGGGTCATGTCGGTGTACTTGAACAATGGAATGGAAAATTCAGACTAGAAATTTGATGGAGAATCGTAATCTCATTGTTTGTCTTCTCTTTTAATTCATTTACTTTGAAAATGTACCTGAATCCTTGTGTGTTGTATATGTCAGTAGAGTTATTAGTCTAACATGAAGGATCAAAATGAACTAGAAGTTACTTGCTGAAATTAAAATATGATTAGCTCGATGTTAGGATAGTCAAGCGGGAAGCCATACCTAGATAGAAGTTATCTTAAAGTGGGTATCAGAAGTAGAATGAACTTGTTTAAAGTGCTGTGTAAATTGGAGCCAAGACGCCAGCTTATCTTAAAGGGTCATGTGGCACCATCTTCGACTAATTCTGGTTCGTGTGGTAACATAATAATCGGCTCTACTGGGTGTTTCACATCTATTTTCATATGTATTGTTTACTTAGTTGTTTTTAATTTCCACTATGACTAATTTTCCTATCAAATGAAAAAAAAAGGTACATTAATGATTTACTATATATATACATGGAGGTAGGAAAACAAACTAGAAAGAGAGAATCTCACAAGTTCTCAAGCATCTTATTGAGGTAGGAGATAAAAACTGTAGGCTTTGATTGTATAAATCGTTCTTTGATTCTGATTTTTTTTCCCTTTGTTTTGTTTGTTGCTTTTTTTGATAGGCAGTTTCAGTATTGTTGTTTATCCATGGTTTTAAACCCTTCTCCTTTATAATGGGAATATAGTGACTTAGTTCTGTTCTTGTTTGACTGATTTATGACATCAGCCTATTCCTATGAATATGGATTTCCTCGTGATGCATTATGTTCATGTATATGTTTGGACCGGTTAATTGCATTGAACTGAAAATGTTAGTTGATTGTGGGATGGACGTATGGATACCTTCATTTTACATATATAGACTGTTTCCGTATTTCATTGTTATTATGAAATTTATTTGTATACACAATCCCTAATGTGACAAATTTATGTAATCCTGTGGAAGACTTTTTTTGGCTTACTTTCTTATGTTTTTCTTTCTTATAGGGTATGGAGCTGTATCCACGAATTGGTAAGAACTTTGACATCAAGGTTTTCACAAACTGCCGATTTGGGATGATGTCTTGGGCTGTTCTTGCTGTGACCTATTGTATTAAGCAGGTAAATGCTTTGGATGATTTCTTGATGTGAATTTCTAAGTTACATACTGCATAAGATATGTTGAAAATTTTCAAGAATGTCAAATTTAATGGGTGAAGATCCTTTATGTTTTAGGTTCCACATCTATCCATCAAAAAGGAAAATCTTAGGTTCTACATCAAGAAATCATATACTTGGATTTCTTATTATTTTTGCATGTGAAATTTTGTTACTTGGATCATATAACCCAATCGGGGATTTACTTCCTGATGTAACTCTACTGCTGATGGGTTTAATTCATGTCATTGGGATGCCTTGGCAAACCTATGGATCTGGGTCTTGCTGGTTGGTGGAAAATTAAGCAAACTAAACAAACCAATACCTAGTTGTTAGCTACTCATCCATTAAGTACATATAGTTCCTCCAGAAATTGAATGAGTATTTTGATATCCTTAATTGCCTTGCCGCCTGCATTAAACCTAGGTGGCCTGCTTCTAAATCTCTAGTGCCTAACTTCTCAGTCTGGCATTTTTCTGTGTAATCATCATGCAGGTTCCTATTTTCATCTAGCTGAGGCCTTGTTGCTGCTGCTCAAGTTTGAGAATATAACAAGTTTGAGGATAACCTGTTTGCAAATATGCCAAGTATTTCTTTCTCAGTGTAGCTGTGGCTCTATCGTATTGCTCTTGAGACTTGGCTCAAGGGGATAAGGAAAATTTGAGGTTCATATGTGTGTAACAGCCAAAAAGAAATAGTAAAGAAAGGCTATGAGTTCACCATAGTAAGCATGGCACCTGCCCGATTAATATTGTCCCCAGTCATCTGCATGGTCAAAAGTTATGAACACTGCTATATACTGAGATCCTGAGGATTGGTTTTCTTGACATCTTGGATTGGGATATCATGAAGCATCCAGGTTAGTTAACAGGCTAAAAAATATTTTAAAAAAAGATGAAAGTTTTGAGAACAATCAATGCATTTAGATCAACCCAACAAATTAAGTCTCTATCAGATTTGACAATGTTTAAATAGCCATAAAAGCACATATTTGGATTTAGTATATAGAAATCAAGAATTGAAAACTACTATTTTAAAACACATAGTATTTTTAATATTCAATTCCATGGTCAATATAACCTTAATCTTTTTTGGGGTTCTTATAGACCAGACTGCTAGGAACCCATCACCCTATTTTTTTTCTTTTCTGCTGAGTTATTCACCCTACTCAATGGTTTTATTGAACTTACATATAATTTAGTATTTGAGCTTGCTGTTGCTGCATGCTTGTAGATAAATTTATTACTGCCATGTATATGTGTGTACGCCGGTTGACATCATGTGTTACTATGTGATTCTGGTGCTTGATGTTTATGAATGTGATTTCTTTCTCTTTTGTTTTTGTCATTGGTTGTTTGTTGTATACTTTTTATATGCTTTGGGTCGGCCCCAGGTACCTGTTTTATATTTATATAGAATATCATGTTTTTACCTAACAAAAAATAAGAATGTGATTTCTTCCTTTTTTGGGCTTTTTTTTTTTTTACACGTGTGTGTGCCTGCACCCTCTTACCCCCCCCCCCCTGACAGTATGAAGAGAATGGAAAGTGGCAGATTCTATGTTTAAATTATCATATTGATGCTGGTGTATGTGACAAAGTTCTTTGTGGAAGCTGATACTGGAACAAACACAATGGATATTGCACATGATCGAGGTTCATATATTTCTTCCCTGTCTTTCTCATTTCACGTGCTTATTTTGTTATCAGAAGAAAAGAAATACATGCATGTGAAGGTGAAATTTAGAACACCAACCTGCATTCTTAGATTGATGATATTATGGACACCTTGTTGTGAGTTTCCCCAGAATGTCCATTTTGTTTTAATTTACCCTACTCCAATGCATTGAACTATGACCGGGTTAATGCCTTCTTGTGGAGTTGAACCCCCAATCTCCACTGTGGAGACAATTTCCTGCTACACACCTTTGCTGCTAATTACTTTTCCAATCGATGGCAAATTCAATTTTGGAATAATAATAGAAGTTCTTAATTATTTTTCCTCATTGTTTAGGATTGCATCCTATTTCTTCTTTTGTGTTGAATGACACATTTTGCATTGTTCCTTATAAGGTGGATTATGAATTTCCTTATTGTCATTCTTATTTTCCAAGAATTGGTTCTTAGATAGGAAACACTTTTTAGTTTAAGATATCAGATTATTGGAAATGTTCAAGAACTCTGAGCACATAAGACATTCAAAACACTCTTGAAATGTCTTGGAACATGAGAGAAACATATTTTCATAATTTACTACTGGGGAAAATTTGTGATTTAAAGCACTTTTTTTCACATAAGACTGTCTAAGTTGGAATGTTGTTTAGTGTAATCGAGGAATTCTATACATGAGCTTACTTTTGGTCGTATATTTTTTGCCGGATCAAAGTTTTAGGGTTAGTGATAGGTCTCTTTGGTCGCTTGTCACTCGCCGACTATGGGGGTTTTAGGGTTAATGATCAACTCGCTTGGCCATCACAGTTATTTGTGTGATTAGCATTCGTAACCGTGTTAGTTCTTCAGATACTAGTCGCCATTTACCGGGATTAGGTAGATGCTAGTTTGTCTGATCGGGATTTTTTGTGTCAGTCACTGAGGTTAGTATTTTGTTACCTGTAATTGGCATAATGTTAATTGTGTTAAAATGTTTCATCAAAAAAAAAAAAGTTAATTGTGTTAGTTTATTTGCTTGGTGGGATTATGTAGGTTGTAGGCATTGAGGTTAGTTTTAAGTTAATTTGTTTAGGTGTCAAGTAAAGTATTTGTGCTTGTAGTTGTACGAAGCTTGATAATTTCGATATTCTAGCTAACCTCGAGGGGTATGCCAGTTGGTCTTAGGTCGTGGGGATTTACCCAATCGTCACCGGTTCGAATCCTCAGAAGGTTATTAGAGGTTTACCATGTCAGCATCTCAGTGGCCTCTCGCGATTAGTCGAAATGCAAGGTAAATGGCCTCGAACATCCATGGTCATCAAAAATAATTTCTATATTCTGTTATTTTCTTATCGGGCTAGGTATTTAGCTGAAGATAAGAAATTAGCCTGCCTCCACACATTTTTATGGAGGCTTGACAGTAATGCCACGGGACGTCTCCCTCCATTGTTCATAGCTTGAAACCTACCTTGTTGTCTTGATGATTTCGTGAACTGGCTTTTTATTCTCATGAAGTGCACTTTCACGTATTGCTAGGAAAACTTTTACAATCATCGACATATTGTTTTGGTTCCTTTTCTTGTGGAAAGTATGTATCAATACTGGCCATTTTGATAATATGAGGAGATAAGTTTTTGTTTCGATCAAAAAAAATAATCTTAGAGATAAGTGATGAGGCACAAAATGGATAGCGGAGATGCCAAGCAAATTAATTGTATTTTTAGTTAAAGAAGATGACAAAATACTCTCCATTAATCCATCTAACATATGTCAAAATTCTAATGGAAATACTACCATAATATACTTCAGATACTACCATAATCTTGATGATACTACCATAATCGATATATGTACTACCATTACATACTTCGAATACTACCATAATTTTTAAGTATGGTAACAAACCGATTATGGTAGTATATCTCAAAGATAGTATGGCAAGATTCAGATTTTGTTATGGTAGTATTTAAGCTAAACTGACATCCTCGAGGTGGATTAATGAGAAGATTATTTTGAGCATTTTCATGACAATCATCATTCTTAAATTGAATTCAATTATTTTCGCTAAAGACAGATCGAAACACTCATTTCCCGTTCTTCATACAATTTACAGTGCATACATGGAATGATTTATATCATGCATGAAATGTTTCCATGCCCATACCCTGAGTGACTCATCAACTCCCTCACACATGGCTATGCCAAGTGTGACAATCGCCATCGTAATGCCACGATTACCCAAATATCGAGCCTTTGCCTACCACCAACACTCGATGCAAATTGCCAACGATACCCGGTCCCAGTCAACCTCGACTCCTATCACTCAACTCTAGGTCTAAGTGATAAACATGACCGCGTGTTTTCTCTTGGGCAACAGAACTTTTCGAATTACACCGTGGGTCTCTAACACCCATACAGAACTTTTCGGATAGTACCGCAGGTCTCTCACACCCGTGTAAAACCTTTTCGGATAGTACCGCGGGTCTCTCACACCCATTCGGGTCTCTCACACCCATTCGGGTCTCTCACACCCATTCAGGTCTCTCACACCCATTCGGGTCTCTCACACCCATGCAGGACCTTTCGGATAATACCACGGGTCTCCTACACCCGAGTTCCAGGGATGCCCAACACACACATTGATTATTTCTCATTTTATAATTTGTATTATGAGTTCTACGGATTTAGTCCCAAAGATAATCTTAACCTCATTCACCGCACGTTGAATAACCATACCGCAAATTCCACAATTCGACTCGACGTGACGCCACCTTGCACATGAATGCAATGATGCCAATTCACATCTAATTCCAATGGCTAACACACAATTATATTTCAGATAATTTAAACAATCATGTTAACACACTAATTAGCATGCATTAATACGTCAGTTTCCCATACATTTAAGCCATTTAATTCAAGCAATAATACAAGCAAAACACATGGATCAATTTTCGGGATCCAACTATCAATCAACTTTTAATAGCCCCATAACAAGACGGTCAGCCCATGGACAACTCCCTCATCAAGCATCGTTCCACTCGGGAACCAAACCCTACCATTTTCGACCACAACACCCAAAACCATTTTCACGCTTTAAACAAAGACATCCAAGAGGTTAAGACCCTACCTCCTGAGTTGGGCCGAAACTCCACAATACCCAAGATTCCACGCGTGAGCCCTCACGTAGAAACCAACTTTTACTTCGTCTCATCGAGATCCATGATCGATCACGAGAAATCTGCAGAAGGTGACTCCCTTTAGTCTCTCTTCTCTTCTTCTTCTCCTTCATTTCTCTCTCCCTTTCTTCTCCCAAAAACCACGAGACCGTCGTTATGACTTGTCCTCTTATGCCACATGTCAAGCCGCCATTTGGTAGCTTGGATTCTCCTATCCACTTATCTCTTCCCTTTGGATTCCTATCCAATGGCATGATGCCATGTGTCTTCATAGTCCCACTGGTACCATGTTTGACTCCAGCATCATACATTTGACACGTGGGCATACGTGAGCTACCCATTCGCGCTAAGTGTCCCGCACCAATTCCTAATTTAAAACGTGAAATTCGACCGCTCCCGAAATTTGATGAAAATCATTTTATACCTAGGATTGCGAGACGCATTCCAACTAAGGTCCGCTTCGCTCTCCGAGATTCGTGGTAAAATTTCTGATTTTGACCGAAATTACATTTTCCCTTTTTTTTCAAAAAATTAGGGATTTTCTCGAGGCTCTTCACATTCTCTCCCTTAAAAGAATTTCCCTTCGTCTCCAAAATTCCACAAGACACACGCATCATATCATATGCATATGTAACCCTACACAACTCAAATACCATTTGGTGTGTAAGCAATGACCTTCCCAAAGTCACCATCACTGACAACCCGATGGGCCGTCAACCTAATCCATGTCAAAAATGACATCAAAACCCGATATGTCTACCACCCGAAGGTCCACTTTGAGTAGAGTCTCTGAGATCTCTTAACTCTCGCACCCCGACCTACAAATCAACTCTCACCCTAGATCCTAGGAGAGAACATCCGTACACGACTTCTTTAGAGGCCTCGACCTCCAAGCCCAATTCTATCACACATGATGCACAATGGTGAATATGATGCATCCAAATTTAAACAACACCCAAAGAAGTGCGCAAACATAAACGCACTCGCACATCTCGACCGATCCGCTAGCTCAACTCGCAGCACTCACTCCGGTCCCGCCCCAGCCAATCCCGTCTCACGTGCCTGCACCGCGACAATAGTAACATATCGCTCGCCTGCCTGGGCTAGACGCCCGGGCCTTGCGTTACATGCCCCTTGACCTCGCCCCATATCCCCGGCCTGCCTCGCCCGCCTGTGTAACGGAGGCGCCCGTAGAACCCTAGACCGACATCAGTTCCTTCGACCCGCACTCTGGGCCGAGGAATAAAACTGTTCGCGCCCGTCCCACCGATGACCGGGAGGCGCACTCGACATCCTCGTATCCGCTCAAAATCTGCCTCATATGTTCAGCCGCCGCATAAATCACATATATCACCGCTTCGTCACCAAATGCCCCATCCCGGCTCGCCTGATAACTTAGCTCCCCGCCTTGAAATTCGCGGAATGTGCAAGTCTTCGCTCTTCGAACTAAAGAAGACTACTGTCCCTCTTCCCACCAAGATCCGTGAGCTCCTATATCCAGCCAAGCATCCTCTATCTCTCTCTCTACGGTCAGAGTCCCACCACGAGTCCATGTCTCAGAGGCGTGAGCCCTGCTAATCTTGCCCTACAATCTGGCAATCTATCTTGGAACTGCCCAAAACATCACACAAACAACACACACAAATTCACTGCTAGGTCATGAGGACCGACTAAAGCTACTTTAGGATTTCACACTAATCCAATTCTTGAACTGATTAAACAACCATTTCGGCCCCCGAACATCCCTAACCATTAAAATGATTCTTAACCAAGGAATAAATTAATTAGAGAAACCCCACTCCCGGGAGTTGCTGAACTCCATAATACTCCGCATTCACGCCGCAGCCTCAAGTAGCTGGGGACCGTCCGTCTCGTCAGATTCATTGACTGATTTCACCGAAAAATCTGCAGAGGCGTGCACTCTCTCTCAACCTTCTTCTTCTTCCTCTTCTTCTCTCTCCTCGTTCCCTCTCTCCCAAAACCGGCTTGGGAGAACTTCAGTCAAGAGGACTTGTTCTCTCGCCACTCTGTCAAATTCTCATCGCCTGTGATTACACTTTATCCCTCTCTCATCCACTAACATGGATTTCCTTCCATTAGCATGATGCCAGCTGCTGGTCTCTCATAGCCCACACTCAGCCTCATTTGTTTCACCTCTCCCGCACAAAGACACGGCACCTCTCGAGTCACCACAATGTGGGTAAGTGTCCCACACCATTCCCGGTGCCTCGAAAAATGTGAAATTCCGATTGTCTCGAAATTCGACGTGGTAGCTAGATTTTCACTTGTACGATTCTAACTACGGTTCGCTTCATTATCCGATATTTAGAAAAATTTCTGGACGGACCGAATTACTTTATTTGATTATTTAAAATTAGAATTTCTGCTTTACATTTCACCTTACAATGTCACCTGCACTCATCACCGACTTAAGTTTTGAGAGATGTCATATGCTACCGTATCCTTTAATATTTTAAAGGTCCGTGAATGTCTTCTCTTATGTTTTGAGTTCATCAATTGTTGTTGTAGAGACTTATTTACCTTGGTCATGTAAGTTTACTTTTTAACATGAAAGATAATTTTTATGATCATTTCTTACCGGAATTTGCCTAAGATTCTTGTTATTAGTGCAATGAAATTTTATATTGAATTTTTTATTTAATTATCTTTTGCATCTGCTACTGCATCTACAGGCAAGTAGGAGATCTTAGAACCAATTTAGCTTACCTGAATCAGTCTTCAACAATTCATTTGCTCATCCATGATGTGAAATTGTTTTTCTTCAAACTTACTTTTATTCTTTTTGTTTTTATATTCTTTCTAAGATGGAATCATTAAATTCCATGGTATTGTCAATGCAAAAATATTTAAGTGCAAAAGGAAATCCAATTTAAGTGCATTGTAATTGTGCTATTCAGGATCACACTATGCTAGTAGGGTTTTTTATTTTTATTGTTATATTATTTTTTGGTGTTAGGAAATTTATACCTTTTGCTTTCTTTCAACATCCTGTTTATTTTCCCTAAAATCAAATTTATTTTCTAATTCAATTTAATTAACACGTGTGATTCATTATATATTTCAAATTCATTATTTTCTCAATAATATTGGACCTCACCATTCTCACTTATAGATTATAGATTTATAGTTTTTTTTTAAATAACTCTTCAATACTCGAAATAGTACTTAAATAGATTTGAATATCATTGATGAATTGTTTATGAAAATTATAAAGTTTAGTACAAGAATGTGAAAAAATAATTTCTTTTTTAACAAACGATTAATATTAATGGCAGATCTAACATCTATAGCACTATCTGCTATGCTGAAGTCAAACAAATTGGGCTTAATGTGTATGAAGTCATGACAGAACATTATGGACTCGCCATTTTGAAAAAAGTGGGCAGACCAAGCAAAGTTGTTGTCATTCAATTCGGCGAAATAGATTTAGATTAAAAATGTCTAAATGGATATCATTGTTTCAAAGAATCGAGTACATCGGCATTACTGTGTTCGTTTAGCTTCTGAGTTTAAAAAAGATTGGATTACGCAAAATAGGATTGTAATTGGTGAAATTCTTATTGAGGATTTTAAACAAATATTACGGTATTTTCTTAACCAATTTCTCTTTGTTTTTATTTTGCTATATTTTTATTTATTTAATATTTTTATGCGTGACATGTTTCTGGCCATTCTTCCACGGGCTATCACAAATGAAGTTACCCCAACTTTGAAATTCTAATGTAGTATTGTAGCTTGATTTGTGATGTGTAAGAATGGCGTAACAATGTCGTGCGTAAAAATATTGAAATAAATAAAATATATCAAATAAAAAATACCAAAAGAGAATTGGTCAATAAATACGTAATATTTAAAATCTCGATAGCTGACGGTGCAGCTGACTCACAACGTGTCTGACCTTTAAAGCTATTTATGTTTAAAAATGAATGTGGTGTGATTGATGTAACGATTATTTAAGTGTGACTATCCATTTAAGAACATAATATTTATCTGGAAATCTGTGCAGGAGACGAATAATGATAACAACTGTCGTCGAAAGCACTTTCAAATGCGAAGTATAATGTTGTCGTATTAAATACGCATTAGTACAATTTGTTTGACTTCGACATAGCGAACCTGATGTTAGATTTGCCGTGTGTCGTTTGTTAAAAAATAGTTTTCACATTCTTTATGCTAAACTATGGTACCTATAAACAATGCATGTGTCAATCATTTAAAACACCCAACTCAGTAGTAGAAAGAGATTATTTAAAAAAACTTTACATCTGTAAGGAAATAGCGAAGATCGATATTAGAAAATAATAATTTGAATATAATGATCACACGTGTTAATAGTGGTGATAAGCACAGGGCACAGAGAAAGCAAGCAGAAGATGAAAGAAAGAAACTGAAAGTATAAATTTCCTAACTTTCAAAAAAATATTATAACAATAAAACAAAAAACCTACTAGCATAGTGTGTCTGAATAACAATATTACAATGCGCGGTGGATTTCGCTTGCAGCAAACTTGCATTGACAATACCATGGAGTGTGATTCCATCTTAGAAAAAAATAAAAAGAAAACAAAAGGAGGCAAAATGGAGCTAGAAAAACATGGATGAAGCAAATGAAATGTGAAAACTGAATGAAGCTAGAGTGATTACGAATCTCTACTTCGCTGTATAGCGAGGATACAAAGATTAATTAAATAAAATTCAATATAAACTCACTAACTCTTCAAATATAAACAAATTTGTGTTTAGCTCCGAGGCAGGGGTCTCGTTGAGCCACCGTCAACTGCGCGGGAAGCACATTGTGTCACTTCATTAGACTCATACATATGAGTAGAATGGCCACGTCGGGCTCATACATCCCATACTTGCAAAATATAACCAACTATATTACAATAGTTTCAGAGTTAATTACACTCTATACAAAGCATGTATCCAATGAATGTTTTATACATGTTTTACAAAAATATAATCAAGCCACATGTTGGCTTTCTTCTAAGGCTCATTGGCTTGTTGTCTCCTGAATGCTCCTTTACGAAAGGGAATCCACGATGGTCGACAATGCCACAGTCGTTTTAATTTTCTGTGGGTTGCTCCGCTTCCTAAGTGCTCTTGCAATGGCAAACACACACATTCAAGTGAAATAGTGATGCTCTCGAATGTCTACGTCGCCACGATTCATGCCTCGAGTCTCGCACTCCCTCACATATGCTTATGCCATGTATGAAAATCGTTTCCAACTGAAATATTTGTTTTGTTATTTTGGGCAACCCTCGATATAAATCGTTGGACAATCCTCAGAATTGAATTTGTTGGATAACTCTCGAGAAGCAATTCATAAGCCTCTCCGACGTGAATTGTAGGGCGATTTCCCAACACAATTCTTCGGACAACTTTCTGATAAAATTATTGGACAACCCTCCGAAGAATTTCATGTCATGCACTCACACCTACTATTCAAGGGTGCCCCAGTGCATATTAATGCAATATGCCAATTCATACAATACATGTTAATATATAAAACATGCATATATTAACAAAACGTTACACATAACATGTTATTCAAACATACGATAACTTATCAACACAAACGCACACACGGTCCACGGTCGGTTCAGGATGTCGAAAAACCTCTAAGGATCTCTCCACTGATGGTTTTGATGAATGAGCGTCCATTGGGCCTGAACATCCTATCATTAACAAGGTCCTTAAGCAAGGACTAAACCAATGGAAAGGCCCTAGCACCGGGTTGTCGAAACTCCACAATCTGGTACCATGCGTGGCTCTTGCAATGGGGATCAACTTTGCCAGCTAGTCGTAGGAGTTTGTGGTGATCATTCGGAAAATCTAGAGAGAAGGCCGAACACTCTCTACAAAACCTCACCTTCCTTTCTCTCTTTCCTTTCCTCCCAAACCGGTTTGGTTCGAGATTAGATTAGTGGGGATGTCCTCTCACTTTTCAGTCACTCTCTTAAGTGTTCACATTGGATTCGCTGTATCGCGCTGCCGTTCACATGGATTTCCTTCCGACCATGTTGCCATATGTCTCCTATGGCCTTTTGCTGTGTTTGAGGCATTTTGCTTGACACGTGGCGTGCATGAGCCACTCGACGCGTGCCCGAGTGTCGTCATACTACCGATTGCCTCGAGAAATCGTGAAATTACATTTGTCTCGGAATTCAATGAAATTGATGTGGTAATGCGTTTGGCGAGAGCGATTCCAGCGGTGAAGTCCGTTTCGTCATCGAGATGTAGAAAAATTGGATTTTACCAAAATTACGTTTTGCCCGTTTCGAGAAAATTGAGATTTTCTCGGGTTTCATTCTCCCCCTTAAAAGTTTGATCTCGAGAATTCCACGCAATCATATTCACATGCATGTCACAGTGTTTTATATCATGCATGTAAACTAGTCATTTATTTTGTAAGCATTAAACTACGTCACTTTCATCCCCTAACGAAGGGATAGGTGGCTGCGCATCGTGTCCTGCTTCGCGTTACTCACTCCTCCCACGTTGTTGCCCACGGTACTTTATTGCTCGCGGTCGCTGCGTCATGGCTTTGGTCTTGGTTATCCATAATGCGTATTGGTCCCTCTCGGTCATACGTAGCCAGCGATGTCTCTCACTAATCACTTTCATTGATCGGATCGGAGTGTCTTATCAACATGGAGACGCTCAGACATATCATGAACGCACGACATCTTGGCGGTAAAGCTAACCGGTAGGCTATTGTTCCTACCATCTCGAGTATCTCGAAGGGTCCAATGAACCTCGGCGATAGCTTCCCACGCTACTTAGAACGACCGCTCCTGTAGGCACCACCTTTGAAGGCGTGATCTCGACCTCGAACTCTAAGGTTAGTGATCGTGCATGCAAATATTACACTTTACTTTGTTTGTTGAAGATGCACGATCGTATCAAGCTCACGCTGAAATTGTCTCTACGATCATATCACGGACGTAATGGTGCTCTCGTGATCCAACGAGAAGGTGATCGGCATGGCCTCGCAAGAGATTTTATAGGGTGCCATCACGGCTATCTTGGCCTATGCGTTTGACTGTAGAATTCTATGGGCGAGTATATTTTCCGGCTATGATCTCTGGCTGGGCGCATGTTCGCGGCATGCCTCCGTCTGTATGGTCCTCTCGGTGACCATCTGTAGGAGTGGAAAATGGTACTCATCATTAGCTACGTCCTGTACTTTTAAAAACTATTCCAAAGTGTGCCTTAAATCTCGGGTCTCTGTCGGGCCACTGTGATCTTTACTCCATGTAATCGGATGACCTCTCGGATATACAACCGGTAGGACTCCTCGTTATGAGGTCATCCATGCGGCTAGAAAATGTGCGGAGCTTATTGTTTGGTCTACTATCACCCATACTGTGTCATGTCTCCGAGGCGTCCATGGCAAGTGGGTCACAAAGTCCATCGTGATGTCCGCTTCAGCAAGCCTCCGATGCACGGAGTAGCGCATTTGGTCTTGATGCAGCGCAATGACACGTGGGGCGTCGTTGAACAGGTCGCTAGCGTGTCTCTTATTCGCTCTGTCAGTATTGGCGGCGAAGGTCCTGGTATCTTGGCCTGCCACCCCGGATGCCGCGACAAATCGAGCAGTGGAACTCTCGAGGATCTCCTTTCTCAATCATCAGGCGGGAACCACTACCACGTCCTCTATATGAAGACTACCATACAGCGTGGATGACCCTTGTCGGCGTGCCGAGTATGCCACATCCACGATGGACACTATCTTTGCGGGCTTTACCAGTGATGTGACGACATAAACACGCCCCTGAATCCCTGACGTCCCTACTTGTGGGCCCCGTCCTCTGCCTCGGCCCATAATCGCCTCGACTTTGTCTGCAGTAGCGGGAGGCACGTGCGGCTCACTTGGGGCCCGAAATGCGGGCCGCCACACGGCTATCTTGCAGGGTGTGGAGGAATAAAGCTAAATCCTCTTACGTCTCACGAGTTGGTTTGGATTGCCGCGTCCTGAACCTTTGGGATCTTTGTTTTAAAGGCGATCCCTCCTCATATGTCCGATTTGTGGCAATGTAAACATCTCTCTGTCTTGCACGATTGGCAACCGATATGTCACAGCCGGGAAGGGCCCAGCGGCCTTGGAACCCACGTGAACTAGAAGCCCTGGGTTTCTTTCCCGAACTTGAAGGCGACTCTCCTTCCCTCTTGCCACGTGCACAGCATCCCAGAGTGCTCAGGAGCATCACACATCTCTCTATGGTC
>JAEQBH010001718.1:0-270434 GCA_016808115.1 Tetrastigma voinierianum | reverse complement strand
ATAGCATTGAGTATTAAGTTGTTTGTTTTTAACATTAGGTAGTGAGTAGGATGGCAACGGTGACGTATTATTTTGGATCTCTGGCCCACTTCATTCTTAATGGCACGGTTTAATTAATTTTAATCGGGTTTTTAATAGGTTCGAAGTTTATTTTCAACCGATAATGGGTTCAGTATTGTTACTCGTGAACCCGAAAAATTAGAAATTTTCAAAAATGACAAAATGTTAATAAAAATAATAATCATGCAAGTGGGCTCAAAGCAGTCTCTAAAATTTCTGTGACATCGGACGATGAAACGAACTACGCTACTAAATTTTGTCCGCTGAATTTAGTGACCCGTAAGTTTCGCCGAATTATAGACAAGGAAATTCTTCCGATTGGCAGGATAAGTTGTCAAGGATCTGTGATCTAGATTTTACTTAAAATCTCGAAAGTTAGGAAATGGTTTCTCGGGTAGAAACGAGCCCAATGAAGTAATATGAAATCATGTATCCAAATAATAATAATAAGTCTCGCCGATTATATTTTAAAATAATTTTTTATTATTTTATTTTATACTTTTAATATACATACTACATATTATAATGTTTTATATTTTTATTATAATAATTTTATTTTTTATTATAATGTTTATATTTTATAATATATTGACATTGTTATAATATATTAAGCTATTTTTTATTTCATGTATTTATTATTAGTTATTTTATAATATATTAGTTAATAAATTTTTTAGTTACACATCATTTTTGTAAAAAACTATAAAATATTTTGTCCTGGGCTTATCCCAAGTAGACCCACCGATTTGGTTTAAAACTAAGACAAAAATAACAACTCCACCTTCTTAATTTTGTCCCCAGTTTAGTCAGTCCCAACATCTACCAAACGCTGCACTTCACTAATTTTGTCCAAAAATTAGTCTAATCCCCCTCTATCCCGCTTACCAAACATGGAATCCTAAACTCATCTATTTTTAATCCATTTTTCTGGCATATTCTTAGCGCTCTAGCCTCCTATTTTAATGCCAAATTATGGAATGCTCAAGCAAACCTTTGTTTCGTGTTTAATCAAAAACCCAGATAATTCCAATAGTTAAGAAAAAAGTGGAAAATGCATCCTCTCACGACATAGTTTTGCTCACGCGATGCACTCTGCTTTCAGCCGGCGGGTATGTCGCAACCAAGAACCGTGATGTCGCAACAAAGTCGATTCAACCCGCGCGGGAATATAATCTTTTTCATGACAAAGAGTTTTCTGTCGTGACCTTGTTGAAGAATAATGTAAAGAAGACTGGTGCGACAATGATCAAGGCAAATAGAAAGGGAACTTTGTCGTGATAATCCTTGAGCCATTACAACATAAAAATCAAGATTAGCGGTGATGAAGTTTCCGTCGGCTACGTAAAATGGCAAGGATATAACACAAGTCAGCTGAGACAAGTGTTTTTATGTCGCGACAAAGCCAACATGGAACCAACTTGAGAAGAATTCTGGTCACACATGCATTCGTAGTCCACAAATAAGCAGGTAACAGACGCCGTCGCGACAAACGAAACACGAGGTCGAGGGGTGAATTTGTCACACAAGAAGTTGAAGAGCAATATAAGAGGAATGGTGATAAAGAAATTCATGTCAAGGGATGAGTAATGAAGAATCAAGGAAGAATCTCTATTACGACGAAGAAATTTTCTGTCGTGACAATAAAAGCTACATAATGATAGAATTTGTCGCAGATGGGTATTAAAGACTTATTCACCATTTAAATTGAAAAGAGAACTCACGAGCTTAAAAGTCATTCATTTTCAGCCCATTTTTCTCGATTGATTATCTAAAAAGATTATCATGTGCGTAATACGAATAATCACCAAACCGCTATGTGCCAGAAATTCAAGAGAAAGAGGATATTGCAAGAGGGCGGAGCAGAAAAGTGAATGAAAGCAGATCGACAATAACTGGCCAAGGAGGCTAAACAAGAGAGGTGCACAAGGATTAAAGGACCTGATGTCGTGACGCCTTGACAGCAATGAAGATTCATATCAAGGTCGCCACCACAAAACTCCAGTCGCAACACAAGAGCAATTGAAGGGAGCAACTAGTCGGCCGCGATGTAAACTCCGCAAGTCGTGCACCGTAAATTAATGAAGAAAAAGACATGATGTCGCGACACTTCGAGGTCATGATGTAATCAAAGGCGCGGTAATAGACTGCGAGGTCGCACACCAACAGAAGAGGTCGCGACATCAACACCGAATCGGCTTTCTGCCGCGAAGCATCGCTACAAAGAATCGTGGGTCGCTATTATCACGGTAAAGTAATTGAGGTCGCGACGCCATTCAGTTGGTTTTATTATCACATGTATTAAGAAAAAAGAATGTCGCGAAGATCATTTAACGGTCGCGACATCGATCCAAGGATGCTAGCGTAAATTCGCGACCGAATAAAAGCTTCTCGCGATTTAGCCGGTGATTAACTCGAGGTCGCGATGAAGAATCGAGGCTGTATTACTAACAAACTAAACGGGCCGCTTAACTTGGAAATCCACAAGGAGGTGCATCGAATTTAGGGCCCAACTTCAGAACCCTATAAATACGCAACTGCTACTGAAGGAAGAGCAACTCTCGGCGACTCAAAAAGAGAGATCTGGTAAATGGGCTGCCTCAGAGATTTTAGTCTTTCTTTCTTTTCTTTCTTTTCTTTTAGTTTTAATAGTTTCGAGTAGATTGTTCTTTCTTTGAATTTTTGGATCTGATGTTAGCTATTGTTGAAGCCTCGAATGCAAAATTCACTTTCAACACACCTGATTATTCAATTCAGATAAATTTTTGGAATTGATTCCGCTTCCGATCCATGGTTTTCTCACAAGAAGCTATCATGGGGTGTAATCGAGTGATTTAGAAACCCAACTTCCATTGATTAAACTCTATTGTTAGAATTTATCTTTCCCCGTAGAAATTTATCGTAGGCCATTGAACTTCGCTTTGAAATTGACTGGCTGGGTTCTCGTTTTTGTCCTGTAATTGATCCCAATGTCGTTGTCTTATACCATAAAAGGTCAGCTCTATGCTCGACATTTCCAGAGGCCCTGGGAGTGACACACAGAGAAGGCATTCCTGAGAGTAGTGAACAATTTCTCAAAGGTATGCTAACTGAGCACGGTGATCTAATGAAATCTTGGATGTAAAATGAGAACTGTTTTCACGTGAAAACTAGATTGAAGAATGATTTATCAATTTACAGTGCAGAGAGTTCTACCCCGATTCGAACAAAGAAGTTCAATCCCGTGTTAGCTATGATCAATCAAGGAAAGGATGAACCTGTCTTAATTTTGAGGAAGAGAAACAAGAAGTGGAACCCATGCTATACCTATGTCTTAGAGCTAAGGTTTGCGTACCTATGCATTGTGTATGAAGTGAAAAGAAAAATACTCGTAACAAGGCAACTCCAGACAAAGTAGTTATCTAATCCTCTGGCCTTTGAAAGAAGCAAAGAAGATTAGGTGATGAAAAGTGCCTTCAGAGAAATCCAAATTGCACTACCTTTGTCCTTGGATGCATTTCAAATCGATGGTCTGCAGAATACGTAAAGTTACGCAGTAGTTCGTATGACTGAAGGTTTCACAATAGCGATTTTCGGCGTTCCTTTAATAGATAACTGTCAGAATTTGTTATTTAGATTTTCATTTTAAATTTATATTTTGCTATTAAGTCACTTTTCTTATTTATTATTTTAATTCTTGCTAAGAAGATTTCACTCTGCCTATCAAGGTCCAAATAGTATGAGTTCGAAAGAAATGTGGTAGTTGATCGAGTAGAATCTCGAGATCTCGGATCGATATCCGACTTAGATCCAATTTACTACTTGTCTCGACCGCGGCACTGCGTAATCCTGGATCAAAACCGAAAAGAAAATGATTTAAGAAAACGTTTTAATCAAGCACAATAGATAAGGAACATAATAAATAAAATTGCATGGCGTGATTACTGGGATTAGATAATACTGGTAATAACGCTATAAATTTGCATAGTAATGGATCCATATCACACGTAAAGAGGTGAACAAGCTTGGCGCCATATCGGGATCGAAAGAATTTGGTGAATCAATATTCAGACCAAAATCGGTACTAATTTGGACATAATTTATAAAAGAAAAAAGAAAATGCCGTAAAATATGATTCAACAAAGAAGAGTTTAGCAAGCTACTTAAATTTTTTTTGATGAGCCTATCATGTTAAATACAATTTTTGGTATCACTGACTCCATTTGATCTCAGTATATTATAATTTCAGGAGTTAATTCATGCTAAGAAAGCAGGGAGCTGAATTGTTGCCACTAGACACTGAGATCGAAAGAACATTGAGAGGGCTGTTGGTAAGGTTGAAAGTGCGTAAATAGCGTAAAATGGCGCACGCAAAGAGTAACCTCGTGCGCCAACCAGAATTCGCAGCGGGCAACTCGTGAGCGAGACACTACGTGAGACTTCTCGAGACCCGCCATCCAAGATGAATACTCGCAGCGAGACGCAGCGATAGATGCTACTAATTTTGAGGCCTCAAGCCACCCTTATCACCATGTGGTTCAACGTGCCCAATTCACAGTCACCCCACGAGGATCCCAACGTAACATTTGGGACGGTTTCAGAATGGCCAATACGCGTGAATCGAATGGTAGAGAGGACCGTAAGTTATTGTTACGCTGCTTCTTTGAGAGAGACCTGAACTCACTTGATCTACCATATGGACTGGCATATGGGAGGAAATGATGGAAGCTTACTCCGAAAGCATTTTTTTTCTCCATCCCTCGCCTCAACGAAGAGGGAAATTTACTACTTTCAAAACAAAGGGAAGATGAGAGTCTCAGACAATCGCTTGAGAGATACAAGAGGTCGTCAAGAGATGTCCCATGCACCTGGATGTGACCCGAAGACACAAATGGACATCTTCTAACACTCCATGAATTATAATTTTAAAGTGGTATAATGGATGCAGTCATGGGAGCATCTTTAAGAAGAAGAGAAGAAGAAACAAGACAAATGATCGAGGATCTTGCTAGGTGCGCTGAGACCTCCTTCAATCCTCAGTTCCAAAGCAGCAGCTAAAGGAAATGGAATTGATCGAGCTGAATAAGATGTCCATTATGAGGCTGCGTCGATGCATCGATTACTCGCTAGGATAAAAGAACGACTCTACAAATGAGATAGAGCAACAAAGAGATGGAAGAGTAAATGCTGAGGGGCTACCGAAGAGGGTTCCTATGGAGGAGGCTAACTATTTGAATTGTTATAGAGCATATCATTTCAAAGCCTAACTCTAACCTGCCAACCTATTATAATCACCCCAACATTAAGGAACCATATAGGAACTTCATGCTGGAGGAAGACAACAAGTCCCAAGACATAGCAAAATTTTCAAGAGGGGGTATGTTCTCCACCAAGGTCCAGAAGAGCAACAATCAGAGGGCGTAAATGAATATCAAGGTAAAAAAGGTCAAATAAATTTTGAAGACCGGGATGTCGCAGCTCATGGGGAAAATAAAAGTTGTTGAACTCCATAGAACGAAAGTTCGGCAGAATCGAAACTCAAATACCAATTCTCAAATTTTTCAGAAGACCACCAATGCCTTTCTCAAGAACCTGGAAACACAAATAGGGCAACTTGCCCTGACCCTGCAGAATCAGATGAAAGATGCTTTTCCTAGTGACACAAAGAACTAAAGGATCGCATGCGCAGTGTACCCTAAGTAAGAATTGTATGAAAAGTCGAAAGACGAAGGCAACAAGGAAGAAGGGAAGCCTAGAAAATACGAAATACCGGAGAAAGAAAGAAAGAAGGAGCAGCAACAAGAAGTAAGAAGAAGAGTCGAACTCTATGCCTGGCAGCCCCATTCTATACAGACGCAAAAGTCAAAGAGATAGAGGAGGCTTCGTATGATTTTGAGAACCTTCCGCAGCCTGAGATAAGATGCCATTCACGTATGGTAACTCAAATGCCACTTTATGCTGTTCTCTTGGGGCTGTATCTGAGCAAGAAGAGAAGATTTGCAGAGGAAGGAGTAGTGAATCTGATCAAGTACTTTTGCAAAGCAAGGAAGAAAGAAGAATTTAATAGAAGATGAAAGACCCGTAGTTTCACTTCCTTGCACCATCGAGGATTGAAATTCAAAAGGCTCTTTGTTACTTTGGTGCCAGTATAAACTTAATGCCATTATCCGTTGCAAGGGAGATTGCTGAGGGGGAGCCATTCCCACTACTGCTACTCTCCAAATATGATAGAACAATGGCGGCCCGGGCTAGAGTCATTGAAGATGTTCTCATGGGGAAATTTTGTTTTCCCGCTGACTTTATCATCCTCGATATCAAGAAGATTCATGTCCCTCTCACTAAGCTAAGGCCATTCCTGCAACTAGAGCGCTCTAATGTATATGCAAGAAGGAGTTCTAACCCTAAGGGTCGAGAAGAAGCATGACTTCAACCTCGCTCCAAAGTTTGAAAAATTTAGACATGATAGTGGAAGATTACAAGCTCAGGATGATGTCTATCTCAACAACTCTGAATGTTATCATGATTGTAATGCTCAACTTCCTATCAATGAGAATGAGATGAATTTCAAAGATCCTACGTTAATTTCGATTGCCAGCACATCGCTACACTCTACCGAAAACGTGACAGTCTTAAAACAAATGGTACGATCGAAGGGAGACAATAATGAAAGAGAAAGAATTTCATCAAGAAACCAAAGGCGTATGGGCTATGCTTTAAAAGAATTGCTGTCATCCGGGCGCATGCTTACTTGGAGCTACCAAGAAGAAATCAAGGATATCTCTCGCGCACTGGCAGGTCAAGAAACGTGTTTCCGGAAATTTGAAGAAATATCGAGTCAATCGCTTCGTCCATTAACGTAATTAAAAGGTATCACCCATCAATATGCATGCATAAAAATAATCGCCGAGGAAAATGCAAAACCATCCGTTGAACACCAGCAAGACCGAACCTGCTTCGCGAAAGAAGTAGTCAGAAGGAAGGTCAAATGGTTGAATGCCGTTTTATTACGCAATCTCGCATGCCTCAATAGCTTCAGTCCATGTGGTTCCCAAGAAAGGTGGGTCCACTGATCCAAAATGAAAAATGAGCGCAATTCCAACAAGAACGGGTGACGTGATGGAGAGAGTATGTAATTGGCCACGGGTTTAACACATCAACCAGAAGGATCATTTCCCATTGCCTTCATTGAACAAATGTCGATGTGTTAGCGTGACACTCCCAGCTTCAAAGTTTCGATGGTATTCGCTATAATCGACATTGCCATAGCACTCGAGGACCAGAGAAAACACATTCACATGCCCTTATGGCACCTTTGCCTTCGTAAGGATGCCATTTGGGTACTGCGTAAATTCCGCTACTTTTAAGAGGTAATGATGTCCATGTTCTGATTTTAATATGAGGTCATGAGATTTTATGGATGATTTCACAAAGATGATCCGCTGATCATTGTCTAAAACAACTCGAAATGCTGCTTCAAAGATGCAAGGACAAACAACTAGCATTAAACTGGGAAAAGTTCCATTTCATGGTAACAGAAGGTATTGTTCTTTGACATAAAATTTCTGCTACTGGACTAGAAGTGGACCAATCAAAGGTTTCGATTATAAAGACGCTTGCACCACTCACAACAGTAAAAGGGAAAAGGAGTATTCTTGGGGCATGCTAGATTCTATAGGAGATTCATCAAAGACTTCTCAAAAGTAGCCAGACCATTATGTAGATTATTGGAGAAAGACACAAGGTTTAATTCATGACTCCCGCAAGGAATTTTCAAGAAATCAAGACGTATTGGGCCGGGCACCTATCATGGCTACAATTCGTAATGGGATCATGGATTCAAATAATGTGTGATGCCGCTTGATTTACAATGGGAGCGTGATCGGGGCAAAGAAAGAGAAGATATTCAGAGCCATATACTATGCTAAGAATCCTGAAGAACGGCTTCAAGAAAACTATTCAACTATCAAAAGGAGAGATGCTAGCCATAGTTTTGCTTCAGAAAATAATAGCCATACATTTTGGGATCCCATGTTATAGTTCATACGTATAATGCAAAGAATCAAATATCCGATGCTCTAAAAAAGGAAGCCAACCAAGACTGGAGCAAGGTGGGGTGTTGTTACTATAAGAGTTTGATCCGAAATTAAAGATAAGTAGGGGTTGTGACAATGTGATAGCCGATCACTTGTCCGTGAGTAGAAAGAAAACAAAGCAAGAGGAGGAGGTGACTAATGAGAACTTCCAGATGAACAATCGTTCCAATTGTCATTCCAACTTCCATGGCGTTGATATCGTGAATTACTAAGCTTCAGGGAGGCCTCCTCCCACTCCGCCTACCAATGTAAAACAAAGCCAGACCGACAAAGGTACTAGGATCTCGATACCCACTGCTATTAAAGTAGGTGCTGATATGATTATAAGAAGATAAAAGCGAGAGTGAACAATGCAAAATTGTGAATGAATGCCATGCATCACCATATGGGGGACATTTTTCTGGAGAAAGAACAACTCATAAGATACTCAAATCGGGATTTTATTGGCCCACTATCTTCAGAGACTGTACCGAATGGGTCAAATTATGTGATAGATGCCAAAAGATTGGAAATATCAGTAGCATAAATGAAAAATGCCCTCAAATGAGGCATACAGGGAAAATTTTTTAGTATGGGGATAGATTTTATGGACCACACTCATCATTTGGAAATTCTGTACACACTGCATAAAGGGATTATGTTTCCAAATGGGTGGAAGCAATAGTCATTCAGAATGATGCTAACACAGTTGTGAGTTTCTTGCAAAAGAACATTTTGAACAGATTTGGAACACCTAGGATTATCATCAGTGATGGGGGAAGCCACTTTACAAACAAAATATTTGCAAAGCTCATGAGGAGGTATGGGATCAAACATATAATGAGCCCAGCTTTATCACTCCCGCATCAATGGACAAGGTAAATTTCCAATAGGAGATTAAAAGGATCCCGGAAAATACCGTAGTCTGCCAAAGGAGATCGGGTCTCCAAACCTCGATGACGACTGGGGCTGGCTGTGGTCGCATTCAAAACTCCCATTGGAATGTCCCCATACAGAGTTGTCTTTGGTAAACCATGTCACCTCCCTCTTGAACTGGAATACAAAGGCATGTGGGCCATCAAGAAGCTGAACTTTGATTTAAAAATTGCAAAGGAAGAGAGATCAAGCCCATAACCGAATTAACTGGAAGACCGAGAAACGGTTTATGATAATGCTAGGAATTTACAAGGACAAGCATACAAAGAAATGGCATGGATCAAAGGATTCCGAGGAAAGAGTTCGTGAAAGGATCAAGTTCGCTTATTTAACCCGTGATTAAGATTGGTTTCCCAAGAAAGTTGAAATCAAAATGGAGTGGACCATATACAGTGTTGTCAAGTACTACCTTTGGAGCAGTTACACTCAGAACTGATGATGGGGAAGAATTCAAAGTTAATGGTCAAAGACTGAAGCACTATCTCAGCAGGGAAAAAGAAAAGGAAGAACTCCAGTTGGGGAATTGAGAGAGAGAAGGATCAAAACAGCAAGTCCAGCTAAGGACTCAAAACAGAGCAGCTCATGGGAGGCAACCCATATAGATTTTTTTTTAGTTTCTTATTACAGACTTCGAATTTTTTATTACTCGTTTTTGAATTTCTTTAGTTCTAGTCATGATTTGTTAGAAATTGCTAGGTTAGTATTATATCAATTTAATCCTTTTTGGAATTATTACAATATGTAGATGTAGAATCAAATATCTCAGGCGAGAAGGAACAAACTCTAGGACTACTCCAAAGATTTCACAGAAAGAGCAACTCTAGTAGCTGTGAGTACTTTTCTCCCTACAAATTTTGTGAAAATTGAATAGAATACATGTTTGAATTGGTTGTGGTGGAATGATTAAATGGATGCTAAGAATGTGCAAATTATTAAGGAGGAAAAGTCATTCTGATCATCAACAGGCAAAGCGCAGTACTAAGTCGCGAATTCAGATTTTATGTCACGCATGTGGTCGAGGTCGCAACTTAGTCTCAGACCAAGGAAAACAGGACAATGTGTCGCGACCAAAAGTTATGTCGCTGGCTTAGGAATTGATAATTTATTGTAACATTTGGGTCGCGACAAGAACAATTCCTTCAAAAGAGTAGTGAGGTCGCGACAACTCAACTATGTCATAAAATACCTGATGTCGCAGCCTGATGATAACTTGTCCTCCTACAGTTTACTTATGTCGCGACAAACAATAACAAGTCGCGACATAAGAGAAAAGTGTGCCAGCTGGGCAGCTTTTAATTTTGCCCTAAATTTAATGACAGCACACAATTGCAGCCTGGAATTTAAGTCGCGACAAGCCCAAATAAATGAAGTAATAAAGAGCCCACAATAATGATTGAATTGCAACTGTTGAGAAACTCCCTCCACTACCATCTCCTTCCTTGAAGCAAATACAACTCTTCATCTTCGCATATTCTCTGGTTTTCAATTCTTGCAAACCCTAAATCCAAACTTCTTCCTAAAAACCTTCCGATTTCTCTAATGGACGAACCTTCAACCCTCATCCCAACTGAAATTTAAATCATGGAGGAGTATACTCAGACCGAAGGGGAAGTTCATCTGGAACCTGAAAGGGAGAACAGGCCGTCGGAACAACCAGAAGTTCAACCAGTTACAAAGAAACAGAGGAAAAAGGGAAAAGAAAAGCAGCAAGAAGGAGAGGAAGACGAGTTCGCCCTCGTAAGAAGCTCCATCCGGGAAGAAGCACTACAGGCCGAAAGGGTCAGGTGGTGAAAGAGGCTCTTCACCAACCATCTCCCCGTTCAAGGAATTAATAGGAGCAAAGAGGTTGGGGAAAATTCTGCAAACATCAAAAAGTCCGATAAGTAAAGAAATGTTAGAGAATTTTACTCCAACCTCGGTTGGGATAAGGAGAACCTGCTTATGTCGAGGGAGTTTAAAGCATACTTATCAAAACCATAAATGAAATGTAATGGAATGGAGGCAAAAGCATGGATCTAAATACAAGAAGATAAAGGGCATAACCCTAACCGGTGAAAAGATAGCCGTAGTCGATGTAAGGTAAAGAAAGGGGGTCAAGGAAGGAGAGAAAAAGATTATAAATGTGGAGAGATCGGAGAAGAGGCAAAAGTATGGTTTTATTTCCTGGCTTCTATTATGGTTCCTACCAAGCATGTCTGCACGGTAAGAGAACATGAAGCAATCATTCTCTATGCCATGCTGAAGGAGTACAAGCTTAATGCTAGAGCTATCATTGAAAACTCAATAATGAGATATCATGAAGGTAATAAAGGCTCGATCCTCACCCAAAGAACCATCACAAGGCTATGTATGAGGGCTGGTGTGAAGGGAACTTGGGAAGAAGAAAATAGTGCCCCAAGGTTTCACCACTAACCCTGACGGGAGTAAGCAAGGGGCCAAGGAATCAAAAGAAAAAGGATCATAGAAACATTCATAAGGGATGAAATGAGAATGCAATACAGAAGAAGACACTTTCCGTCAAGTAGATCAAGAAGAAGAAAACTTACACATCCAAAAGGGAACGCTTTTATGTTTCCAGATGATAGAAGCCCAATAGATTTCTCAACCCCACTCGGCGCCTCTCCCCTATAAGAAACACATTCAGAACCCGATGAAAGCTCTGGGGGGAGCCCAGTAATAATCAAATAATGGAGATGCCCGGCCCATCTCAAGAGTATGGAAGAAAGGGAAGAGAAATGGAGCATCCAACAAAAATTCAGAGAAGAAGTGTAAGGAAGTGCACTGGAAAAGAAGATATCAACAAAGGGAAGAGGAACCAATGTGACGAGAAGAAGTATATGAAGTCGAAATAAAAGAAGAGATCAACAAAGGGGTGCTAAGAAATAAGGTAGCAAAGTGCGTATGGTTAGAACTGAGCACCAAGAGGAAAAAATTCAAGAAGGAAATGGAGGAAAGAGATCATGATCTACTGAAGAAGTTGCTCTGAGCCATGAGTCATTTTACAACAATCAGTTTGATCGTGATTCTCAACTCCTAAAACTCATAGCCGGTAGCGGACTCGCACTGTGAAGCCAAAACTAAGGAGCAGATCAAGGGATTCAAATTCCTCTACATGTCATTGCTCAAGGACTTTGAAAAGAAGATGAAAGACATAGATCAAATGCTTGATGACAATGATGCCTTCAGGAGAAAGATTTGGCTTGAAAATTTGGATTTGATTAACAACAATCTATCCAAATCTTGTGGTTATGACTAAATGGAAACTAACATGAACACACCGGAACGCAGGCAAGATGACCTGGAAATCGTGCTGCTTGATCTCACTAAACAATTGATCCTTGAAGAGCAAGACAGAGTAGAGAATGACAAGAAGAAGAAGAGAACCCAGAATGAAGTTTCCCAAATTCAACTCCTTAATTTGGCTACCCTTGATCCGGGATCCCCAATATTCTCGCCTCCTCCCAAAAGAAGAAAATAAATCTTCCCATTGCTTGATCCATCTCTTCCTCACTTCCAAATTGCTATTCTCAACTTTGTAATCTCATGAATAAAAAAATAAGAAAATTTGTTTGATGTTGTTTGAAGTTAGATTGTGTTGTTATTGTTTTAATCATAGTGTAATAATTAGATTTAAATTTCAGAATGAAAATGCTGACATACTATACTGTTACCAATCATTTAGAAGATAGGTCAACACAAATAATCAAGTATCAAGGGCAGAAAGACACAGTAATTGAATCTGTGTTCACTGAAATGTATGAATGACTTAATTAATGTGATGAGTCCAAGATAAAGGAAAGTTATGAATCAAGAACAAAATATATTCTCAGTTTGGAATATATAAACAAGTAGTTTCTCAAATAACCCGTGAACATTAAATCACCATGTAACTCAACAACCAAATGAGTCAAGGACACCTTAGTTATCACGCTTAATCAAACCGAATTCTAGAACTTGTTAGAGTATTGATCAAGGAGAAATCCTAGGTGATACAACCAACAAGAAATGATGCAGGCCATCCTTGGCAGTTTGAGCCATTCCAGCTACCCTTATTTATATGCTTCTGCATACACCTTACTTGCTGAATTTGAACCAAAACAATCCTTATCTTCAAAACAAGCCATTGGAAATCCCAAGCCATCCTAGATAATCAATCCTCTAGTAAAGAACCTCCGACAC
Source organism: Tetrastigma voinierianum (assembly GCA_016808115.1). Lineage (NCBI taxonomy): Eukaryota > Viridiplantae > Streptophyta > Magnoliopsida > Vitales > Vitaceae > Tetrastigma > Tetrastigma voinierianum. Next base: position 257,211 of record JAEQBH010001718.1, on the reverse strand, counting down.
TCCAAGATTCAAAGAAGGAGGAAGAGATAAAGTTTGGGGAAGTATGGCTATTTTTGGGAAAGAAAGAGAAAATACGTAAAAGGGTGAAGAGAGAAAGATCTAAAGGTGAGGATACAAATTAAAAGAAAATTAAAGGAAGAAGTTTTGTCTCGTGGCCTAACTCTCTCAATAATTAAGCTCTGGGGTGTTTCAACACCTGGTACCCTAATGCCAATCATGGGAGCACAACCCAAAGTTCGCGAAGAGTGTTAGAAAGCCTAAAGATTATAACATTGCACTATCCCGAATGGTGACAGAGAAAGTTCAACAAAGGAAAAGTGCAAATGAGAAATGGGAATAAACAATTTTAAATGAACAAATCAAGAAGATACCCTGCTGATGAGTTCGGGGAATCAACCAGTTAGTTGCAAGGAAAATAGAAGGGTAGCAAGCAGGTAATGAAAGGAGAAAGAGCCCGGGTAATCTTAACCTGTGTCTCCATCCATCCTACCCATGACCCAAGCCTCGAAGATTACAAGTTCAAAGACTCCGATTGATTCAAGGTCGAATTACCTACATTAGTGGAGACTAATATAAACAACAAGCACATGGAATTTGGAAAATCTTGAAAGGATCAAAATGTAAAGGAAGACCTCGAGGTTAATCGACTACCAAGAAAAGAGTGAAGAAGACAACTTACTTTTCAATAGATCAATCGACCATACTATTTATAAACAACTAACAATTTATTTTGTACAATCGGATTGAGTAGAGACTAACCTTTATCTGGACTTGAAGCTAAATATACAAGAAAAGAATGCAATTCTAGTCTTTCAATTAAATTCGTTGCAACTGCAAAACAGAACTGAAAAATGTCCTTTTGTTTAAGGACAAACAAATCTTTCTTTTCTTTGCTCGGGGACTAGCAAAATTTAAGTTTGGGAGTTTGATGAGCTTGGTGTCATCCATTTTCAGTCCAATTTTCGATTGATTTTATCTAAAAGACTGATTTATGCGTAAATATGGAATAAATAACTCACCAAATCATTAGTGTAAAGGTGAAATTAAAGAGAAAAAGGATATTGCAAAGATAAGGAGTGTAGTGCAATGAGCAGGATCACAATCGAATCACAGGTTGCAACAAGAGAGGTGCACAAGGATTAAAGGATTCATGTCATGACGCCTTGATACAATGAAGACTATATCAAGGTCGCGACCACAAAACTCCGCCGCAAATGTAAGAGCAATTAGGCCGCAATTAGCCGGTCGCTGGCGAAACCCAAGTCAAGCAACCAAAAATTAATGAAGAAAAAGATATGATAGCGCGGCAATCATCGAAGGCGAGAATTAAAGGCGTGCGGCAATAGACAAGAGGTCGCACACCGGGGCCAGAAGAGGTAGTGGTTGCGACATCAACATCGGTCGTAAGTCGGGTCGCGATATCGCCATAAAGAATTGTGGTCGCGAAGATCATTCGCGGTCGTGACATCATTCAAAGGGTCGCATCACCGCAGTAAGTGCGTCGCGACATCATTCAGCGATCGCGACATCAGTTACAAAGAATTATGGTCGCGACATCATTCAGTGGTCGCGACATCAGTTGCAAGTAATTGAGGTCGCGACGTCATTCAGTTGTCGCGACATCACATACAAGAAAAGAATGTCGCGACATCATTCAATGGTCGCGACATCAGTTGCAAGTAATTGAGGTCGCGACGTCATTCAATTGTCGCGACATCACATACAAGAAAAGAATGTCGCGACATCATTTAGCGGTCGCGACATCAGATCCAAGGGATGCTAAAGGCAAGTCGCGACCAAATAAAAGCTTCTACAACGTAGCTGAGACAACTGAGGTCGCGACAAAGAATCAAGGTCGCGACATTAACAACCAACGCCGCTTAACCCCAAATCCACAAGTGATGTGCATCGACTTAGTGGCCCAACTTCACAAACCCTATAAATACGTAAATAAGTATCGGCGAAAGAAAGTGAAATTTCATGCACTCAAAAGAGAGATCCGGGTAGCCAAGGCTCTGTATTTAATTTTTTTTTTTTTAGTTTTAATAGTTTTGAGTAGATTGTTCTTCTTTTGAATTGATCCGACGTTAGCTATTAAAGTCAAGCCGAATGCAAAATTCAATTTCTTCAAATTATCGCTTGATTGTCTCAATTCCGCATAAATTTTGGAATTGATTCCCAATTCCGATCTGGCAAAGGGTTTTCTCGATCAGCAAGCCATCATGGGTGTAATCGAAAGTGATTTAGAAACCCAACTTCCATCGATGACTCTATTGTTAGAATTTATCTTCCGTAGAAATTTATCGTGAGGCTGGCTGAACTTCGGGCTTTTGAAATCGATTTGTCGGTTCGTTTTGTCCTCAGAATTGATCCCAATGTCACCGTGTCTTATACCCATAAAAGGGTCAGTTCATGCTCCGCTTCCGTGAGGCTCGAGTGACACGTAAAAGGCATTCCCGAGAGTAGTGAACAAATTTCTCAAAGGTATGCGAACCCGATAATGGTGATCTATCGAACTCGTGGGATGTAATGATAAATCGTTTTCTCACGTGAAAACGAGATTGAGTTGAATGATTTATCAATTTATGAAAGTAGAGAGTTCACCTCGATTAGAACAATAAGTTCAATCCCGTGTTAGCAAGGATCTAATCAAGGAAAGGATGAACTGTTCCAATTTTGAGGAAGAGAAACCAGTAAAGTGTAAACCCATGCTATACATATGTCTTAGGAGCTAAGGTTTGTAGTCTATGCATTGGGTATGAAGTATTGAAAAAGAAAAATACCTAGAACAAGGCAACCCAGATTAAAAGTAGTTATCTAATCCTCTTATCTTGAAAGAAGCAGTGAAGATTAGGTGATGAAAAGTGCCTTTCGTATAAACCCAAATTGCACTACCTTGTCCCGACGCATTTCAAATCGGTGGTTCATGAAGCAGTTACAAAGGTAGTCTCAAGTAGATTGATGTTTCACAATAGCGTGATTTTCGATGCTCCTTTAATATAGAATCGTTCAGTGTGAATTTGTTATTTTAGATTTTCATTTTAAATTCATTTTTGTTATTAAGTCATTTTTTCTAGTTTTATTATTTTAATTCTTGCTAAGAAGATTTCACTTGCCTATCAAAGTCCAAATAGGATGCAGTTTGAGAGTTAGGTAGTTGATCGAGAATTTGAGATCTCTCTGTGGGATCGAGACCGACTTAGATCCAATTTACTACTTGTTCGACCGCGGCACTTGCATCCTCGGATCAAAGTCCGTAAAGAAAAATGATTTCCTCTTAAGAAAACGCTTTTTAATCAGTACATAATAGATAAGAAACACAACAAACAAATTGCATGGCAGTATTGCTGGGGATTAGATAATAGTCCTTGGGTAATAACGCTATAAATTTGCATAGGTGTTTTGATCCATATCACACAGAAAGAGGTGAACAAGAACTAGATCAACCAGAAGTCAAGCGTTGCAACAAAGATTTCTATGTCACAACAAATAGCTCACCAAAGAATAAGAACCGCAGAAGAAAAGTTTGTCGTAAAAAAAAATTTATCGCGACCGCGGGAATTGCTAAGGGAATCAAAGAAATCCTATCACTTACGTAGTAGACAAGATAGAAGAGAAAATGCTTGTCGTGACAAAGAAAATTAGGTCGATAGCTTCCGTGAGGTAAGGTATAAAGACCGCACACACCAAAAGTGCTATTTCGAGTCCTATTTAAGATTGTTTGAGTGCTTTTACGCATTTCAATCATATTAATTAAGCCGATTGACATGTGCAGTCCATTAGTATTATCGATTTGTTTCGAGGTTGTTTTTGGTAGTTTTGCATGTTTCTGTAAACCTCCTCCATCAGCACGTTTCGAGACGCAATTGTGCTGATTTATGCTAAATTCGTATGAATTCTCGATGATTTCACCAAGCATGGATGAAGAAATATCAAGCTGGAAGAGGAGAAATGCAGGCTGGAGGATGCAGGATGGCTTGGCAATTTCTCTATGGCATAGCGAAGATTTCGCAATGATATAATTTCGCAGGCCATAAATAAAATTCGCTATGGCCGTTTTTTTACCATGATAGCTAAATTCCTCGCTATCATAGAGAAAATTATCGCGGCATAGCTTAAAATTTTGAATTACATGTCAATTTTTCGCTATGATATCGAATTTTCGCTATCATAGCTAAATTCACGCTATCATCATAGCTAAAACTCGCCCATATTTTTTTAATCCAAACGACTCCGCTTTTGTTTAATTCCTCTTCGCCTCAATGTAACATGTGTTTATTTTAGGTTAGTTTGGTGGGTTTTCACATTTGGGAGAATATATAGCTTTTCATGTTATGAACATATTGTAAGCTAACTATTCATTTCACGCGCCTTTCACACAAGCCTCGCTGTTCTCATTTCTCTTCTCTCTCCTCTTTCTTCTCATTTTTCAGTCGCTGAAACACAATTCCCTTTGAGGATGACAACTCAAAGGATGTTTGGCTAAGCCTCAAAACCTTGAAGAGGAGGGTTACTAGGTTAGTTGATGTTGGTTTGCAGGTGTTCCTTTGTTTTCATGAAGCAGGTACTGCATATTTGTGTTTCAAACTTTCCAAACTAGGTTTAAATGCTATTTAATGTGAGTTTCTTTGGGTTAATACTTGGCTGCTTTTAGGTTCTGTATTCTTACAGGTAGATATTAATCGATATTCATTAGATGTCATTTACGAGCCACTCGAAAGTAGGTTAAATGTCGATTTTCAATCATTAAAACATTAAATGCTCAAGAAATGCTTGTCTAAATAGAAGGTTACTATGGTTGGTTTTAAAGAAACAAAGATCCGGTTTTGGAAATGATCATATGCTGTCATTTTATTCTAATGCGAAATAACCCGAGGACACCCTACAATCCCATCATATCAAACAGACCCAAAACTTCGTGTTTCTTTCTACACCTTATTTTAAACTCGCTTCACTTAGTTTAGTGACACCACAAATCATAATTTCTTTAATGCAAATCCGAAATCCAAATGAAAGCCTCACCATTTTGAATCATGATAACAGTCATTTGTTAGATGAAAACCTATCCCCGAAGTCTCGACCCTAGAACCAAGAGACAGCAGTAGTTTCGCTATGGCAAGAGGGAGGAAATTTAGGATACAAATATTGTTGATTCCGATCACCATATCAATGCGGGCAATCGAATCAAACTGGTGTAATAAATTTTGTGTCATGTACACAAGAGAAGACATTCCTCTGCCGCGACATGAACAAGACAACTTGATCAAAACTTTGTTTACGACATTAATAAAGCCCATCGCGACAGATCCAAGAAAAGCTCGAGATTAGGTTGCGTTGGTATAACCGCAGCTCGCGAAAAAGCCAACGGCTAAAGACCAAGACTTATCATCGATTATAAATTTCTTTGTCGCGACAAAGCGACCAAATTAGACTAGAAATTTGGGGATCCACATCATCGTGTTAAAGTGCGGCTCAACATTGGAAAGTCTATAAATAGACGATCTAGGCACTGTGGAGCAAATTTTCGCAATTCCGTGACTTCGTACTCAAGACTCTCAGATAACATTATTCTTTTCCTTTTATTTTATTTTATTTCCTTTTTAGTAGATTTAGTTTGAGTGTAGTTTTTAGTTAGTTTTCTTGATTTTCTCCGGAGTTGAGTAGTGAATCAAGTGTAACTTCGAGCTAGAATTTCTTGTAACTCTTTCTTTATTGTTTTGAATAAAATGGAGTTTGGAAAATTTATGGATTTCATTTATTTCAGTTCTTTCACATTTTCAGTGAATTTTCATGATCAGTTAGTCACTGATATGAGTGAACCAGTTTTGAAAGATTGAGCTCCCTCTGGGAATGGGTCGATGATGATAGTCATTTTTTTGCACAAAGTGGAAGAACGCCTTAGTTAGAATTCTTGAATTTATTTGATTGGTATTATTTTTTAACTTAATTGTTCCCGGTACTAGTACCGTGTACCCAAGCAAAGGTATTATATCTTCCCAACTTGGCTGTGAGGCCTCTGTTATTTTATTATAAAGATGGAGAATCTTGAGGGTATGGGAGCGCTTTTTTTGTGGGTATGGTAGACTAATACTTTGAATGAACTCAGCGTAAATTTTATAAAAATGACTAACTTACTCATGGTTTGAGGATAGTTTGGTGAAGTATCGGTTTAATAACTCAGAGGTTTCTCCTCTTTCTGATAAGAAGATTCTGATCCCGTGTTAGCAAAGATCTAATAAGGAGATGGAGAATTTTTACCTGTGATTACGATCAAGTGCCATCTAAATCGAGAAGGCTTTAAAATATCCTGTATATGGGGGGCAAGAATTCTTCAGTCATAAGATCTGGGTATGAAGTACTGATAAGGAAAAATACTAAAATCTTAGAAAGAGGATTCTATCCTATAAGTAGGTGATTAGATTCACGAGTCAGAAATGAACATGAATATCTAATTAGTGAAAGGTATGGTTAAGGGAGAAATCCAAACTATACCACAATGCATCTTTGACAAATTTAACTTCCCAACTTATGGCTTAGCTAAGCTTCAAAATGATGCAGAACTTGACAATTATTCATTGGTCTATGTCCCAGTTTTGTCTCACTCAGTGAACTCTCAATTCCATTCTTATTATTATTTTATGTATACTAGTGAAATTACTTAGCATTATTTTATTCGTTTCTAATCATTCTAATATCGAGTTCAAATAGTAAGAATCTTAAGTAGTCAGGGTAGTTGGTTTTATGATTCATCCATCCTCATGGGAACGATATTTGGATTCTAATGAAAATCCAATTTTATTATTTGTATGTTCTATGCACTGCAAAGGATTAAGACCAATCAAAATTTTATCAGAATCCAACTACAAAAAGTGACAAACACATATTTTCATCAAAATCAAGCAACAAGTTTTACGCTGCAGTTAGGATTAGATAATAATCCTTGTGACATTGTTTGGCAAATTTGTATATATATAACAAAATAATTATTATCAAAGTTTTTACGCCAAGTGTTTGATAGATGATTAATTTAAAGATCAATATTTAACCAAAAGGAATTACTAATTTGGACTTTTTTTTTTTTTTTTTTTTATCATAAATTTGAGAAAATCACAAAAACAGTTTTAATAGCAGTAATTGATTCTGTTACTGAAGTTTTCTTTTGAGCTTAAATGGAGATAACTGTTTCCCACATATTTCATTTGATCTCGCAGTGTCTATTTGCAGACAGAAATCCATAGAAAAACCGCATGATTTGTCGCACTGATACGTAAATAGAAAGAACACTAACGACCCAAGGAAGAGTACATGTACAATCTAAAGTATGGTAATCAAATGAGAAAGACTGCAAGCCATTCCAAGTTATGAGAAAACAAGACCTCGTACAAATGACTATGGAAGACTTTTGGAGGCCTTCTATTCAAGATGAATATTTTGCTGTGAGACAACATGCCATATAAGCTAACAATTTTGAACTGAAGCCAGCCTTGATCACTATGGTAGAGCAACACCAGTTTATTGGTCATCCTTCTGAAGACCCCAATGAGTATATGGGAAGATTCATGAAGATGGCCAATACAATCAAGTTAAATGGGGTGAAACCAGAAGTGATTAGGCTGTAGCACTTTCCCTTCTCACTGAGAGATGTGTGTTGTTGACCAAATTTCTAAATATACAATTTTTTGACATCATTACCAGATGACTAAAAATTAACCTGTAAAGGTACCAAAACTTGTTTCACATCAAAACATACTGTATGCTCATAAGAAGAGTAATTTTGTCACTAACCAATTAACAATTTAATTTGGTCTTAAAAACCGCAAGTGCACAAGTCAAGCACAAATGGACCTATAAGTCCGGATATCGTTCCCACGAAGATTGAAAGGAATATAGATTTCAACTACCCCAACTACTCAAGTTCTACACTATTTGGACGTCAAGTTTAGATGAAAATTTAGCAACCTAATAAGCGTTTTAAAAATATTGGAATCCTATATTTAAAATAAAAAGAAAACAAAAAAATTAAATCCTAAATGTAAACTGGATTGAACCAGATCATTGCTGGAAGTAAACATCAATTCACTATCATGGAAATCATTAATTTATCCTATTCTCATTCTATTTTTCCCGAGGAAATCTGAATTTGTCAAGAGGTAAGGTGAGTTCAGTTTTGACTCTCTTCTCTAACTATACTTTTCTATTGAGGAGGTTCATGTTCATTCCCGAACATGGATTTTAATCGCCATTTGTAAATAGAATTTCACCGGTGTTCAGTATTTTCTTTCCAATACTTCATACCCATTTTTGGTGATCAGATTTCGCTTTCCCAAGACAGGAAGTAAATCGCAATATCTCTACAACATGAATGATGTTCAACCTTAAGATCTGAAAGAGTTTCTTTCCTTGATTAGATCTCGTTAGCACATGGGATCAAGATCATTCTTCCAGACCAAGGAGTGATCTCTAATTGATTAAATTGATATATCACTCAACCTATTCTCAAACCATGACAAAATTGAGGATTTATCTAAGTAACCTTTTAGAGCTCATTAGTTCATCAATATTAGTCTAACATACCCCTAAGTAACTAGTCTAAGCTCTCAGAAACTGATCTGTGGTTTCACTTATAGATTAGTGCCAAAAAGTGCTATTTTGAGCTCTATTTATTATAGGGGTTTATTTTTAGTACTAAATCACCCCACTTGACCAAGATATGGCTAAGGTCCTACTATTTTAATATCACATTTTGCAAAATTTTGCAAGCACATAATTATGCCAAATTGAGCCAGTCAATCTACACCAAGAATCAATCACAAACCAACATTACATATCAAAGATCAAGAAAGAAGAGCAAATGTGAAGGAAATTAAAATTGCACCAGTGTTGCTTTTCTCGCATCAGACTCATCCCTGAAAAACGCCCTCCAGTTTATTCCCCGCTGACGTCACTTTTGTTGGCACTTTCAGCTTTTCCCACTCGCTGTTGTAATCACTTTGATTTATGGTATTTGCTCGCTCTTGTAAAGCCACATAAGCCATTTTTTGTGTATTAATCGTAGGAGGTAGATCATTTCTTAAATAAAATTAGCCCAGCTTCTCCTGCTTTTTCCCTTTCTCTCATTTTCCTCCTTTTTCGTCGCTCAAACACCCTCTGAGGATGTCGTTGCAGGCCCTTCCTCCTCGAAGTGTATGTCACGGGCGGGCTAATGAAGGTAACTGCTTGGTCCTCTGTTTAACACATATTTAAGTGGGCATTTATACTCTAACCTTCACCTGAAGTTCCACAAATCTCTTTTCAGATATCTCTACTAGACCAATATTCGTAATCTCTTTAGGGTTCATCGAGTTTTAACAATAGATCCATTGATATTAATTAGTTGCCTCCTATTTGTTAATAAGATGAGTTCGAGATAGGTTTTCATTATTGGGAATCATGAATGCTCAGAAATGCCATCCTTCAAAGTGAAAATCATAGGTTTAGCTTTTTAAAAGCAACAAAGATCCGGTTCTGAAATGACTATAGGTCATCTTCTCCCCAACGCGAGGAGACGACCTAGAAACCCTCAGTTGAACTTTAACCCGAATCCAAGAAACACACTTCGTGAGACTTCTTTTACTTATTTTATTTAATCTTCCGTTTTCGTAAGATTATCCTCAACGTTACTAAAACCCCAAAATCAAAATTTAATTCACCCGCTGATTTCACTCAAATCATTTGTATTTAACAAACCCATCCCCGTGTTCGACCTTAGACTGTCATATCGCAGTATTTCTGATCGCTTAGACAGAGGAATATAGGATACAAATTTTGTTGATTCCATCACTCCCTACCGTGGCACGAATCAAAATGATGCCGCTGCCGGATGAGTTTGGCGCACGGACGAGTCGTGGAACACTTGTGATACTCATCGCAAGTTTTGGTGAATTTTTATATTTCATTGTCATTTTTTCTATTTTATTTTCATTTCAAAAAAAAAAAAAATTTCCGTAGGGATAATCGTTATAGTGTTGTCTGCGGTTGCCTATTTCGTACCGCAGGGATTGAATGTTCAAGGGTTTAATTGTGCATCAAAATGGAAGAGGAAAGAAATACGCCATTATAATCATGGAAGTTGCAACCCTAGTATACTGGGTCCACAGGATTACATAAAACTACCATGGCAAAAGTCGCTGAATCCAGAGAGGAACCGAAGAATATAAGTCCATGAGGGATCTCAAAGGAGACCAATGGATGAGTTCACTATACGGTAGTTTTACAACTAAATGGGGAATCAACACAATTCTCATGGGAACCAAACTCCCACACAGCACCTCCCAACCCTTTATTATGCCCCTATTTCAAAGAAAGCGAATCCACCAACCCCATCCCCTTCATAACGCCATCCTAATCTTGAGCAAAATAGTGGATAATTTACAGAGGGAGCGCGGCGGTGACCCGCCCAAGCCAATCGTGAAACTGACATGCAGTAGCTCCTCGACAGCAAACGGGATGGGTTCCAGCAAAAATAGATCAAAATTACATCCCGCAGAATCCATCTCAAAGTCACCAATCCGCCTTGTTCATCAAGAGGAAGAAAACTGCAGGAAGAGTGCCAAAGGAACCATGGTGGAGGAGCTTGTTCACAAAGAACAAGAAGGCCTAGTAGAAAATCAAACCTTCGATGATTGGTAATCAATCATCCATGGAGAAAAAGAAGAAACTTCCCACGTCGACCGAGGAGGTAGGGAAAGGAAAATAGAAAGCCCCAAAAGTCCACCCCAAAACCATAACGCCCACCGCCGTACACCCTCTCCTCGATCAAGTATATACCCCGCTCGCAGCGACAACCAACTTCGAAACACCCACAAAAAGGCCACCCATCACGCCTATGCTAAAAAATCTACAGATTAGTAGCCATTAAGAATATGACTTTGCCACTACCAAAACAAGATGGAAAATGCACACACATGCAATAGTGGATGAGCCTGTGTGCCTGCCTGATTCGATAACTAACCCTGTGATTTCAAGCCTCCCACTTTTGCCTCAATTTTCTCTCTATTCTATTTGGTCTATCTATTTTATTTGATTTTATTAATTTTCTTCTTATTTTTCTTTAATTTTAGTTAATTTATGCTTTTAAACAATTTTTTTCTTTGTAATTTTAATTCTCTTGTATTTAATTTTTGTAGTTTGTAAATTAAGTCTCCATTGAAAATCAAGAAGTAAACAGTTATAAAGTCAACTATAGCTTAAAATTTATCTTAGCTAAATGCTAAAATTTCTGTCATGAATCACAACTTCAAATTCCAAATTCAATGAAATTTTTTAGAGATAATAAATTTAGTACTTCATAAGAATAAAGGCATTTCCTCGCAGCTATATTAAATGCACAAATGAGTTTAACCTAATGTTATATATCACTTAAAAACATGCACAATGATATTTTGTTTGAGATTATTTTTACGAAAACGTTATTTTTTTTTATATATATATTATTTTTATTTAAATTTTTTTAAATTTATTTTATTTTAAAATTCTTATATAAAAAAATTTTATTCAAAAAGCGTTTTAATTTATAAAAAAAATATTATATTATATATTATTATTTTATTTTATTTTATTATTACTTATTTTATTTTATTTTAAAAGTGAATTCAAAAATTTTCATGATATTATAATAGTATTTCTAAACATAGCTACCTTCTTATGTTTCAAAATTTTCATTATTTAAATGTAAAAATTTCGCCATAATCCACTTACTCAAATTTCATTTACTGATAATCTTTCATTCTTAACTCAAGCTGTGGTAAGGTTTTAAAATTGTTGGAAAAGCTTATAGAGTTTAGAATCCAAATATATAAAGAAAGAACACTTTTGAAATTTTTATGAATGTAATTCTTCAAAACCGTAACTTTTTTCTCTTTTCTCCTAACTGTTTATTTAGTCAAACGGAGGAACAAGGTGTCATGGAAAGCTTATGTCATCCAGTAATGATCACATCTCATCAAGAGTAAATGACCCTCTCTAATTCCTTCAATCCGAGTCCATTTCTAACAGATGTTGAGTCAGGAGTTATAAAGTGTGCTTGCATTATGTTGTTATTTCCTTGTAAGCCTAGCTTTGTATGCTGAGGTTTGTTGTCCCTTTCTATAAAGTCATATAATAAACAATCCTACTTTTTTCAAAATTCTGATATGTTTTTGCAACCAAAATTTTCAGGTGTCGTGTTTGGGCCCATAGCTTGAAAATTTGAAATTTTTTCTAATCTTAATGATAGATTGTCCAAATGAATAATTGAGAATATCAGTTAAATTTTATTTATCAATCTTTTTCTTCCACTTTAGCTAACCACATTAAGTACATTTAGTTCTCATGAATAAAACTGCAAGAACCTCCTTTACTTTTGTGATAATCCAAATCTAGTTTCACTGATCGCTTAATAGTTAAGGACCTCGTGGAAAGAAGGCCATGTGTTCAAAAATAAAAGAAAAGAAAAGAAAAAGAAAAAGTAAAAAGAAAAAGAATGGAAAACAGAATGTGTCTTAAACTGGCACTGTCCGAGGGTGGTATGCTGTGTTTCAAAGCCCGGTGCCCTAAACCTTGACCAAGGGGTTTCACCGACTTAAAGCCTGCTACTGGTGGATGGGTGGAGCGAAGCGTTGTAGTAAAGTGAGTCTCAAATCACTGGTCTGGGTGAATTTAAATATTTGTGGTCTAAAGATCCCGGTGATCTCAGGTCTAAGCCCACTGTCAGAGTCAAACAGAGATCCTCTATATGGACTTTTGTGAGGCTCATCTTCTCATGATTTAAAACCCTACAACACAAAACATTTGCAATAAGAGGTGGTCCAGATCTATTTTAGGTTTGTTTAGCAGGCAAAGGTCGTGGTAGCAGCTTAGGGTCGGGGGAGGAGTAATAGCAATTTATCAGTTGAAAATAAAATAAACACTCAGATTTTTGTAAGCTTTGGTTGATTCACTGAGATGGAGACTTTGATAATTCACTTTAGGCATAATTTATTCTCTGGTGATAGTTATTATCATTTATTGATTATTCTACTAAATAGCATTTACCATTCACAAACCTTTTAAATAACATGGAATGATTATTTGTTATTAAAGATGCCTCCTCTTTCTTTCTTGTAATGTCATGACTGCAAATGCAGTTTAAAAGATTTAGTCCAAAAGTGCCACGGTCTCCATTATAGGTTTGATACTTTTGTAAATAATCATTCTGAACTCCTCCAGATCCATTTGTATTGGCTATCCCTACTATTTAATTTGATCATTTTGTACACTATGCCTTTGCTGAGTTAATTATGTCGAATTTGTTGAGCTCAGATCCAAGCACTAAGTAATCAAATCAAACTCAACATCAGATCAAAGATCAGAAGGAAAGAAGAGAAATGAAGAAATGCACCACCAGGAAGGCTCACAGACCGCAATCCTGAAAATCGCCTTCCAGTAGCTTATTCCCCGCACGCTCAGCTTTGCTGCCACTTGTCTTTCACCCTGCTGCACTCACTATGTTTGACTGCACAGATTTACTCATTGTAAGGCCAAACATGGTCATGGCTTATTTTGATAATCAGAGAGACGATTTTTCATTAGTCAAATCAGCTCACCCTCCTACTTTCCTTCTCCCATTTCCATTCTTCTGGGTTGTCAACAACCTCCAGGATGACAAACTCAGAGATGTCAGTTGCATCCTTCCCAGCTAAAGGTCTCATAATAAGAAAATACTATCCTCGGTTTTAACTCATCACTGTGGCATTTATGCTCCCAACTCTGCACTCTAGGTTCAAATCTTTAGTGCACTGATCACCAATATCATAATCTTTGTAGTCCATCAGATGCTCAACATAGATCCACTGACATTCACTTAGTTGCTCTACTGTTAATAAGATGAGCCTGAGATAGGTTTTTTGCCGTTTAGACCAGAAGGTGTTCGGAAATGCCATCTTTCAAAAGAAAAATCATATATTTAGTTTCAAAAGCTAAATGAAGATCCGTTCGAATGACTATAGTCATCTCCCCAACGAGGAGATTTGACCCCAGAACCCTCAAGAACTTTAGAACTTAGAATCACAAAGAAATCAACATTGTGGAGACTCTTTAATTATTTGATGAATTTAGTTCAAACATTATCCTCACCGTTTTTAAATACTAAACCCCAAAATCCAATGACCACTGGGGCTGGATTTCATCAAACTATTTCAATGAAGAAAACCGATCCTTCGCGTTCACCCTGGCACCATACTTATACCTAGTTTACTACTTTAGAGAGGTAAAATAGACAATTTTGTTGATTTCTATCATCCACCGTGGCACGAATCGAGCTCTCAAATCAGCCAACATAATATCCTTACATAAAGGCTAATAAAATTTTGAAATACAATTAATATCAAGAATCACATCACATTCAAATAATCTCAAAATTCAATTCAGAAAATCTTCATTTTGCATAAAAAAACAATCATCACTAACATCGATCTTTCCCAAAGGGAAGTGAGGTTCTCAAAATCGATTACAAAATATATGACAAATACCACCAGAAAATTCCATCGTAAGTGTAATCTACTCAAGAAATGATTTCCAATTTTTTTCTAGAGTTCACATTCAAATTAAAGAATTCATAAATGAATTTCATCAATAGCTTCAACTTCAAACTTATGAAAAACTAATGCCTGTATCCTAGTGAATTAAAATATCACACATACACTAATTCACGAAGAAATATAATTACATATTACAGTGAGTGCTCATTCTTCCCAGTAGTCCGTTCACTACACGACCATTTCCTCTTCCGCAGACTCTCTTTCTATCAGAGGAGCTCTAAAAGTTTAACCTAACTTTTCAGCTCGTGCTGTCTTCAATCGCGACCTAAAGTTGTGTCGTGGACATAGTTTTGAATTTTGCTGCGTGCCATAGCCATCCGTCACGACCTAGAAGATCTTGTGTCATTCGCCAGTTGCGATGATCATATTTCGTTGTGACATTCTTCTTTCATTCAAGATGATAACTCACATGGACAATATTCTACCATTCTCAAACATGAATGTCGCGAACATAGTTTCAATGCAAATTTCTACAAGTTGGTGTCATACTTCAAAGTTTTCTATGTTGCGATAGTGATGCTAACTGGCTTCAATTTGATGTCGCTTACCCAAATTTTTTTTGGCTGCGACAAAGATTTATGTGTCGGGTTCTTATCGCAACACCGCCTTGCATTATTGTCATCTCGATCATGTACTCCAAAATTCGCCGCTACGTAGCCTCTATCGCTTACTTAGCCGCTTCCTCGTTCCACCTTCATTTTTAATGTTGCAACCTAGACTTGTGGTTGCGTTTTACATGTCATGACTTCACATGTTATGTCACATAACACTTTTCTCGCATGCAAAGATATTTCTTGTCGCAACTTAGTTTTTCTGGTCATGACATAACTAGTTTGCCTTTAGCCTGTCTTCGTGTTGTGACCCATTTTCCTTGTCGCGATGATAATTTTATGTGTTAAGCTGACTTGTGTTGTCACGACCCAGTTTGTTATGTCGCAACATGACTTCTTTGCATTTGTGTTGAAACTTATGTCTGACTTAGATTGTAGTCAGCACTCGCTTCTCTCTCTGCTCAGCTTATTCCTCGTGTCGACCAAGATCTCTATCGCGACAATCAAAACACCTTTACATTGAAGTATGTCGCAACATTGACTCTTGTCGCAAATGTAGTCGGCCCATCCATAAGCATTCTTTCGTCGACCTCGCTTTCTTTGTCAGGACCTAAACTCTTCTCTAAAGATCTTTCGTTCTCAACAAACTTTTCCATGTTTGCAGAATCTGTCATGACGTAATAGATTATGTCATCTACGCATATTTTGCCTTAGTTCAAAGATTATGTCGCAACACAAACTATCTTGTTCCCAATCGACTCACAGATATGTTTTTCCTCGATTCTTTGTTGCACTCGTTTCGCCAGGTCGCGACCTAGCTCAATTCTCAACAATCAGGATTATGGTGTTGCGATATTGGTGAAACGTTGTTGCGATACGCTTTCGTAATTGCTTGGTCGCACACACCGAACTCTATTGCAACCGAGACTACCGTAATTGTCGCTTTCTTCTTTTCGTTTGAAATTCTATTTTGAATGAATTCCACAAAACAAAAAGTTTGTAAATTTTCCATAATTTGGCATTAAAATAGCTCTGAAAATACTAAAAACAAGCTAGAAAAATGAATTGAAAATAGATGAGTTTAAGACTTATCAAATTCCCCAAAACTTAAAGTTTTGATTGTCCCCAAGCAAAGAAATTAAGATTTGTTTGTCCTCAAACAATTTAGCTTTATTTTTGGCGATTATTTTTCTGTTTTGCAATCGAAAATCTAAGAACTTGAATCTGAAACTAGTCGCCTGTAACTTAATTTCAAATTCATTTTTAGTCTCGACTTACAGTACCTCAAATTTTGTCACAAAACAAATTAATGAATTCGAAATGTAAAACAATTTAGTCAAGTTATCTTATTTTCATATGGTGTGTCGGGTTTTCTTTTCTTCCTCCTTGGCAGGATTAGCTAATCTTTTGGGACTCTACATAGTGACTGCAATTTCTTTTAGTTCTTCAAAGTCCCATATGCTTGTTTTTCATATTAGTCTCCACTAATGTAGGCAAGTACCACCTTCAAGATCAATTAGGTCTTTTTTGGGCTTGTAGAGTTTGGCTTGGGTAATTGGGTAGATAAGTGGAGAATTTAGGCTAAAAATTTACCCAGATTATACCATTTTGGTGTGTATCTTTGCCTCTATTCTTCATCATTTTCTTTTCTATTAATGCCTAAAAAATATATTCCCCCAAACTTGTCCTTGATGTATCATACTGCCTATTCTCAGCTTGGCATCTTTTAAAGAGAAGTCTCCCTTTGACTTTTCTTTTATTTATCAAATATTTCTAGGATTAGTGCAATGACTTGTCTTCTTAGGCTTTGCTCCACTCTTAGAGAACTTTTGGCTAGTAGCTCCCATATCAGTTGGCATTAGGGTACTAGGTGTTGAAACACCCCTAAGAGATTAATTGTTCAAGAGAGGAAGGCCACAAGAAAAAAACTTAATACTCTTTAACAATTTAAAATTTTGACTTCATCTCTGCATTCTTTTCCATTTTTCCATTTGTTCTTTTCTTTTTCCATCTTTCATTCTTGTCTCCTTTCAAATCAAAATAACATTCCCCCAAACTTGTCCTTTTCTGTATTTTGAAGTTCCTATCTTGAAACTTAGGCTAATAAGGGTTCTTTACTGTATGATTAGAATAAAGGAAGGTATGAGGCTTTCATTTTGTTGTTCAAATGAAGAAACTAGACAATTGGGTCAAACTTGAAAGGCTTGAAAGGCTCAAACTTCCAAGGATGGCCTATATCACTTCCTGTTAGTGGTATTGCCTAGGATTTCGCCTTAACTAATAATTTAACAAGTTCTAGGACCTTGGACTGTTTGACTGTGACTAAACCCAGAAGATGTCCCTAATCCTTCACAAATCAAGTATGAACATTTTACCATGTGCATTTTTTTGACTTCACTGACCTTATTGTTTGTTAAACAGCTCAATGTCTTATTTAGGCAAACATGACACATTTTCTTAAATCAACCTTAAACTTCATTCTAGTTTACACATGCAACTTCCTATTCCAACCTTATCGAGGCCTACCACAATTTCATAATTCAAAGTCGTTGGGTTATGAGGTTTTGTTGTTATGTTGTTTTAATCAAGTAAAAGATTTCAGTTGATCATGCTTTAAACTCACAACAATACAACACAACCATAATTGTAATCAAGTCATTTCAACCTAAAATTCCCAACTCAATTTTCACATCAGATTCATTCATTAATTTAAAACAAAAATATTTTCTAATAAGCAATTAACAGCAGACAAAAAAAAAAAAAAAAAATTTAACACAAATCTTTAAGAAATTTCTATTGAACTTTTATAAGATGGATGATTACAATTTTTGGTTTGGAGAGAAAGAGGCTACAGGGGCTCATCTCCTTCAGAGGGATTTGGGAAATTTTGTGTTACGAGGTTCAAGGTCAGTTTTCAGCTAAAGATGGAGGAAACTCTAGGTATTGAGATATTTGGTTTCTCTTTCTCTAGAGGTTCTTCCTTGTTGAAGTGGCAATGATCATTGGTAAATTCCACCTGAAAGGGATTAATGAGCCCCGCCTCTGACCTATGTTGTTCATGGTTCCTTCAAGTTCAGTGAGCATAGTGTGTATGTTCACTAAATTTGAATTCACTTGATCTAGACTTTCATTCCACAGCTTATGTCTGTAGTTGTTGTCTATCTCTAGCTCCTTGTCCCTCTTCTCCACAAGCTTCCCAAATTCCTTGAACTGTTCCTTGTAGAGATACTTGACCTCTCATTTTTACAAAGATACTTCCTTCCAACTTTTCTTCTTTGCCTAAAAAGCGTTAGCACATCTTCATCCATTTCAGTCGCTCATTGTAGAAAGATCGATTTTTGAATCCAATCTTTGCATAAACACTCTTCCTTTCCATTACTTTAATTCCTCTTCCTCTTATCAGGAGAAGTTGTTCCCATCTTTGTTCTCTTCTTCTGAAGTCTGCCTCTAGAAATTCTTCTCTTATTCTTTGTTGTTGTTTGATTAGTGCCCAAAAAGTGCTATTTTGAACCCTATTTAAAATAGGTTTTGAGTGCTTTTTGTGCACTAATCATATGAATTGAGCCAATTGTCATGTGCATGTCCACTTAGTGCTACTAATTTGGTTTCGAGATTGTTTCAAGGCTATGTGTCTGGGAACTTCAAACAAGAAGCCTGGCGGTCGTATCGTGCCGGACATGGTACTTCTCGTGATTTCATCAACCTAAAATGAAGAAATATCAAGTGGAAATGATTTAAAATGAAGTCAAGTGATGGCGTACAAAGAGTAGAATTTTGGCTATGATTGGCAAATTGCCAAGATTACAATTACAATCATAGCGAAAATTTCAGACTTAGGCTTAATTTCGCGAGTGAATAATTTTTCGCTAAGCTAGCAAAATTTTCATATGTTAGCCAAATTTCGCAGTTTAGCTAAATTAATGCTCATAGAGAAGTCTTTCCACTTCGCTTATTTCTTGAAATTTTCGCTATATAATAAAATTCATCGTCTTCATAAATAAAATGGCTGGCCTCGTGTTTTTGATGTTTTGATTCCAAACGACCACGCTTCGGGGCACACGATGCCTTTGTTCCAGCTGTCTCTCTTCTCTTCTTTCTCTCATTTTTCAAGAACCAAACATACCTAGGTGATGACAAACCAAGGTATGCTCAAGCAAAGCCCCCTTTCCTTGAAGAGGAGGCTCACCGGTGGAGGCTCGGGAGGCAAGTTGAAACCTCAGATCCAGCCTCGCCAATGTGTATTTGGCAAGCTTTGTGGTTACAATGGATGATTAACCTTAGATCCACTGTCATCCACTTAGTTGTCTCCTACTAGTTGCCGTAGGTTGCCTCTTTGAGGCCATATGCAATAATCGTTGTGACTGAATGCCCACCGAATGCCATATCTCAGCGAGGGAGTAATCTAGTGGTTTAGGTTTTAAGGCCAAATCAAGGTCCCGCTTGGGAAACGACTATAGGTCATTATCCCCAACGCAAGGAAACAAAACCCAAGGGCATGAATACACCTAAAATCCAATCCAAGAACTCCAAGACTTCAAGGAGTCTTCTTTTTCTAAATTTTCCTTAATTTATATGCACTATAAACCATCTAACCCAATCGTTTTTGAACAAAACCTAGAATCCAAAGAGAAAATTATTTCAACTCAACCGCACTTCTCATTTCACTCAAGAAACCCATCCCCGTGTTCGACCCTAGGACTCATCATATCGTTAAAGAGCTTGACTACTACAAAGAGGAGGAATATAAGATATAAATTTTGTTGATTTCAGATCACCCTATCAGGCACGAATCAAATGGCGCCGCTGCCAGACGCGCCCTAGCGGAGATAAGAGGTTGCTTTGAACTGGTGGATTCATATCACAAGTTTTGGTAAAATTTCATTCCTTTGATTTCATCATTTTTCCTCTTGCGCTTCACTCAAGTGGGATTTTAATTTTTTCCGCATAATCATTTTTCATTGTAATTTTAGCTAACCTTAACCTTGTTAGTTTTGCTGCTGTTTTCCTGCTGATTGCGGAAGTGTGTGAGCAATTTATGCAGTGGGATAGGAACACTACAGGTAGGCTTGAAAGGGTGACTGCTGCACAGGAACAAGGCTTTGAAATTGATCCTCACAGTGCTCAAATGGATCTCCTGGCCGTAGAGGAACAACATAGACGCAGGCCTAGGGAGCCTAATGCATATCTAGGATCCACGTAGGGATCACATACACTCACCTGTAGGTGAGTGCACCATGCATAATTCCTCCCGCCGAGGAAGTGGCATAAGCCCACTTGGTGCCTCTACTCCCAACATTCCATGGTATGGAAAATGAAAACCTTACAATCACATATGGAGTTTGAGGAAGATGCGCACTTTCAAAGAAGGTGCAAAGGGATATGGAGCTCCTCGTTGAAAGCCTTCACCGACCCTAAAAGACAAGGCAAAAATTTGGCTAAATGCATTAAGGCCAAGAACCATAAGGAATTAGGGAGAGCTGCAGGCATGATTCCTAAAAAAATTCTTCAGTGCTCACAAGACAAACAACTTGAAGAGGCAATTTTACACACGCAAATTTCATGATGGTGAGGTTCTACTGCCGAGAGATTTATGGAGATCTATCGTTGCATGCCTCACAATTCATGTTTGATACATGGATGTCAGGAACTATTTTTATGATGGAATGTCCCTTCCATGAAACAATTATTGGAAACTATGTGGAGGAGATTTCTTGAGTAAAAACCCATGAGGTGATGAACTTCCTCAATTATGCGGTCGAGACTCAAGGGCCGGGATGATCCAAACCCAAGAGAAGGCATAGATTCAAGCCACTGCTGAGTCCACAAAGAGGAGGCATGTATGCCCTCTCTCAAGATATGGTTGAAGCCAAGGTATCTACCTTGGCTAGAAGATTGAGGAATTAGGAAAGAAAAAGGGTCTACGAGGTGCGTGCAAAGGATCGAAGCCATGTACAAGTCAAATCGTTTTAACTCGCTGCCCACCGACCACCCAGAGAACCATGTCCAAACCCCCATTCTGAGGATGCATATGTGGTGGGCCAAAACAAGCTGCAAACAAATGCTCCATATGGCAACACATACGACCCTAACTGGAGGAGTCACCTTAACCTTTCCTGGAAACCTCAACCTCTTGTATATGTACCCCCAGGAGCACAGCAGCAGCATTCTACCACCACTTCACAGCATCAACAAGCACCCACCTCCTCTCCCTTCGTTGAGCGCTCATTTGAATTTGATAAGGTGGTGGGAAATTTGTGGAGGAGCAAAGGCATCAATGCTCGCCTTGAACAAAAAAATTGAAATGTAGAAAGCTCTCGAACAAGAGAATAATACAAAGTAACCTTAACCAAAGAATTGACAGCTTGCAGGCATCCATAACAAGAATGGGAAATCAAAGAAGAAGAGGCAGAGGTTAGCTTCTCAGCCACTGCCAAATCTAAGGGAGTCCATAAACCAGCTATACCAAAGGAACCTCCCCAAAATGGATGAAGTCAAAGCCACATTACCTTAAGAAGTGGAAAAGAGGTTGATCACCAATGCCCAAGCCTGTCGAGGAAACCAAAGGGAAGAATTGAGCCGAACACAAATAAGGAGGACTCCAATGAAGGACAGCATGCCACCTCCATTTCCCTAAGCATTAAGAAGCAAGAAGAAGGCATCCCAGCAAGCAGGCATCCTAGAAGTCCTAAGGCAGGTGAAGGTCAACATACCCCTTTTGGACATCATCAAACAAGTCCCTGCCTATGCAAAGTTTTTGAAAGATCTCAGATAATCGTAAGGTCAAGTATCAGACAAAAAGGCATTCTTAACTGAACAAGTTAGCTCCACTATCCAGTCACAATATATCAATAGTAACCTGTAACTTAAACTATTCAGCACATCAGAACTCCAGACGGATATGTGCACTGTGACTTAGAATATACAACCTTAATTCAGCACCAGGTAAGAAATAGGTTTGGGAGAGTTGAAAACCAACCAACATCACCCCCTATCCCAGCTGAATCGTCAAAGGAAAATACCAAAGGGATAAGCGGAGGATGCTGGTAAAGTAGATAAGTTATACTATCCTATGGATTTCGTGGTTCTAATACTTAATCCATGTGGGGCACTAATCAAGTGCCCATATTGGGAAGGCCATTTCTGGGTCACACCAAATGCCATTATTAATTAATGGAATGCTGGGGTCATGCAACTCACATTTGGCAACATGACACTGAGCTCAACATTTTCCACTTCGAGCAACAAGCAAAACCACCGAGGATGAGGGGAGCAATCCATGAAGTTTGGCTCGAGTGGCACACGAGTAGGGAAGGCATGATACTAAATAACAACAGAAGAATTAATGGAGAACAATGAAGCGCTTAATGAAGAATCCACCATCTTCCCGCACAATGTTCCATTACCACTAGAGACCGTATTGCCCAAAACAAAGGAACTCGAGCATGAAGGCACTCCGCAAGACACACCACTCCGCATGCGTGGAGGAGCTTTTCCTCCGGGACTCCTCAGATCCAATGGCTACACAACTAGGAGTGGTCTCGCAGAACTTGGAGACCACTCCAAATTTTTGTTGAAATTTTACTTTATATTATTTTTAAGTCTTAATTGTTTTGGCAGCCACTACTTTTACCATTTTCTTTTCAAATATTTTCGCATTTAAAGTTTATCTTATCACAATTTTGGTTTGAAATGTTGCAGGAGTTGCGGTGCAGTGGGAATAATTCAACTCGCAGATTGCAAATTTTATCTCATTTTTCACCGAAGATTGTCGTAAAGGCGTGCAATCGCTCAACCGCCATCTCTCTGGTTCAAACCGTTCATTTCATCTTCTATTGGAGGTTCCACACAATTTCTTTTTGAAAAAGCTATTAATTTTGTGAAATATACTGGCATAGAAATATACCATACATTCACATTTTTGTACACTTTTGCAAATCATTTTAGTGCCTAGTATTTTTTTTGTGGTTTTTACTTCATTTTCGAAAGTTAAAGAATTAAAGCCCCGTATGCTACCTAATGTTAAACAATTCCATGCATGAATTAGTTTTTGTCGACAGTTCCAACGTATTCAACCTTCTACATCCTACTTTAGCTAATCACACACAAAGGCACTTCAGCTTTTTTCCAATAGGCTGAGAGGCTATACACCTCTTTCCACTTTCTCAGAAAGCCGATTTTAGATATGTTGACGACCCATGGTTAGGTTTGTGTTACCCGTGAGGAAGAATCAATGTGTCTCATGAAAAAAAGAAAAGAAAAAGCAAAAGAAAAGAAGAAAAAGAAGAATAAAAGTCAGGAAGCTTCAGCTTTGAAACCTGAACAACACTCTGGCCCGTGGGGTATACGGCGAAAGCCTTTAAAGCGTAAGGCCCTAAACCTGACTGTCTGGAGTCATCGACTTAGTACCCGATACACTGGGTGGATGGGGTGGAGTTTAGCGTAGTTGTAGGTGCGATTCTCGAAGTCACGAAGTACGGGTGAAGCCCGTAGTTTGTGGTCACCGATCTTTAGGCCTGATGCCCAAACCTTAATTGGTCGGGAGTCATCTGACCTCGCTACACCTGACTTTGGTGAAGTCGAGTTTTAGCATTGCACCCTACAATACAATCAAAGAAAGAAATAAAAGTGTAGCTGGTCCTATTTAGGTTAATACACGTTTAAGGCCGTGGTCGTAGCTAGGTCAGAGTGGAATAGTCTTGCAACTTATCGGGTCTAAACCTGTTACCTTAGAACAATTAGATTTTGGTGGAAGTTCGTGCTGGGACTTCCTTGGAACCGATGTTGTCCTAAACTTGTTCTCATATGGCAATTCGTTCTTCATGACGATTTTCTCGCATTCCAGGTCTAAAATTGTTCTTACTAAAGAAAAGATTATTTGCATAATACACTTTTTGAACAATGTGTCACTTTGCGGAAAACACAAATATTCATATCCTTTTGTTTTTAGCATTGCTAAGGGACTAGCAACGTGTCGGTTGGGGGGTGTGATTAAAGCCCAAAAAGTGCTATTTTGAACCCTATTTAAATAGGTTTTGAGTGCTTTTTGTGCACTAATCATATGAATTGAGCCAATTGTCATGTGCATAACCACTTAGTGCGCTAATTTGTTTCGAGATTCTGTCAGTAGTTTTCGTGTCTTGGGAACTTTAGTCACAAGCCCGGCGTCGTATTGGTGTCAATGGTAGAATTTCTAAGTGATTTCATCAACCCAAAAATGAAGAAATATCAAGTGGAAATGACGAAAAATGAAGTCGGTGGGATGTATGTGGTTGTGCCAGGAATTTTGGCTCCATTGCGAAAATTGCCAAGATTGCAAAATTTGGTAATCATAGCTTAAAATTTCAATCTTAATAAAAATTTCATTATGCACACCGCTAAGCTAGCTTAAATCTGCTAGCTTAGCTTAAAACTATCATCGTCATAGCCAAATTTTCCAATTTCTATTTCTTGCAATTTTCATGAGTATAGCTAAATTTTCGCTTATATAGCGAAATTCACTCTTCATAATAAATGGCTGGCTCAGGTTTTTGATGTTTTTGATTCCAAACGACCACGCTTTTGATTATTTACCATTTGTCCCTATTGTAACTACATATTTTAGGTATTTTGTATTTCACACATTCAGATGACTATATGTTTCAACTTATGGCTTTTGTAACCTCTAACTTTCAATCTTTCAAGACACGGCGCCTTTGTTCCAGCTTTTCTCTCTTCTCTCTCTTCTTCTCTCATTTTTGCAACCAAACATACCTTGGTGATGACAAACCAAGGTATGTTATTAAAGCCCCTTTCCTTGAAGAGGGGTCACTCAAAGGAGGCTCGGAAGGTTTTCATGCCCCTCTCATTTATCACACTCCGTGATTGTAGAGCATTTAAGCTCCCTACATCTCACCCTAGTTGAAACCTCTTAGATCCAGCCTCGCCAATGTGTATTTACAAGCTTTGTGGTTACAAAGGATGTTTAATCTTAGATCCACCGTCATCCACTTAGTCAGTTTCCCCATTATTACCGTAGGTCGCCTCTCGAGGCCATATGCACACCGTTAGGGACTTGAATGCCCAATCAATGCCATATATCTCATGAGGGTGTAATTTAGGGTTTAGGTTTTAGTGCCAATCATGTCCTGGCTTAAAACGACTATAGGTCATTATCCCCAACGCGAGGAAACAAACCCAAGTGGGCATGAATACACCTTAAAATCCAACTAAGAATCCAGACTTCAAGGAGTCTTTTCTAAATTTTCCTTTAATTTATATGCAGTTTACAACCATCCAACCCAATCGCTTTTGAACAAAACCTAAACTAAAAGAAGAGAAATACCATTTTCAACTCAACTCGCACTTCTGCTTCACTCTAAGAAAACCCATCCCCGTGTTCGACCCTAGACCACTATCATCGCAAGAGTCGACTACTAAGAGGAGGAATATAGGATATAAATTTTGCTGATTTCGGATCACCCTACTGCGGGCACGAATCATTGTTCCTGTACTTCTTCTCTCTCTCCTCCATTTCCCTCTCTTTTTCAATAAAACCAAAGATCTCCATGATTTCCTTTATTTCCCGTGTTTCCTCGAGCACTCTGCTGGTTCAGAAAAGTTTTCCCTTACACGAGGAGGAGATTGAAGTACTGGACTTATTATGCTTTGAAACTCATCTTCAACCGGCAGCTGGGCCTCCTATGGGAATTGTTCCATCCCCACTTGTTCTTCTTCTTCTTCTTGAGGCTCCTTTGCAACTTCTACAATCTCCATCTACAACTTCTACAATCTCCATTTCCTTCTTTTTTCTGCTCTTTGGGCCCTTGACGACCCCTATTAATGTCAAAGGAGAGATCCTAGGGCAGGTTTCCTCTTCTGCCCATACCCCTTTTACTCCAGCCAGAATACAGAGTCTAGTGATAGTTGCTGGATGGAGAATCAGTCCCCTTTTTACAACATTGTGGAAGGTTTTGAGAGATGTTTCTATTATTTTTCCCACATCAAACTTATAACCTTTCAATAAGGCATATAAGATGATGGTTTCATTCTCCTGTCAGTAAAGATGCTTTGTAGGAATTATAACAAAAGCTATAAAATAAAACCAAACCTTTGCTTCTTCTATTAAGGAACCCTTGGGGATGGATTCATGAGGATTCTTCTTCGTTGAGTTCCATTTCCCTTCCCACCACAAAGAAATCTACTATTTTCTCAGATTGCTCTGATCAACTTCTTGTATTTAGACCCATTTTGGGTTCCCGACGGCAACCTCGTTAATCCTTTCATGGCCCACTGGGACCTATAATTCTCCGACATACACCGAATCTTCCTTCATGTCGATTATATCGAGTAAATCCCTCGACTAATGCAAAGATAACTGTGGTTTGTGCTTGCGTATCAGCTCCAGTCCCTTTTTCGATGATCTCCAAAAGGTTAGATGAAACACGAACCCCTTTCTAAAAACCTTTATCGCTTTCGATTTTCTTCCGTATGAGTAAGTCATTCAAAATGAAAGCTTCATACCGCTCCTTCGCTTTACTCAACTCTACTTTTCGCCTATTTTCTTCTTCTTCCTCGGTAGGGTTCTGCGGCCTCTTCTACACCTCTCGCTCACGGTTGTCTCACCGAGGTTCTAGATAAACCTTTCTTCACCAACTATGTATTCTTCTACCATCTCGCTGAGGTTCGTGGACTAAGCTCTATGTTCTACCATCGGCGATCTGGAATCGGGGTTTTCTGTAGTGAGACGAGAGAAAATCGAGAGTTTTGGTGAGCAGGAGTGATATGAATAAACGGGAAGGGATGGATTTTTCAGTTCTTTTTTTTAAATTTTGAGAACTTTCGCCTTATGGCTCAATAAATGAATGTCTTTTCCTAGGTCGCGACAATAAAATGATTAGGTCAGCAACAATAGTTTTTAATTTTAATCGTAGAATTTATTGTGACCATCAAAACAAACATTTTCCCTCCACCTTTATTATTTAGGTCTCTGTCGCGACACACTTTAGGCTTGTCGCAACAATTACCAAATTCCGACATTAGAAATTTTTGTCGTGACACATTTCATTAGACTCACAATCGCCTTTTGGTTACAATCTGGGTCACAACAAGGAAATTCCTGTCATGACAGAGATTGGTTTTTGCAAACAGAAAAGTGAGTCGCGACACCATATGAAGGTGGTCGCAGCATTGTTGTATTTTCCATTTACTTTAGTTTCAAATATTCTTGTCGCAACAGGAAAAACAATGTCATAACAACATAACTCAGTTAGTTATGTCGCGACCGAACTTTTAATGTCACGACCTAATCTTCTTATAAATTTTCTTAACCATTAAATTTCATTACATAACCCTTTTCATCACTTATAAAACAATGTCGTGACATAGATTTATTTGTCGCGACCAAGTTATTGTTTCCTGATGAGTCCAAAAACTCATTAGATTTTTAATCCATTTTTCTGAGAATATTATAAGATAAATGTTGATTTGTATGCAGAAATGTGGATATTTTACTCAAATTTAATTTTGTAGGAAAATACAGCAGAAGCTAAAACCTCAGCAAAAACCAGAAGAAACCAGCCTATAAGAAAAATTGAAGTCACAACCTAAAATCGGACGCGATGTGTAGCTTAGTCAGACTTGAACATGAGGTCATGCACTGTGACTACCAGCGTAACAGGCGTGAAAGAGGTCGCGCGTATTATCACACGATGTCGCGACGCAAATTGAAGATAACTGAGGTCGCGATGTCACTCTGACGTCGTGACGTGGATCGTCAATGAAACCACAAGAGAGGTCTTTGCAAGTAAATGAAGTTGCAACTAGTTTTTTTCAATGAAAGGCTCCATTTGAGGTCGCGACATACAGTTGAGGTCGCGACATAAAAAACAGAAAAAAGGGGGTCTCAACAGGAAGATTGAAGTTACAACCAAAAATAAAGGTTGAAAAGAGGTCGCAACCTGAAGCCAAACCGAAGCCATTGCCAAGAACTGAAGTTGCGACCATTTGCTAATCAAGGTTCAAAAATGATGTCGCGACCTGAAGAAGAGCTGAGCAGAAGAAATCGAGGTCGCAACTACTTTTGAGCAATTGAGACTACACGCATCCAGAAAAAGAACAAAAGGAGGTCGCGACATCACCTTGAGGTCGCGACCTGGAATAAAGGTGGGAAGGAGGAAATTGATTGCAACAAAGAACTGAGGTTGCGACCAGAAGAAAAGAAAGGGGTAGCAAAAGAGGTCGTGACATCACTTTGAGGTTGCGACATAAAAATGAAACCTGTGAAGGCAGAAGATCAACACAATCGCGACTAGGAAAAGAAAGTCACAACATGAAGTCATCATACAAACAAAAAGGTGGTCGCAACTTAAAAATGGAGGTCGCAACTCAGAAGCTAGAAGAAGAGAAAGACAACGATGTCGCGACATAAAACCGTGGTCGCGACATCAAATACGAGAAACACCGGAAGCACGAGGTCACATCATCACGAGCAATCAAGAGAAACTTATGTCGCGACATCAATTTGAGGTAGCGACATAGGACAAAAGGAGTCGGGCTTTTTCTTTGGGAATTCCACCGAGCTGGGGATTCACCCAATTTCTTTTGATAGCAGAAATAGACGTTGTTAGAATAGTAAAGAAGCCTGGCTCACTACCCGTAGTACCTGTGGAGGAGAGAAACTCAGTGTATGTTTAGAGAAATTCAATTTTTTAGTTTTAGTGTATTTCATTTCTGGATTTGAATCTGCGAACCGCGTAGAGACGAGTGGAGCTGATTTTTATTTCTTTTATTTTCTTCTTAGAATTACTGCCTGGAATTTAATGAAATCTAGACAAATTTCTGGAATTCATTTTCTCGCTTACTGCACTACGTTGGTTGTACGTGATCGGTGCTCCATTTCATAATTCGCAATGCAGAAATCAGAGCGCAACTCTGCTGGATTTGATTTACATTTAGTTACATCTTCCCGCATAATTACGAGAACTTATTCGTCTTGGATTACTTATTTGGTGTTGTTTTGAATTTCTAGTTCCTAATAGTAGTCGAGGGAATGTATCTTGCTCGATTTAGGATGCCCCTCTCTACGTGATTACGTAGACGGAGATTCCCCGAGAGCCGAGAGCATCTTTTCCGGTATGCCGACTACCATCGATGAACCCATTAACTCCGAGAGTTCATTTTGATAAATCCCCATTCGCTCATAATTGAAGTTGGTAAAGTGTATTTAATAAGATAAATAATCGTAGAGTTCACCTAATCTAAAGGTGTTCCTAACCCTGCTAGCCGAGATCTAATCAAGGGCGCGGGACTAACCCATAGATCTAAAGGTCGAGCCACCAATTAAGTGGTAGAAACTTTTACAAAAATCCGAGAAGGAAATGCAAAAGGTCCACGCCAACAGAAATGAGTGTGAGTACGAGAAAGAAAATGCACACCTTCCAAAACTTTGCAAGAGGAATGGAAAATACTGTGTAGCCGGTTTGATCTTTGTCTTCGAGAGAAGCAAGGGCTTCTAAACTGAACGGGAGAATCCACCCAAAATTTAAGAAATTTCGACAAATCTAGATCCATACGTAGATAACAGAGCATTCACGTGTAGAATTGGACTGTTTCATTGAACTTCAATGATAGTTTTCGTTTCTCACAGTAAACTGATTCAGTCCAGTATTTTAGTTACAATTTGTTTTTATTCATTTACTTGTATTTTATCTTAGTTTGATAATATTCAATAGTCTAGGATCTTTAATTTTTTTGTTGATTAGATAAAACTTTCACTATGTGTTCTTAGTCCAAATAGTATAGAGTTTTAGTAGTTGGGGTAGTTAATCTTTAATTGCCAACTTCGTGGAATGATACCGGATCTAGACGATTTTACTACTCAGATGACTGTGAGAATTTGCAAAGTGTCATAGACTCAATCTTATTTTTAAATCATGAACATTAAGAAAAAGCTATTTTATCACAAATTTATCCAAAGTGACATGGATGCAAGAGAGGTGTAAGGCCTGTAAATTTATGTTAATTTGAGGGGTTTAGTCTATATAGAAAAGGCAAACATCCCCCAACTTTTACCACTTAAAAACTGCCTTACAAACTCAATTAATCACTCACAACTCACAAGATTTCAATTCAAGCATTGTGAAGATATATATAGTAAATTAAAATAATCAATTCAATCATGAACAACTATTTGTACATCACATAGCATTCAAGCAATTGGCATCACCCCCAAACTTAAGATATACATTATCATTCAAAATAAGTTTAGGGAATGAGAAATACTCCCCCTTGTAGTTAATTACCGCATATTTTAATTTGAGATAATTTGTTGTCTAATGAAATTCTTCTTGAATTTTGCTTTAGTTCCTTGAAAATGAACAAAACTGAAAATAAAACTATTGACATATTTAAACTACAACCTCAAACACAAAAATTCAATTGAACTACTCAAACTATTAAAACTATTAAGAAAATCCTCGCTTGGGTTGCCTCCCAAGAAGCTGCTTAGTTTACTGTCCTTAGCTAGACATTTGTTGTATTTTGTCTTTTCTTCAGCATTCTTTTTGCTTGCTCCTTTAGTCTGAGCTTTTCTTCATTAGTTTAGTCTCCATGCATGCCTTGTCCTACATTTTCAGCTTCGCATTTCACACGCTCTCATTGCAATGGTGTGAGATCTTTAGGCTTGACCTCGCATTAAGCCAAAGAAATGGGGAGCCTGGCTTGGTTTTTGCAAGGTTGGGGCTGAAATGCCTTACTTGAGTTTCCAAGTTTCTCAATGTAGCATTAATATTTGTTTGAAACACAGTTGTGTTAGCTTGGAAATTCTTAAGTTCAGAAAAAATTTTCTCATGCACATTTAGGATCCTTTTGTTTTCTATCATGAATTGCACCACTTGATCTTCAAAGGTTTGAGTTCTTTTCTGCCCTTTATACGCTCCTCTATTATCCTTATTTTGTTGTTATTGTTGTTGTTGTTGGCAAACCAAATAAGTATAAATTGACGGTGGTTCCGCTCCATGTCTGGGGATCTTGTTGTGATCCTCCACCACGTGAAAATTTTTCATGGTTTCTTAGTGCTGGATAGTAGTGTGGAGGAAAAATTAGTTAGCTTGAAGTGTAATCTCTACTCATTCATGTACATTGTTTCCTCAATCCTGGTAGGCACTTGATTAGTGCCTAAAAAGTGCTATTGAACCCTATTTATTATAGAGCCAGTGCTTTTGTGTACTAATCATTCTAATTAACCCGACGGTACATTAAGGTCCCTTACTACTCTATCGATCGTATTTTGTGGCAATTTGCGCTTTTATGGAAGCACTATGTCAAATTGTTGAGTCGATCCAAGCACGAAGAATTCGAGTCAACCACTGCCGCAGACGATCCTAAGGAAAGAAGAGCAAAAAGTGAAGAAAAATGGAGCATTGCGAATTTGGTTCTCGCAACACCGTGCACAACTCCAAAGACTGCTCTCCCGTCGCCTGCCCCTTTTTTTTTTATGCTATGCCTGTTTGCATTTGTTTTTTGTTTTTTTTCCATTTTACCCCTATAATAGCCTACCGATTTTGGTTTTTTTTGTAACTTCCCTTACACTGAGTATTCATATAAGCCCTGGCCCAAAAACTTGTATCAATCACTCGCACAGATGGACGGCGTGCGCCATCGCCGGCTTCCTCCTTTCTCCATTTTCTTTCATTTTCTCTCCCTTTCTCGAAGTTAATAAACACTCCTTTTCGAATGACAACTCAAAGGATGGTGTTGGCTATACCTCTTCCTCCTCAAGAGAGGGAGGGTCGGCCGTTAGGATTTGAGGTAACCGACGGTCCTCTCGCTTTAACGCACGATTTGCTGGGTATTTATGTTCAATTTCACCCAGTTAAAATCTCCAAGGCACACCCTCACTAACTTGTATTTAGCAAGATTTTTGGTTACAGTGGATGCTTATCACTAGATCCCCTGTTATCTAGTTAGTTGTTTCTATTAGTTACTGTCGGGTAGGTTTTTGAGATATGTTCTCACCGTCAGGGACATTTATGCCCAGTTAAATGCTATGTTTCAAAAAGGGAAAATCATAGGGTTTAGTTTTTAAAGCTAAATGAAGATCCTGCTCTCGTGAAACATCAAATGTCATCCTCCCCACGCAGGAAAATACCCAGATATGTCAGTCGCCTTAAAAACCCTCCTAAACTATGGTCTGAAACTTCATGGGTTCATTTTACATTTTTTTCTTTACTCGATTTTATTTTTAATCCGCAGAACATCCAACTCCCCCCGCTTTTTACCAAGCCTTGAAATCCAAACTCTGAAATTCACCATTTTTGAATCACTCCGCAAACTATTTGTACAAAGAAACCCATCCTCGTGTTCGAATCTCTGGAGCATTTATACTCGCAAAGAGCTTCGCTACAAGCAGTAGGATTTAGGATATAAATTTTGTTGATTCCGAACACCTAAAAATTACACCTTCATATTAATTTCAAACATGTTATTTCTGGATATATTTGGACTTAAGCACTTAAGCTTCCAACTAAACAAAAAACACCTAAACGGAGTTCGATGAAAAGTTATGAAGGAAACAAATGAGAGGATGCAGTTATGAAAATTCGCAACTCAAGGCCGTAGGGAGAAACAAACTGGTAACTTTTTTCTCTCTTTTCTTCTCCTAACTTATTTATTTGAAGCCCAAACGGAGTGAATAAGGTGTCAATAGAAAGCTTGTGAAGTATCCTATCCAAAAACGATCACATCTCTCATCAGTGAGGAAGACTCTTTCTCTAACTTTCCAATCCGAGCCCCATTGCGCAATGACATTTGGTTGGGGGAAAGTTAAAGTGGGTTGTGCTAGCATTATTTTGTTTTTATTTTGAGCAAGTCCATTTTGTGATGTTCAGTGGCTTGCTGGTTGTTCTTTTTGTGAAGCTGTTATACTATACAACTTTCTTTTTCAAAAATCGCACCCATTTTTTGTGTTCTGCTTAACCTATGGTTTGAAAAATTGAAACACTATCCAATTCTATTGATGTTAGATTGGTGCCATGCCTAGTTGAGTGGGTGATTAGTTGAATTCTTGTTAGCTCGACCTTTCTTCCACCTCTAAATTAACCACACACTATGCAATAATAGGTTTCAACAATAGGTTTAAAACCCGCTCACTTCCTAAATATTGTAAAACCTACCCTAGTTTCGTTGACCACTTGTAATAGGTTACGAACCCTCATGAATAGAAGGCCAATGTGTCTTCCAAAAAAAAAGAAAAGAAAAGGAAAAGGAAAAAGAAAAGAAAGAGGAAAAGAGAATAGAAAAGCCGCGACGCTTTGCCTTGAAACCCGAGCACGGTCCGAGGGGTCTACGGCGAAAGCCTTTAAAGCCTGGTGCCCTAAACCAACTGGTTGGGAGTCACCGACTTTGTGTTCACTACACGGGTGGATGGGTGAAGTTTAGCGAAGTTGTGTGTCGAGTTTGACCATTCGAGTCCCGGTGAAACCGAAGAGTTAGTCATCAAAGACCCTTATGACCTGATGCCCTTAAGCCCACTGGCTGGGAGCCATCGTGGATCCCCTCGTTTCATGGACTTGGTGAGGTCGACCTCAAAGATTGCACCCCTACAACACAAAAAGCAGCCAGGAATAAGAGTGGGTCCCGATCTATTTAGGCTGGTTAGCATGCTAGGTCAGGGCAATAGCTCGTCAGAGTGAGAGTGCGCTTGGCATTTATTGTTGAGGACTGATCAAACAAACACTTAGATTTTGGTGGAAGTTCCTGGTTGAGCCATCTAGAAGGAAGCTCTTTTGATACTCCATTTTGTATGGCAATCACTCTCTCGAGATAGTTATTAGACTAAGTTTCTAGAATTTACCGAGGGTTAGGCATTACTTCTTCACCAACCTTTTTGTAACAACATAATTTTGTTATTGCTTTGTATGCTCTTTCTTTCTTTCTTTCACATTGCTAAGGACTAGCAATGTAGGTTGGGGTGATTAGTGCCCAAAAGTGCAGCATTTGAACCTATTTATTATAGGTTTTGAGTGCTTTTGTGTATTAATCATTATAATTAACCCGATTTGCACATTAAGGTCCCATTTATTCTATCGATCGCATTTTGTGGGAAAATTTTGCGCTTTTATGAGCTAATTATGCCAAAATTAAGAGTCGATCCAAGCACGAAGAATTCGAGCCAAACTCACGCGCTGCGCATCAGATCCTGTGAAGGAAAGAAGAGCAAAAAAGTGAAGAAAATGGAGCATTGCGGTTCTGGTTCCTCGCAGCATCGCATGTACCAATGACTGCTCCATCCGCTAAATTCGGCTCCTCGCTTGACGCTTATGCCTGCTTGCATTTGTTTTTGGTTTTTTTCCATTTTACCCCTGTAATAACCTTATGATTTTGGTTTTTTTTTGTACTTTACACTGAGCATCTATATACTCGGGCCCCAAAAACTTTGTATCAATCACTTCGGCAATGCACTACTCAGGTGCGCTCGCCGGCTTCCTCCTTTGTCCCATTTTCTTTTCTTTTCTCTCCCTTTCTCGGCTACCAAACACTCCTTTAAGGATGAAAACTCAAAGGATGGTTAATAGACCTCTTCCTCCTTGGAAGAGAAAATGGGCCGGCTAGGATTTGAGGTAAACCGACGTAATCCTCTGTTTTAACGCACGTATTTATGGGTATTTATGTTCTATTTCACCTAGGTTAAAATTCTTAAGCAAACCCTCACTAACGTGTATTTAGCAAGCTTTTTGTTTACATTGGATGCTTATCACTAGATTCCCTATTATCTAGTTAGTTGTTTCCTATTAGTTACTGTAGGGTAGGTTTTTGAGATATGTTCTCACCGTTAGGGATATTTATGCCCAGTTAAATGCTATGTTTCAAAAAGGGAAAATCATAGGGTTTAGTTTTTAAAGCTAAATGAAGATCCGGTTCAAGAAATGACTATATGTCATCCCCTCCTAACCATGGTGGAAAAAATACCCGAGGACATGTTGGTTGCCTTAAAACCCTAAACTAGTGGCTCAAAACTTCAAGTTTTACATTTTTTCTTTACTTATTTTATTTTTAATCTGCAACATCCAACTCCCCTGTTTTTACCAAGCCTTGAAATCCAAACTTGAAATTCACCATTTTTGAATCACTGCAAATCATTTGTACAAAGAAAACCCATCCCTGTGTTCGACCTTAGAGCCGCTATACTGCAGTAGCTTTGCTACGGCAGTAGGATTTAGGATATAAATTTTGTTGATTCCGAACACCTACTGTGGCACGAATAAGCTCTTCTTCCTCATACCCCTCAGCACTATTTCTCCTTCCTTCTCTCACTGCTCCAACTTCTGTGCAAAGGTGCATCCTCATCTCATTGCTACTAACTTGTTCATTACACACTGCTTCGCTTCTATGGCTGTAGTTCTATCTAATCCAATCAGACAATTTCCCCTCATCCTGCTGCTGCTCCCTGAAGATTCAGATGGAGTCTTGTAGCTGCATTTGGCAGCACCTTTCAATAAATCGCTTTGCCTCCTCGCACTTCTTCTTTAAACCCCATAGTAAGATGAGTCCACACTATACCCTGAGGCAGACACTCCTACGGCATGGTAGAAAATGTCCATCTATGTCACGATCTATCCCATGCATAAGGCACCTCTTCAGCAGTCTCTTGAACCTCTCCCAAGTTAAATTCAGGAGACTCCTCATCCTCCCCTTGCTTGAACACACAATGATTCCCCTCTCAGCTGAGAGTCGGGAGGGAAAATCGGGCCATGAATGCCTTCACCAAGCTCTTCCTAAGTATTCACTCGATCCTTAATCGCGCTGAGTCAAACCATGTGGCTGCTACATCTCTCAATGAGAATGGGAAGAGTTGAAGCTTGATCACATCAAGTCTCACTCCATTCAGTTTCACAGTGTTTGACATCCTCATAAATCTCCCTAGATGTTCATTTGATCTTTCCGCGGTGGCCATTGAACCCGTGCCGCCAACCATTATAATCAAACCGGCTTCACCAAAATTGTTTGCTTCCACAGGGGTTGTCTCATAGTAGAATACTTTATTGGATGATGGGCCTCCAAAAATTCTCCATCAGAAACAGCCCTATGGTCCTCCGCTTCTTCCTAATAGTCCGCAATCTTTCTATTTGATTAGCCATACTTTCTATCTTCTACACTCGGTAGCTTCCTCGCATTTTTCGGGTTCTTTAATCTATGTATCTAGAGGCGTAGGTCCCGCTTGATTTCCTATACATTTAATATTCTCTTGAAAGTGGAAACACATTGAGATCAAATAGAGTCAGTGATAACAAAATTATATATTCATTAAGCTTCCAAAAAGATCAGTAGCCTTTTCAGCCACTGCTGTTAAAACCATTTTTGTTTATTTTCTGAAATTTTTATTTAAAACAAAGAAAAATGTCCAAATTAGCATTTCTCTCTTTTGTTAGAATATTGATTTTTAAATTCTTTCGATCCCCGACAACGGCTCCAAAAACTTGTTGTTGACCAAATTTCTATATATAAAATTTTTTGACATCATTACTAGAAGACTAAAAATTAACTCCAAGTAAAGGTAACAAAAACTTGTTTGCAGACCAAACATACATTGTATGCTCATAAGAAGAGTAATTTTGTCACTAAATTCAATTAAAAATTTAATTGGTTCTAAAACTACAAGTGCATAGGTCCTACATAACAAAGGACCTATAAGTCCTGGACATATCGTTCCCACTGAGATTGAAAGGAATCTAAATTCTCAACTAATTTAACTACTCAAGTTCTATTACTCAGTTGGATGTCAAGTTTAGATGAAAATTTTAGGTAACCTAATAAGTTTTAAAAAATACTGGAACCTACATTTAAAAAATAAAAAGAAAACAAAAAAATTAAATCCTAAATGTAAACTAGATTGAACCAGATCATTACTAGAAGTAAACATTGATTTCATTGCTGTGAAATTGTCAATTCTGCATCCTATTCTCATTCTATTTTTCCTTGAGTGAAATCTGAATTTGTCAAGAGGTAAGGTAGTATAGTTTGGATTCCTCCTCTAACCATACTTTTCATTGAGTAGAGGTTCATGTTCATTCCTGAAACATGATTCTAATTAATTACTTGTAAATAGAATTTCTCTGTAAGATTTGGGTATTTTTCTTCCAAATGTTCTCTGGCACTACTTCTTATGACTGAGATTTCAGCCCCAAGACAAGGCAATCACATTATCTCTACGAATATTAATGATGTCCTCACCCTTAAGATCTAAAAGAGTTTCTTTCTTGATTAGATCTCATGCTAACACAGGATCAAGATCGTTCTTCCAGACCAAGGAGATCTCTAATTGATTAAATTGATATATCACTCAACCTATTCTCAAACCATGAGCAAATTGAGGATTTATCTAAGTAACCT
The DNA here is from genome assembly GCA_016808115.1 of Tetrastigma voinierianum. NCBI lineage: Eukaryota > Viridiplantae > Streptophyta > Magnoliopsida > Vitales > Vitaceae > Tetrastigma > Tetrastigma voinierianum. The sequence goes on along the minus strand of JAEQBH010001718.1, from coordinate 219,701 downwards.
TCGTAGCTCATTAGTTCATCAATATTAGTCTACCATACCCCCAAGTAACTAGTCTAAGCTCTAAGAATCTCCATCTCTGTGTCACCTGTGAGGGCCTCCTTCGAAATCGTAGCAAACAATAATCCTTTCTGGGTATAAGTTACTAAAATTGGGAACAATTAATATCAAGAACAACACCATTCAAATAATCTCAAAATTCAACTCAGAAATTTTCTTCCGATTAAGATAAAAGACCATAACTACCATCACATTCTTTCCTGGAAGTGAGTTTCGAAACTGGATTACAATATGATATTGAAAATGTCAGACGAAAATTCCACTCAGAAGCAGAACTTAACAAGAAACGATTTCCAATAATTCCGAGTTCATTGCATTCAAAACAATAATCGTGAAATTAATTTCAACTTAAAACTTTAACAAATCACTATTTGTATCCAAGATTTAAATTAAAATATCACGCTACACAAATTCATTTAAAAATAAATATATATATATATATATATATATATATATATATATATATATATATATATATATATATATATATATATATATATATATATATATATATAAAATAATAAAGAGTCCTCAGCTCCCCAAGTAGTCTAGTTCGCCTTTGTTGACTAACCGCCTCTCTTTCAGCAATGCTTTATTTATGCAGCCCTAAAAGCTCTGGGTCCTAACTTCAATACTTCTTTATGAACTCCTAACTTTTAGGGTTCGATTGTCTTGATGAGTCTCAAAACTCATTTGATTTTTTAATCCATTTTTCTCGAGCATATTACAAGATAAATGTTGATTTGTATGCAAAATGTGAATATTTTATCTAAATTTAATTCTTGGTAAAAGCAGAAGCTAAAATCCCAAAGAAAAAACCAAGAGACAGCCTACAAGGTGAAATGAAGTCGCAAATAAAATCGGAGTTGCCACAGAAGCTCTGATTTGCTCGGGCCATTTCAAGTCATGATGTGCCATCACCAAGATCGCTTTGGGAAGAAATAAGACCTTAGCAAGCCTAAGTCGTGACTAAGTCACGCCATGTAATTAGAATGACCAAGGCAACAAGGAAAGAGGTTGCTACAAAGGAAGTGTGGGAAGAGACTAAAGGAATTATCTGGCTGTAGAATCTAGGGTCGCGGACACCACTTGATGTTACGCGCGGGGCGCAATTGAATATAACTGAGGTCGCGACGTCAATCTGAGGTCGCGACGTCAATCCGTCAATGAAGCCACAAAGGAGGTCTCTGCAAGAAAATGAAGTTGCAACTAGGTTTTAAATGAAAGGCTCCATTTGAGGTCGCGATGTACCGTGGAGGTCGCGACATAAAAACGGGAACTGGAGTCTCAACAGAAAGATTAAAGTTGCATCCAAATTAAGAGTTGAAGAACAAAAGGGAGGTCATGATCACCACTGAGGTCGCGACCGGAATGTAGGTCGAAGGAGGAAATCAATAAGAAACAAAGAATTGAGGCTGCAACCAGAAGAAGGGAAATGAACATCGAAAGAGGTCGCGACATCACCTTGAGGTCGCGACTTAAATTGCCGCGGAAGGCGTAAGACCACAAACCGTGTCGCTAATTCGAAAGGAAGTCATGACTTGAAGTCAGGCAATAGAAACAGAAATGTGGTCGCAACTTAAAACTGAAGTCGCGACGTGCATCGCAATAAGGAAGAGAAGTCCTAACCCGTGAATCTCCGAGGTCGCGGACTCGTAATGCGTAAGAAGGAAAGACAATGTCGTGATGAACGTCTTCATCTCTGGTCGCGACATCAACTCTTGAGAAATGCTAAGCCAACAAGGTCGCGACCATAAACGATGTTGTGACCATTAATCCAAGCAATACAAGGAACTAGTCTACACGTATAACAAGGTCGCAGAATCGAACAAGAGTAAATAAAGGGAAATCCGTGTCGCGACACCAGCTTGAGTAAGGTCGCACTCCAGGACAAGAACCGGGCTTTCTTTTAGGAATTCCACTTGAAGCTTGGGATTCATTCCCACCCTTTGATAGTATAAATAGGCGTAAAGTAAGGAATAGTAATGTAGCTTCTGTCTTCCCTACCAAGAAAAGGGGAACGAAGAGGAACTTAGTGTATAGTTTAGAGTAGAATTTTCTTTATTTTTCATTTTTATTTTACCTCTTCGGATCTACTGCTTAATCAGCAAGAGAACGACAGAGTCAAATTTTATACTCAAGTATTTTCTTCTTTAAATTGCTTCTGGAAATTTATGAAATTCAGACAAATTTCGAGTTCATTTTTTTCGCTCTATTATATAAGATAGTGGTTGTACGTGATCGATGCTCCATTTCTTTAATTGCAATGCAGTAATTGGAATACAGTTCTGCTGGATTTGAATTATAGTTAGTTACAGTCTTTTCTACAAAAATCTGGAGAATGTTATTTGGGTAGTGATTTACTTGCTTGGTGTTGTTTTTGAATCCACAAGTTCCCAATGGTAGTATCGAATACCATTTTGAGGGAATGTATCTTGCTCTGATTTCCAGGATGCCCTCTACGTGATACAGAGATGGAGATTCCTGAGAGCTGAGAGCATTCTTTTTTGGGTATGTTAGACTACCATTGATGAACTGCTAAGCTCTGAAAGTTAATCTTGATAAATCCCCCATTCGCTCATAATTGAAGTTGGAGGGGAGTATTTAACAATATAAATAATCAGAGAGCTCACCTTAATCTAAAGGAAGTTTCAACCCCGTGTTAGCTTAGATCTAATCAAGGGAAAGGACTAACCAATAGATCTCGAAGGATGAGCCACCGCTATTGTAGAACTTTTAAGCAAAATCCCTCGGTGAAGGAAAGCAAAATATCCGGCAGCCAACAAGAAATGGGGGTGGAAGTATTGAGAAAGAAAAAAATATCCGCATCTTATAAGAAAAGCGTAACATAAGTAATCGGGTTAGATCTTGATTTCGAGAGAAACAAGAGCTTCTAACCAGTGAATGTGGAGAAATCCAACTGCAATATTTAGGAAATCTTGGACAAATCCAGATCATCAATATAATAGAGCAATGTACTTTCATGCAGGAATTGACTGTTTCATTGTAATTCATTGATAGTTTTCATTTCTAATGTGGGAATGATTAGATCCGTGTATTTGGCTTCTTAATTTTTTAGTTTTATTTCTATATTATGTCAATTTCTAGTTTTAGTTAATAAGAATTTATTATCTTGTAGAGATGGACTTGCATTATCAAATTCCTTAGTCCATAGAACTTCAAGAATGGGGTACTTGATCTCTAATTCATGTCAATCGTGGGAATGATGTCTGACTTATCTTATTTTACTACTATGACCCATGCATTCTGCAAAGTGTCAGGACTAACCCCACTCCAGAAAACTTAAACATCAAGACAGATTTATTTAATTAAGCAAATTTATCCAAAGTGACATGAGTGCAAGAGAAGTGTAAGGCTCTTGAAACTATGTTAATTTGAGGGGTTTTTAGTCTATATAGAAAAAAAGGCAACAAAAGCGCCTCATCGCTGACTAAAGTTGTGTCGCGACATAGTTTTAAATTTTTGTCATGGTGTTTCTGTAGCAAGCGCCGCCCTGCCGCGACCTAAAAGATTCAGGCTCATTTCGCTCGAGTTGCGCATATATCATATTCTCGCTGCGACATTCTTTCCTTCGCGATGATAACTCTGTAGTGATAATATTCTATTCATTCCTCAAACATGAATGTCGCAACATCGATACTCATATCGCAACACAGTTTCAATGTAGCTTCTGCAAGTGGGTGTCGCGACCAAAGTTTTCATGTCGCATGCTGATGTTGATCTCGCTTTTCAATTTGATGTCGCCAATTCAGCCTTTTCTTGCTGCAATAACATTTCGTGGGTCGGGTTCTCACAGAACACCGCCTTACATTATTTTCATCCCTATTAGACTCCAAAGTTCCGTCGACAGCAGTGTTGCCACTTAGCCTGTTTCCTTGTTCCATCTTCATTTTTTATGTTACGGCCTAAACTTTTGTGTTGGGGTGTTTTATGTTACTTAATTCTAATATGTTATATCGCGACAAATACTTTTCTCAGACAAGAAAGATATTTTCCCGGCTGCGAACTCGCTTTTTCGTCGCTGACATAACTAGTCCGCTTTTAGCTTATCTTGTGTTTGACCCATTTTCCCCTGCCTCACGGACTTTCTCGTGTTCAATAATTTATGCCGTCACACCCGCCTTTGTTATGTCACACTACGACTTCAGATTTGTGTTGAAACTTTGTCGGACTTCAGAGTTGTGTCACACCTCGCTTTCGTCAGCCTTACATCGGTCACGACCAAGATCCCCGTCTCACACCGAAACACCTTTTAAGCATTGAAGTATGTCGCACTCTCCTTATTGCAACCAGGTTAGTTCATCCATAAGCACTCTTTTATCGCGACCTCATTTTCTTATCGCGACCTAAACTTCTTCTCTAGCATCTGTTCTGTCTCAACAAACTTTTCCATGTTTCCAAAAATCAGTGTCGCGACAGAATAGGATTATGTCGCTATAGATATTCCCCGCTTCTTCGGGCCTACAAGATTATGTCGTAACACAAACGACATCGTATTCCTAGTCGACTTTCATATGTTTTTCCGATTCTTCGTCGCGACCGCCTTCGTCATGACCTAGCCTAATTGTCAACAATTAGATTATGGTGTTGCGACACAAGAAATGTTGTTGCGACACAGTTTCTTTGGTAATTGCTTAGAAGTTTGTAGCAACACACCGAACTTTGTCGTGACTGAGACTGATGCAATTTCTGTTTTTCTTCTTCTTTCTTGCTGGAAATCTCTCATTTTTGAATTAATTCCTACAAAACACAAAGTTTGTAAATTTTCCATAATTTGGCATTAAAAAAGCTCTGAAAATTCTAAGAACAAGACAAAAAAATGGATTGAAAATAGATGAATTTAAGACTCATCAATGTGGTAGCAACTTGGTTTAAGTCACTGCCTGTTGAATCAGTGGCAAATTTGGAAGAACTTGTGGAGGCTTATATGAGCAGATTTTTCCCTCCAGCCCTAACGTCTGAAAGAAGAGGAGAAATCATTGTCTTCAAGCAGGGAGATGATGAAAGTCTCTACAACGCATGGGAGAGATTTAAGAGACTCAAAAGATGCCCTATGCATGGGATAGACCCAGGAAGGAATAGCAGAACTCGATCGCTACCTACAAGGTAATTATCCAAAGAAAAGCTCCCAAAGAAAAATGAAGGACCTGTGCAATTTCAACATTCCCGCTCCATAGGGAAATATGAATTCAAGAAAGCCTGTGATTCTCGTGCAGATAAATTGATGCCTCTATCAAACAATGGTGAAAAGGCTAAGCCTGGGGGAATCAATCCCAACAAAGAATACATTGCAAACGGTCGACGTATCACGACACAACCTGCATGGTGTTCTTGAAGATGCTTGTCAAGGTGGGAAAAAATTCATCTTCCCTGTAGATTTTGTTATTATGAAGATGGAGGAACACACCCAAGTTCCTACGTTGGGGAAGACCTTTCTTGAAGAACTGGATGTGCCTTTATAGATGCGTAAAGGTGAACTGACACTAAGGGTAGGGAATGAAGCAGTGCACTTTAATCTTAGTAGGAGTTTGGAACATCTTGACGTAGATGCAGAAGTTGTATGGTCAGAGAAAAACAATAGTCTTCTCGTTGAATTGAATATGATCAGATTCTTCAAACATCTTATCAATGAAATCAGATGAATTTTCTAGTATCTTGAGAGTATTGAGGTAAAATGTTGCCTTCAAATTTGTATAATAAAGAACAAGCCTCGAGGCATAAATGAAAACAAATAAGATGTTGTATGCAAATTGTGGGATTAAAAATCATTGAAAGTAGAAACTAGTGTGTGTAAGGGTTAATATCAAGGAATTGCCTACCACTTGAAATATGAGTTCTTAGAACCAGAAAAGAGAAAACCAGTCATCATATCAGCTGCATTTACTGAATCTGAAGAAAAGAAGCTGCTGGAAATTCTGAGAAAATACAAGGAAGCTATTGCTTGGTCTATTGAGGATCTAAAAGGTATCACCCTCCATTTGTATGCACAAAATATCGAATGATAATGCAAAAAAACTTCTATTGAGCATCAAAGGAGGCTGAACCTAGTGATGAAAGAAGTTGTAAAAGAAGTTCTAAATGGTTGAATGTAAACTTCCATCGCCAAACAACAGAAGTTCCTTGGGCAGTGAAACAAAGACACGTATGTCTCAAGAAAGTGTGGATTCACCGTGGATCGTAAATGAAAAAGAATGAACTCGATTCCTACAGTGAACTGAGGATGGAGGGTGTGTATTGACTACAGAAAACAAAACACTATAGTCGAAGAAATATCATTTTCCCCTCGCTTTCATTGATCGAGATGCTAGATGTCAAGTGTGACACCTCACTTTCGCTTTTCTTACGGGTAATTTCGATCCAAACTAAATTACACAGACTCGAGGATCAGAGAAAACCAATTTTACATGCCCATTTGGTACTTTTGCTTTTAGAAGAATGCCATTTGGTTTGTGTAATGCTCCTAGTATGTCCCAGCATAATGGTGTCTATATTTTCTAATTTAGCAGAAGAAGTTATGGAGATCTTCATGGATGATTTCATAGTGTATGGATACAGTTTTGAACAGTGCCTACATAACTTGGGGATAGTACTTCAAAGGTGTAAGGACAAGAATCTAGATCTGAATTGGGAAAAATTCCATTTTATGGTTATAGAAGGAATTGTCCTAGGGCACATGATTTATGCAGCAGGGCTAGAAGTAGACCAAGAAAAAGTTTCAATTATAAGAAATCTGATACCACCCACTACAGTCAGGGGAATTAGAAGTTTCAGGAGCTAAAGTTGAGTCCATGAAGATTTATCGAGATTTCTCAAAAATTGCTATACCACGATGCGCATTGTTGAAAAGACAAGTTCACTTCGATTAATCATGCCATAATTCTTTTGAAGAAATCAAACTGCACTAGTCAAGCCCCATTATGACAAAAACCGTGACTGAACAGAATTTGAAATCATGTGTGATGCTAGTGATTTTGCAATGGGAGCTGTATTGGGACAGAAAGCTGAAAAAGTATTCAAGGCCATATACTATGCAAGAAAAACCTTCAATGAAGCTCGTGAAAATTACTCCACTACCGAAGTGCCGAGACGGTGGCAATAGTATTTGTGATGTGAAAAATTTAGGCTATCTATTTTGGGGTCCCATGTTATTATACACACTAATCATGCAACAATTAAATATCTATTGGCAAAGAAAGAAGCAAAGCTAAGATTAATCGGGGTATTTGATGTGACCCTTCCTGACTCCTATCTAAACTCTTGTTCGAGGATCTCGGCCGGCACTTCAATCCACTCCTGAACCCGACTGGGTCGGATCGAAGAAATCCGAGAAGTGAACCCTAACTTTCTATAACCGGTTTACTCGTTTAAACTCATAAATTAAATTTCTTTTAATTAGTTGGGAGTGATAAAAATTTTCGCAACTTTTGTTTCAAATATTTTCATAAAATTTTGCTAAAGATAACGGCCGATTGATAAACCAAAATTCTAACTGTCAAGAAATTTACACTTCTACTAAAACTTCAATTCCTCCCAACTTCTTTATTCCCAAACTTGCAATAATCATTATCATATTTCCACCAACATGCCACATCAACACTCAATTCTCAATTTATAAATACAAACTTACAAACTTAAGTAGAATATATCTAGATGCATCATATATATGAAATGCACTATTATTTACAAACATACAATTTCAAATCTAAATATGTGTTGTTCAATTACATATCCATCTCATACAAAAAGTTTTACATCATAGGTCAGCAAATCGCCACCTATATAGACAACAAAATGATGACGTCCGCTGGTCCGCGGAGAGCACATAATGGAATATAAATAGCTACAAAATGAACAAAACAAGTTAGTGCAACGAAAATATATAATACATACACTATCATGACAATTTATTATTTGTTTTATGATTCTTTCAAAAACCCCCATGTATATCCTTAATTATTTTAACCATCATGGGCGATTTAAAACTAACGCCAACGTGAAGCTTACTAAGTCATCTCAACCACTACGTTATGGAATTTACTGCATCGCACGTAGGGTGCTAAAGCTTATCACGGAGCAACTACAATACGGAATTTTCTACATCGCAATTGTAGTGCTAAAACTCTGGGCAACTACGAGCGGAATTTACTGCATTGCCACATAGTGCCAAACTATACAAATAGCCAACTACGTATGAATTGTCTCGTGACGTAACGAAGCGCTTTATACTTCGCAGAAATCGAGCAACTACGACGGAATTTTCTGCACGTCGCTGTAGTGCCAATCTCTTTCTTTATTGTGAGCGATCATAGACATCTGAATTTACATCGTCACATAACGCTAATCTGTTATATCTGGTGAATATATGGGTCGAAACTACATTTACTTAGTGTCAAAAGCACAAATCTAACTCAGCTTTTGAAACTTCTGTAAATTCTCTTTCAAATATTTTCTTTTAGATTACGAACTACCATATTCATTACCAACATCAACTATCATGAAACCTGAAAGATCTTAAGTGCGAACCACACTTCACCTCGGGGTCTACCCCCGTCAAGCGGCCTCTACTTAGGCTCGTGGACGCCCCGCCTCCGTCACCTACACAATATTCCTCATTACTAGTGAAAAAAAATTCTCCCCACTCTCAAACTATAAGGCCTGAGAATTTCACTATACCATTTTTCTCTATATATCCTCCTAACTTGTTTATACTCAAATCGAGAGACTCTCAGTCCCGCATTTTTATGTAAAAGTTTTAGTTTTTGGACCCTTAGGGATCACCTCTATATCACAACTGCCATTTTCTGAAGGCTTTGAACAAAAAATTATATTTTTACCTCTAACTGGACAGCCTACAAATGAAAAGCATGGTGCACGCCGTCTGGTCTCCGTTTTCCTTCGCTCTTCTTCCTCACTGCTCACTTTATATCACCTTCTAGTCACACGAAATTGCCTTTTGTTTCTTCACTTATATGAAGCTATGGTTCTTAGTTGCCTTCTCCAATTGGAATCACCCAATTTGGATCACCAAACTCAAGTTATTATTTATATCTAGATTACTCAAATTGGCATAATGTAATCTGTGACATACCCACTTGAAATATTGGGCACTCTAAGCAAAATTTTCTGAATCATTCAATTAACTTATTCCCTATAAAGTCTATTTTATCCAGAATTTTTAATCACTCAATTTCGATGAGTGAAACTCCACTTATGACCAAAACACTACAACCATACCCAAAACAGAGCAAAATCAGTGAGCTACACGAGTTTACCTTTTAGTCCATATTTGTGAGCTGTAGAGCTACAATTTGCACTTGGTCCCTCTCTAGATAACATTTATCTATATCTATGAATTTTTAACAATTAGAACTCAATTCATTTGATATTCAATTAACAGGTAGCCAAACAAAAACAGGGGTTTTAAGGTGAAATTTTGACAACAATTCCTTTAAGAACCCAACATTCTCCTTTGTTTTTTTTTTTTTTTTACAACCAATCCCTCAAAACCTGTATACCAATAATCAACATAAGTCATTCAAAACCACTCCATAACACTTGTATTGGTGGTTTGGAACCCATACAACAAAACCCTAGGTAAAATCTTATGACCAAATCAGTGTCCACCAATTCTTCTAAAACCCATATAAATATGATGATTCCATGTTTATTTTCCACCAATTGGGTTTTACTCTCATAACTAAAATTCAAAGGTTTGCGTGATCTTTCCACAAACCTAGACAAAAGGAGCAACTAATTCTACATACCAAACCTTAATAATCCAAATACCCATGATTCCAAGGCAAACACATACTTGAATGCTTCGACTTCTTCTCCTTTCTTCTTCTTCTTCCCTCCTCTTCCTTTCCTTGCCTTCTCCTCTCCAAAACGTGGAGACCTGGTGCCCTTTTGGAGCACTCAAAAATGAGTTTGGCTTGTTTTCCCATTTTTATATTCTAATATATTTCTGAACTCATCAAGTCCTTCATCCTTTTAAATTTTCAAATCGCTTTTGTTATTTATATGATGGGCCCATCTCTACTCACTTAATGGTTTTCATATCCTTATGAATTACAATTTAACCCTTGTTCAAGTACTACAATTCCGGTTCCATAATTATAATTTCCTAATTTCTATTTCAAGAACATGGTAATGTAACACTAGTGCTCTCAGATATCTACAAAGATCAAAAACAGATACTTTCTGACGGACGTTACAACCAATTGTTTAGTCAATAACCCAAATGGATAATTTTCAACGCCATGAGATTCAATTAATCTAATGTAGAGATTTATTTCACCTCTCTAACTTTTTTGTATCTTGGCATCAAGAGGTTATAGATCGAAACTAGGGGTTTACAATTTCTTCCCTCTCTTAAAAATTTCCTTTGCCCTAAATTTTAATTCAGGTACCTTATTCAAAGAACGAGGTACTGGGGCACGCATCTATGCTTCGGGCTCCCATGTAGCCTCTTTTATGCCCCATGATTTCGCCATAGCACCTTCACTAGCGGAATCACTTTATTACGCAACACTTGATCTCTACGATCTAGGATTTCTAACGACTCTGTAGTCGGGCAAGTTTTTCTTCAACTGGATAGGTTGCTCCTTACAATATGAAGGGTCAGCTATATACTTACGTAGCATGGAGACGGAACACGTCATGGATGTTGGCTAACTCCACTCGTAGCCTCAATCGATAAGCCACTTCCACCCACCTTGTCTACTATCCTTACAGGGCCTATATCATGGACTCAACTTTCCACGCCTCCCAAACCTCAAAATACCCTTCCACATGGTGACCCGGTGAGAATACTGATCACCTATTTCAAACTTTAGATCTTGCCCTCGATTGTTCGCATAGCTTTCCGCCCCGTCGTTTACATCTTCAACCGCTCTCGATCATGATCACTTTCTCGCTGTATCTTGGACAATCTCAGCCAATTAATCTTCTCCCCACCGGGTCCCCAAACGCATCGGGTTCTGCTAATTTTCTTCCATACAATCCTCATGGTGCCATACCAATACTAGACTGACAATCATTTGTCAGAGTGCAAACTCTATCAATGCTAGGTAATTATCCAGCCTTCCCTTAAACTCCATCACACGTGCTCTCAACATATCTTCTAGAGTCTAAATGGTTCTCTCCGATCGCCATCCGGTCTGCAAGGGAAAGTAGTACTCGGGTGTACTGCGCCCATAGCATCTTGTAGCTTCGGCCGTAATCGAGAAGCGAGCGCCGAGGATCTCTCGTCCGACAATGGACACCGGTGCGCCTACAGCCCTTCACAATCTCATCTACAATCGCGCATATCTTTCTAGGAATGTGGTATTATTAGTAGCAATGAAGTGGGCCTAATTTCAATCTATCCACAATAACCTAAATAGCATCATGTCCACGCTGTGTCCTGGGAAGTCCTGTCACGAAATCCATCGTGATCCTTTCCCATTTCCACTCAGGAATGGATAAAGGTTGTAGTAAACCTGTGTGCTCTGATGTTCAATCTTAATTTGTTGACAAGTTAAAAATTTAGATGAACTTTCTTATCTCTCTTTCATACCTCTCCACCCGCATTGCCCAGAGTCCGATACATCTTAGTAATCCCTGGATGCATCGCATATGTTGATGAGTGTGTGATTCGCGCTACGTGAGGTCGAGCTAAAATCACTGTTATTTATATATCGAAAGCCCGCAACTGCCGAGTTTCGTTTACCGCGCAAAGATGTTCAGTGGTCAACACTGTGGATGGGTTTTCTTCATAAAATGGTTTGCATTAGGCATGAAGGTAAGGCTTTCTATTTGACTCTTTTGGAATTCATTCAAAAAAATGTGGGAATGGTTTGAAAACAGGAAATTGTAAAACCGAAAGTTAAAAACCTGAAATTAACAATGAAGAAATTTACTTTGAAGATTTAGGTCACTAACTCGCAAGCTAGTGGCAAACACATGTCCTCGTGTTTTATCCTCCTATGTGAGTCAACACAGATGTAGTTATGGCCCCTTTTTGTTTAAAACCCCAACATTCTTTATCATTTTTAGAGGCTCAGAAGATCTAAAGAATCACAAAGGCATCTCCTACCCGAGCAATCGAACCCTAAAGCATGGAGAGTATCACCTAGCTGGGGTAAAGACCATCTAAAGAATCACAAGGTATCTCTCACCCGAGCACCGAACCCTAAAGCACAGAGAGTATTGGCCAAACAATAAAAAAGCAAATCGTTATTGAACCCCACTTGAAGAACCCTAACATGTGAATATTACCTCATAGGCAAAGGGCATCCTTTCATCTAAAGAGGCCACAAGATCAAGCCACTGTTAATCGATCTAAAGCATGGAGAGTATTGGCCAAGACACAATATCCCATGTTATGCAACTGAAGCCTTAAAGATAAGGGCCATAAATACACTACCCATAACTCCTTTAGTACATGAGGACAACATGCTTAACCCTACCTGCCAGCCTCTTCCTCTTCAAAGGAAGGGAGGCTTAGCCAAGCATCTCTTGAATTGTCATCTTCAAGAGGTGTGTTTGGTAGCCGGGAAAGTGAAAGAAAGAAGAGAGAAAGAAGAGAGAGAAGAGAGAAAATAAAAGCAAAACTAAAATAAAAACAATTTATTTACAAAAGCAGTAAATGAAAACTTACAAATCACAAAAAAAACTTGTCTTTCTTCCTCTCCACCGATCCACCTTATTACAAAACATGAGGGGTATTTATAGGACTCCTCAAGGTATGAAAATACCAAAAACCCTAATAACTAAGCTAAGTTATAGGATAGGAGAGTAATTCACCAAGTTTGGAAGGCGGTTGCATTAATTACAAAGGATGATTGAAGGTCTGAAATCTCATATAGGGAGAATTTCGCACTAGCGACTTGGCAAGTGGCATGAAATCAAGTAAGGCTACACTGCAAGGCTTGGCAATTTCTACACATAAATTTCGCTAAGCCAGCGAAATTTTGTGCTGAGAGTTTAATTTCGCAATTGCACAAAGGCGTGGGCTAGCGAATTTCGCACGCGGCCGAGATTGCGAACTGCTTATGCAATTGCTGCGAAATTCGCATGGTTGCGAATCAAGTTGCCAACAAAGCTGCGAAATTGCCTGCTTTGTCGTTTCGCATTCCTCTCGCCATGTCTTCAATCGTATCTCATTTCTTCCACTTTTCCTTTGTTTTTCCATTGATTTTGGGCTTGTCGATGTATCGAGACCAAAATTCCAACCTCATGATCGATCATTTGCATTAAGGTCAAGTTCAAACGTATAAAAGTCTGGCAAACAACCAAAAAACACCCTCAATTGGCATAAGTGTTACTAAGGTAACATGAACACTTCAATTGGGATATATGACATGATTAATGATCAAAAAGTACTCAAACCTATCTAATAGGGTTCAAAATCGTACTTTTGAAAGCACTAATCAACAGGCCTCTTCCATGATTTCTTTCTTCCAACTCTATCACATCCGACACATAACTTGGCCCAATTAGTGTCCCATCACTCCGGTAAGGTGAAGTTACTCGTTGTCCACTTATCTTGTTTCTCACTTCATCAAATACGGGTCCTGAAGCTATAGTCTCAACCTCACCACTAACACCGGCCGAATGAAAAGTCACTTACTAGAGTACTCCGACTGGCCGCTTTTAAATTGGACCCCCATAGATCTTAGTTCTACTAGCATTGTCAAGTATTCTGCTTTAAGCTGAGCTAGGGAACTAAAGGGCTTCCCCGCACGCATTCTACTACATTCGGGCTTTGCCCGGCTTGTATTCAATGGTGCAAACATAGTCTTTGATGAGTTCCCATCCACCTCCTCCTGTCCCATGTTCAAATCTTTGTGAGAATAGGATAATCGTAGGCTTTTGTGATCGCAAAGATCCCGCAAGGTACCCATAGAGGTAGTGTCGCCATATTCTCAACACAACACTACAAACCGCTTAACTCCAATCAGGCTGATAGCTTACTTCCATGCTTCTCTTTAATCAGCTTCTAAGCATAAGCTATCACTCTATCACGTTGCATCAACACATAACCTAAACTCCGCCCTGGAGGGTCACAATAGCATCAGAATCCTCACTTCCCGAGGGAGTGTAAGTACGGTGCAAGAGAATGTACCATGAACTCATTGAAACTATTCCGACAGCTTCCGACCGCATGAACTCTCTTCTTTCTTGTTAACTGGTCAAAGGAGGCTATCTCGAGAACCCTTCACGAACTTCTCTATAGTAACCGCCTAAACCCAAGAAACTTGTGACTTCGGGCCACGCTCTGTGGTGGTTTCCAATCTACAATGGCCTCTATTTTCTGAGGGTCTACTGAAATACCCTTGCCAGATACCACATGTCCGAAGAATGCTACCTCCCGATCTAACCAAAATTGGCACTTGATGAACTTTGCCAGAGCTGGATGCTCTCTCGTAGTTTGTAATACTATCCTCGTGTGTTCAAGATATACGCTCTTCTTTACTACTCGAATATACCAGGATATCATCGATGAAGACTATGACGAACTTGTCTAAATAAGGTCCGAAGACACGATTCATCAAATCCATAAAGGCTGTTGGAGCATTGGTTAGGCCGAATGGCATCACCAAAAATTCATAATGCCCATATCTAGTTCCGGCTGGGTCGCCTTAGGAACATCTTCTTCCCTACGCACCTTCGGGGCTGATGATACCCCGATCGTAGATCTATCTTCTAAGACCTAGTTCTTGTAAATTATCAATAGATCATCATTCTTGGCAATGGATACCATTCGATGGTTACTGTTGAGTTTGCCTATAATCATGATAAACGGCTGGCTCCCATCTTTCTTCATAACAAACAACACTAGAGCTCCCCACTGATGTACTCCGTCTTAACGCTTCCTTACTCAACACCCTTTGATTTGCACTCAATTTTCGATCAAAAGGGTAATGTGTGTGTGGTGTGTGTGTGTAATACAAATATATAAATAAATAAATATTTTTTTTTTTTTTTATATATAAAAATAAAAATTTTTTTGTATGTGTGTGTGTGGTGTGGGTGCCATCCGTACGGCGAGAGATGGGCCTGCGCTGGGGCGCCAGATCAATCTCGAATTCAATCTCTCTATCCGGCGGTAACCCTGGTAGATCCTCTCGAGTCACATCAAAGAACTCGCTCACCACAGAACTTCACAACCGCATCTCACTGCCGATTCTGGTATTACACCAAAATTCTGCATGCTTTATGGAGTATCTTGTTTGCTTGTATTACTGACAAATCCTAGAAAGCATCTTCCTCTCTCCACAAAGATCACTGGGTTCCCCAGCTGACTAACCGGGACCCTTCCCGTGACAATCGATGGCAGAGCGATGTTTGGGCCAACTAACCATGCCTAGAATGATGTCAAAGTCATGAATATCGAAACATTAGATCAGCCTCGAACCTTCATGACTTGCTTTCATTCACTTTATTTCCCTCAGAGACTCTATCTCGCAATAAGCGAATCACCCGTGGAAGTGACACTACCATCACGACACTCTGGCTTGCCTCATCTATATCCCGACTCTCTCTATGAACTCGAGAAATAAAAGAACGGGTGGCTCTCGAGTCCACCAATGAGCATCAAAGATCAAATAAAGAATGGTACTGTGACCACATCCGTAGCATCGCCACCAAGGTCACCATATGACAACGAAATTCTACCAATGCCGAGAGATTCATGGATACCATCAGCAGCCATTCACATCATGGCTACACTGGATGTTAGTGAATCATTTCTATAATGGTATGTCCTCGCCATGAAACAATTGCTAGAAACCATGTGTGGAGGTGATTTTTTAAGTAAAAACTAGATGAAGCTATGGATTTCCTCGAGTTATGTGCCTTCTCAACTTCCAAGGGTCACGAGCCAAACCCGAGAGAGGTGGAGAAAATGGAGGCCCCCACCCCACCAAAGGGGAGGATTTTTACACTTTCGAGACATGGAAATGAAAGCAAAAATTTCACCCTAGCTAGGGAAGGTGGAGGAGTTAGAAGGAAGAGGCTCCATGAAGGCAGTGCGACTGCAAACACCAGAGATAAAGCAACCCATCTATCGCTTGTCAACCCACCGGCATCCCGAGAACATCATCCGATCGCTTCTTCAAAGGATTTGATGTCAGAATATGCAAATGTTGTAGGTCAATACAAGCCACAACCTAATGCCCCATATGGTAATACCTACAATTCCAATTGGAAAAATCACCCTAATCTCTCCTGGAAACCCAATCCTCCTGCCTATAAGCCCCCTGGTGCCAAACAACAGTTTGGTTCCTCATCTCAACCACATCCACCATCATCCACTTCTCCTGTTGAAAAAGCCATCTTAAATTTGAGCAAGGTGGTGGGAAATTTTGTGGAGGAGCAAAAAGGGATCAATGTACAATTGGCACAAAGGATTGACACTGTAGAAAGTACATTGAATAAGAATAGTTGGGCTTGAGAGCAATCTTAATCAGAAAATAGACAACTCATGTGATTCAATCACAAAGATCAACAATATTCTGGAGGTACAGGAGAGAGGAAGGTTCCCTTCCCAAACATTGCCAAATCCAAAAGTGGGTATGATGAGGTAAGGGGCCTCATCCAAACTAAGAACGGATGAAGTGAATCCATAATCACTCCGAGGAGGAAGAGAAATAGGCAACCACGCTCAAGGCTGTCAAGAAGCATGCAAGGAAAAGGAAGCCGAACTGGCAGGGTGATCATCAAGAGGACTCAATGAAGCAATCGCGTTCCACCCCATTTCCGTGCACTAAGAAGTAAGAAGAAGGCATCCACAGTGTGTGCATCCCGAAGTCCTATGCGTGGAAGGTCAACATACCCCTTTGGACATCATCAAACAAGTCCTCGCTATGCAAAGTTTTGCCTCTCAGACAATCAAAAAGGATCAAGTATCGAGAAGAAGCCTTCCTAACCGGCGTTAAGGCTATAACCAAAGCAAGACCCTGGGCCAAATACAAGGATCCGTGATCCCCACAATTTCACTCAACATTGAGGTGACTGCATGGGAGTGCCACCCTAGATTCGGGGGGGGGCTGGGCATAAACCCGTCGCCATACTCGCGTAAGGCGCTAGGCTTGGGGAGAGCCAAAACCCACAAATATCACTCGCTGGCTGGTCGATAGATCGCTGGAAAAATTCCTGGGCGGAATAGTTGAGATGTTGAGTCAAGGTAGACAAATTCTACTACCCAAGACTTTGTAGTGCTTGACACCGAGCCACTCGTGCTGCCCCAATCATGTGCCAATTATCCTGGGAAGACCATTTTTGGCCACTGCCAATGCAATCATTAATTGCCGAAATGGAGTCATGCAGCTCACATTTGGCAATATGACATTGGAGCTCAACATATTTCATTTGAATCACAAGCACAAACCATGAAGGTGAAATGAAGGAAATAATGAAGTCTCGCCGCTTGATCGAGTTCAGGGAAGCCAAATGTCGATGAATTGCAAGAAATAGCTAACCAAGGTGAAGCAGGTGTTTGGGAGTTGCCATCAGTCATCACTACAAAGAAATTGGTCAGCGAGTCGGCTGAGAAATCAACAATGAGAATCAAACATCAAAGGCGGGTAAGAGCGAACCAATGGAGGGGTTAAGGAGCTCCTCCTCCTTGACCCCCCATAATTGAAGTTGGTAAAATGAGCTGGTTTGGTTTCTCCACAAACAAATGTATTTCAATTTTTTTTTGCTTTGTTTAAATTGATCGATTTTAATAGTTACTATTTTTAGTAACTTTCTCTTTAAATAATTCTATTTTAACTATTTAATATTGAATTTTAGATATATTGTAATATAATAATTTTTTTTAGTTTTATTTATATTTTAATGCTGAAAATTCAATTTGCAGGCTAAGTACAGATTTATTACACTAGCGAGGCCCGACCCCGATGTTGTTCGGCTTCCCCGGCGCCTTTATAAAAGGCGAAGTGTCTTTTTCAAATTCATATCTCCACATGCCTTGAGCGCTGGCGCACACGCGTCCACCGGCATACGATCACGCCACAGCGGCTTGACCCTGGCCGCACACCTTGTTGTGCCACTGGCTCCCCCAGTGTGTCGATAGAGCCACTGGTCGGTGCACTCCCCACTACAGTATTCCTTTAGTCATCAGTCGTGTGCGTTAAGAGCTCTGACTGCCCCAGGTGTCAGCCGTGTCCATAGCCGACCTTTGCCCGTACCCAACTTCATTTACATAGTGGTTAATTGACCTAGTAGGCTGTCTGTGCACAGCGCCACCCCTTGAACTCTGTGTCCTTTTACGATTACAGCCATGGTCGCTTCGAGGTGGGTCAGCTTGAGGCGAGTTAGGTTCAGCACTCTCCCGGCGGAGGACGGGCCCCATCTTCGGCTGCGATCCTGACGATCCACTGAGCCGGTTCACGAGAGCCTCGGGGTTGGGGGGTATCGGTCGGATGGGACCGGGCCTGCGAGTCCCTCGAAGGCGATCTAGGAGGCGACCCTCAAGCGGGCTCCGTACATCAGGATCGGGGAGTCTTCAGCATCTAGGCCCGAGCCATCACCGTCCCCAGCAGCAGCGGAGGCCACCTCATCGCAGGTTATCGCGCCTGGATCGGGCGGCCATTGTCGTTGGGACCTGGGTTACGGGGCGTCGGACTCCGCCCGAGAAGATTTCCATGGAGAGTCTTATTACGACCCGTGCAGAAGCTGCGACAAGTGACCCCGGTTCAGGGACTCATGCGGCAGTTACCTGTTTATTCCCTCACCGCGTTACATGACAGGCGGTTCTACTATCACGGTGTACTTCATTCTACCATTCCATGACTTCCGAGAAGCGCAGGAGTCGATGGGCTCGTTAGTATTGATGATCGCGAGGGTACTCGGCGGCCGGACATTCTGTTTGCCTTAGGCTGCCGCAGGCATGCCAATTCGGAGGATATCGGGATTGGCCTCGGCCAGGTGAGGAGATGGTCCGCTGTCTTGCTCGAGACACTACTGCAGGGCCAGTACTCTTCAGGCGGTAGCTCCCGCCTCAGATGCTTCTCATTGATCACACCTTTCGGACCGGCCTCTTCAGATTTACAACACTACGTCCACGTAAGGGCAATGCGAGCTCATCTTGGGATCTCGGAGGATTTTGGTTCAGTCCCTACAGAGTTGGTGTTGTTTCGCCTTCTTCATATTCGAAGAATAAGGTCCACCGCAAAGACACAGCTCAGTAAGAACATCTGCTGTGATACACGATTGGTGTCAAAAAGTACAATTTTGAACCCTATATTAGATAGGTTTTGAGTGCTTTTGTGTGCATTAATCATCATCATTGCCTCTGATTGAAGTGTTCAAGTCTCCCTAGTAGCACTTATGCCATTTAGAGGGTATTTTTTGGTTGTTTTGCAGGTATTTGAGCACTTTTGGAGTTCGATATCGAGTCAAATGATGAATCATGAAGTGTGATCCCAATTGTCAGTCATCAACCAGCCCAAGAATCAATGAGAAAACCAAGGCAAAGTGAAGAAAATTGGATGCAGTAGAAGAAAGGAGTGAAGATCAACAAGCGGTACCGCTAAGAGTTGCAAAAATTTTTAAGCTAGGATTCGCGAAAATTTCGCAACCTTAAGCCGAATCTCCCAGAGGCTTCGGCTAGACCACCCCGGTTTAAACTAGGCACCATTTTTAAGCGAAAATACGATTCAAACTACTCTGACAATTTAAACAAGCTAGCGAAATTTAAGCTATGTGAAATTACGTCTGCGAAATTTTCCATTTATACACATGGTGATTCGCTAGCTAGCGAAATTCATGGACCTCAGTTTAATGCGTTCAAATCATGTTTTGTAATTAATATAACCGACTTCAAACTTGGTGTATTACTCTCTTGTCCTATAACTTAGCGAAATTGTGAAGTTTTTTATTTCATGCCTTGAGGTGGCCTATATAAGCCCCTCTTGTTTTGTAACCAAGAAGAACAACTTTGGGGAAGAATAATTTTGTAAGTATTCATTTTTGTAAATAAAGTCTCGTATTTTATTTAGGGTTTTATTTTCCTCTCTTCTCTCTCCTCTTTCCCTTACTTTCTAGGCTGCCCAGGCACCCTCTTGAGGATGACAACTGAGAGATGTAGCTAAGCCTCCTTTCTTTGAAGAGGAAGGAAGCTAGCTTGGTGGTGGGGCATATGCATGTTGTCCTCTTGTATTAAAAGCCACAGGTGTTGTATTTATGGCCCTTATCTTCTCAAAATATGGTTGCATAGCATTTAATGTCATTAATTTGGCCAATACTCTCCATGCTTTAGAATCCAGTGCATATTGAGTGAGAGATGTACTGTGGTTCTTTAGATGGTCTTTACGAGCCTCTGAGATGATATTGAATGTTAGGGTTTCAAACAGTAAAGGGGCCATAACTGCATGCTACCTGTATTGACTCAAATAGGAGTTGTTTCAAGGGTGAGGTTTGCTAGTTAAACATAGATCCGGTTATGCCATGGACTATAGGTTGCATGTCATAACGAGGATAAAACCCGAGGACACTTGTTTGCCCTAACTTGCCAAGTTAGTGACCTAAATCTTCAAAGTTAACTTTTCACCTTTATCTTCCGGTTTTACAACTTTTCAGTTTTCAAACCATTTCACTTGTTTTTGAAACACAAATCGAGTCCCGAATAAGAAAGCCTTATCTTCGTGCGCCCCATGCAAATCTCATTTTAGGATGAAAACCCACCATCCGAGTGTTGATCTGACATATCTTTGCGATGGCTTGACTACAGCGGTAGTAAGGCGCAAATTAATATATAAATTTTGTTGATTTAGCTCAGCCTCTTTGTGTACCAGCAGATCAAATGGCGCCGTTCTCTGAGAATGGTGCCAAACTCTTAATAGTAGAAGTTGAAGTGTACTTGTGATCAACATCACAAGTGAAGGTAACCTTTTACCTCTTTTGTCCACTTTCGATTGCGAGGCTACCAGTTCATTACTTTGCGATGCGCGCGATTGTTTTTTAGTCAGTTTTAATTTTTGTTATTTAACTTTAATCTTTTTGCAAGCTTTGTAGTTGCTCTTTGTTGTCTCTAAATTTTATAACGAGTTTATGCACTTGATTAGGATAGAGAACACATCAAGTGAGTGAATAGGACAAGTACACAACTTGACCCGGCTAGTGAAGTTAGTGTACTGTGATACCATGGATCCCATGCACGGGGAACAACGAGTCAGCCGGGGAACCCCTATGAATCCAAATGCTTATGACCATGAGGATCACATCCACCCTCTAGAGTCGAGTGCCCCATCTGCGTCATACCTCTGTGAAGATCTTGCGGTGAGGCCTTGGTACCCTATACACATATCATGGTATGGAAATGAAAATCCATACGCACTCATGGCTAGGAGTTTTGAGGAGTGCGCACTACCTTCAAGGAAGGTATGATTGACATGGATTTGCTGAAGCTAAAGGCATTTCCATTAACTCTAAAGGACAAGGCCAAGATATGGCTCAACTCATTGAGGCCTAGAACCATTAGAAATTGAAGTGAGGCTGCCGGTGCAATTCTGAGAAGAAGTTCTTTAATGCTCATAAGACCAACAATTTGAAAAGACAAATCTCTACTTTGCGGCCTTCGGGGATAGTGAGGGTTTTACCGGTGTTGGAAAAGATTTGAAACCATCGGTGTACCCACATCATGGGTTTGACACTTGGATGTTGGTGAACCCTTATGGTGGTATGTCTCACGCCATGAGGCGGCTCTTGAAACCATGTGTGGGGAGACTTTGCAAGCAAACATCACGATGAAGCCATGGATTTTTTAAGTACGTGGCTGAAACTTCTAAGGGTTGGGATGGCCCCAACCACTAGAGAATTGGATGGGATGAGACCACCCGATGACGAAGGGGTGGGATGTATGCGGCGCCGAGAAGAAATAGAGGCGAGAGCTGGGATTTCCAGCCCTGGCTAGGAAGATGAAGGCAGAAGGCAAGCGGCTCCATGAAGTGCATGCAATGGCCCCGAAAATCCTGCACGGTCAATCTTTGCCAATTTCAAACCCCACTGTGTATCGGTGAGACACGTGTCACATGGCCCGTGCGGTGAGATTTGATGTCGGGAATGTGCAAAATAACGTAGGACAATTCAAGCCACAACAATCCAATGCTCCATATGGCAATACTTACAATTCCAATTGGAGGAATCACCCTAACCTTGCTTGGAAACCCAACCCCCCAACTTATGTACCCCCAGGGGCCAAACCTCAGTTTGGTTCCCCCTCACAATCACAACAACCACCATCCTCTTCTCCAGTGGAACAAGCCATATTGAATTTGAGTAAGGTGGTGGGCAACTTTGTTGAGGAACAAAAAGGAATTAATGTGCAACTGGCACAAAGAATTGATATCGTAGAGAATACATTGAACAAAATAATAGATGGGCTTGAGAGCAATCTCGGCAGAGAAAATTGTGACCTACGATTGATCACGAGATCAATAAATTGCTTAGAATTTACAAGAGAGGAGGTTTCCATGCAAACACTTCAAATCTAAGGGAATTCATGAGGTGGGGTCGTCAACAATTCGGGAATGGATGAAGTTAAGGCCCATGTAACACGAAGTGGAAAAGAGGTTGATCAACTATGCGAAAGCACATTGAAGAAACCGAGGCGGGGAGAAGAATTGCGAGTCACAGTATATTCTCCTAGAAGAGGATTCAATGAAATACCGCATACCCACCTCCTTGCTACAAGCACTTAGAGGAAAGAAAAAGGCAACTCAACAAGCAGGCATTTTAGAGTCTTAAGGCAAGTGAAGGTTAACATACCTTTATTGGACATGTCCAGGCAAGTGCACCTTATGCAAATTTTGAAAGATCTTTGCACAATCAAGGAAGGGATTAGGCATTAAGAAGAAAGTATTTCTCACTGAACATATCAGTGCCATAATCCAAGCGATATCTACCATCAAATACAAAAGATCTGGATCTCCACAATTTGATCAATATTGGTAGGAATTGCATAGACAAGTCATTGCTTGATCTAGGAGCCAGTGTGAACCTAATGCCATATTCAGTATACAAGCAGTTAGGTTTAGGTGAACTTAAACCTACCAACATCACACTATCATTGGCCGATAGATCAGTGAAGATCCCAAAGGGGATAGTTGAGAATGTCCTTGTAAAAATAGACAAATTCTACTACCCAGTAGATTTTTGTGAGTACTGACTTTCTTGAACCAATTACCGTGAACCCAATCATGTATCAATCATCTTAGGAAGACCATTTGGCCACGACCAATGCAACCCAATAAATTGCCGGAATGAGTCATGCAGCTTACGCTGGTAACATGACTTTGGAGTTGAACATCTTTATGTGAACAACGAAGCAAAATTTGTTAGAAGCGAAAATCAAATTTAAATTGAAGTATTTCAATTGGTCGGTGTGTAGAAAACAAGTGCTTTCGGGAAATGCAGGGAGTGATCCAGCCAAGAAAATAGAAGAAATTTTGGTCCTACCATCAACACCAACTGCAAGCCAATTGATCAATTCCAACAGCCATTCTAGAAGGCAGTTCAACAATTGGCGCAACATCTTGGAGCCGACGGAGGCTCACGCATGGGTTGAGAGAATCATTCTCCTTGACCCCCCTTAGTAATTTGGAAATTGAACTGGTTTGGTGTTCTCAAAGCAAATTGCAGTTCAACAATTTTGCTTTTATTTTAATTTAGTCAATTTCCATTTTTAGCTATTTTAGTAGGTTTCCTAATTTAAATGACTTTCCATTTTAGCAAGTTGGTAATTATTTTATATTATCTTATATTAAATTGATAGAAATATTCTGTTTCCTAAATTTGTCATAATTTTAATTTTTACTTTTAGTAATATATTAATTTTCATTTTAATCCTGAAAATTCGATTTGCAGGTGGTGACGCAGGTTTGGTCCAAATTCGCTATAATAGCGAATTTTGGTGGGAATGACCCTTCGGCTCCCCTTTTGGAAAACATAAAAGGGAAGGGGTTGGCAGTCACACTTCATCTTCCTCCTCTCCGCAGCATTCCCCCATGATCCCAGTCTGTGACCTGGCTGCCTTTGAGCACCAGAGCACCTGAGACCACTGAGTGCCACCGCGTAGGGCCTCCTGCGTAGCTGCTCCGGCCAGCGGCATCACCGCGACCTATGCAGGCCACCAGCGATGTTGCTCCGACCTTCAGTTCCACCACCATTCTTGGCCAGTTATTGCGCTCACACAAGCGCGGCTTATCGCGATAAGCCACTGGCGATTCGTTTGCTTTAGCCCCAGTGATTCGGTATCCTCGAAGAGCCTGTTTCGATGTTAAAGTGCAGCAATACATTTTCTGTGAGTCGAGCTCTTTTCCAGTATTTTATTTCGATATCAGATATGGTTCGTACTCGGGGTGGGTCCGCCGGCCCTTGGTGAGATTAAATGCCAGAAAGTGGCTAACTCGGTCCCGGCTCGGTACCATCGCCGGTCCGAGGCCATACGAGGAACGCGGGGATTTGACCTTCTCGAACCACGGATGGGACCGGGCCCAGCCGCTGTGCCACGAGGAGGAAGTTAGACCGGACCCTCCAAGCGAACCCTTTGTGGGCCAGGCGATCTATCATCTCTCAGCCACGCCCAGCCGTCTGATTACATCGCTGAGGCGACATCATCACCTCGGTTGTCACACCGCCTCGGATTAGGAGGCCCGCTGATGTAAGACTTATTCAGGAATGTGCGACTCCATCGCGAACCGTTCCGTCGAGAGTCATTTCACGGCGTCCCTTGCTTGGTGATCCTAGATCTGGGAGTCCATGAGGTTGATTGAGGTATTCCTCCTGCCCTTCATGACTCGAGAGGCGACATTACTACCCGGGTGGTATTGCGGTTCTTTGATCCATGACATCTCGAGAATCAGGTAGTCGCGAGCTTCGGTTCGATATCGACGATGCTTGGCCCAGTACTCGGGCGGCGGTATTTCCAGCGACTCTTGGCCTGCGTATACGCCGGCCAATGCCGGAGATTCTGAGAGGTGGGCCCGCAGCCTCATCGCGAGATGGTTCGAGCAGCGGCGGAGACACCCGCTGGCGGTCGGTATTTTACGAGGCAGCTCCGCCTCGGATCGCTGGCGATAGACCACCTATTCGTGCGAGCCCATTCCCTCACGCAGCGTGTGTCGCGGAGGAGCTATTCTGGAGGCTCTACCTGGGATCTCGGGGATTTTGGATTCGGTCCCTCGTTTGGCCCCAGTGATGGCCTCCCTTTTGCGACACGAGGAGAAGGTCCATCGGAAGGACTGGCCCGGCGAGCATTCCATTGCGATGCGAGACTACTCTCCAGGGTTCTCGAGCATATGGGCTTTCCAGAGGAGCCCAGGATTGAGATGAGGATCCGATGCCCCTGATTCGTGTATCGGTGGAGAGCTGGGTGATGATATGCAGATCTCTTTCCACCTACGACCTGAGGACGGGAGGAGATCTCTGGGGAGGGCGGGGATGCCCATACGGATGATATGCACCTTTTGAGCTTTGAGATCTGAAGGAGTCCGGTTCCACGGATATCACCTTCATCTCTCCCCTCCTGGCCCCATCAGCGTTTCTTCATGAATACCCGACCCTTCCTATTCAGCACATCATTCGCCGGAGTACATTCATGCCCATTTCGAGGAGATATTTGGTGTGATGGATCTACTATCTGTTCCGCGGCTACGCGACGACCGGGATCGAGACTGACCAGTGCCATTCTATCTTTGACACGGATAATGACCCAGCGGCGCCACAATCATCCTGAGTCGGAGAGAGGAGCCCTCTGGTATGACCTATTTGGATGTTACGCGGCGGCGGCAGCTTCAGACCCACCACCACCACATCAGTGAGGTGGTTAGGTTTCTTTTACATTTTTGTATATTTACCAGCTTTATCAACTGCCTACTAATTTTGTTTAGGATTTATGTATTAGCCATAGTAGGCAGTGATACTTTGTGTTAACACTGTATTCATGTATTAGCCATTTTGGCTATATCAAAAGCTATTCAGTTTATATACATAGACTTTTGCATATCATGTTTTGTGCCTTTTCCATGTGTAAGTAATTTTCTTTTCAATTGAACAATTGAATTGCTTCAACTGGACAATTAGTGCTTTGGCCCGAGACCGATTAGTTACTCTGATTGAATTTATTGAATTGCTTGAATTAGACGATTGAGCCTTATCTTTGGGAAATTGAATCCTGTTTGTCGCTATGTTAGAATAAATTCCATGCTTGATTTAGTTTTGGTCGATTAAAGGAATTCTACTGCATGCTCAACTTGAAAATTTCTCCCTTATGCGATTCACCTTTGCCTCGGATTATTTCATTAAATTTTGTGAATTTGCGTACCTCCTTTAAGCTTCTGGCCGACCTTAGGCATGTTGGCAACTTAGGATAGGTTTGTGTTACCTGGTTGAAGACCAATGTAGTCTTCCAAAAGGAAAGAAAAGAAAAAGAAAAGAAAAAGCAGAAAGAAAAAGAAAATAAAGTCAGTGAAGTTTGCATGAAACAGAACTGCCGATCAGGGGTGTATCGTAGCCTTTGAAACCCGATGCCTAGCGCCATTGGTTGGGAGTCATAAGTTTTGTGTTAGATTACATGGGTGATAGGTGAGTTTAGCCAGTGTAGGTGCTTGAGTTTTCCGAAGTCATTGGGAGTTCGGGGTGGGAAGCCCTATAGAGTTAGTCGTGATCCTTTTGACCGATGCCTGGCTTGAGTGGTTGAGAGTCATCGGTGGACCCCGTTACCGCGGACTTTGGTGAACTGAATTTTAAGCATTGCATCTACATTGCAGTGAAAAAAAAAGAAAAAAGTCGCCAAAACTAGCCACTATCACGGGTTGTTCAACAACAGGTAAAATATGTTGAGTTCTGGGTTGGGGGAGGAACTCAAAAATTTTGCATTTTATTGACTTAATCTGGTAACATTAAAGAACCATTGGGCTTGGGTGGAAGTCCAAGTTAGAATCATGGAACCAATTTTGACCCTAAAATTGTTCTTGTATGGATTGGTTCTTTCATGTCGGTTTCAAATTTGATATCAATTGTTCGGTTAAGGTATTGTTTATACGTGCATAAACCTTTTTGAATCATAATCTTTTTGAAAATCACCATGCATCTCCTTTTGTTTGCATTGCTGGGACTAGCGTTTTGGAAGTGATTGTGTCCAAAAGTACAATTTTGAACCACATATTAGATAGGTTTTGAGTGCTTTTGTGCATTAATCATGTCATTATAATTGAAGTGTTCAAGTCTCCTAGTAGCACTTATGCCATTTAGGGTATTTTTTGGTTGTTTTGCAGGTGTTTGAGCACTTTTGGAGTTCGATATCGAGTCAAATGATGAATCATGAAGTGTGATCCCAATTGTAAGTCATCAACCAGCCCAAGAATCAATGAGAAAACCAAGGCAAAGTGAAGAAAATTGGATGCAGTAGAAGAAAGGAGTGAAGATCAACAAAGCAGGAATTTTCGCTAGAGTTGCGAAAATTTTCGCTAGGATTGCGAAAATTTAAAACCTTGGCGAAAATTTAAAACATATGAAGCTCCAAATTTCGCTAGACCACCCCAGTTTCGCTAGGCACCATTTTTAGCGAAAATACCTGATTTCGCTACTCACAACAATTTTGCTAAGCTAGCGAAATTTCGCTAGCTAGCGAAATTACCTGGCTCTAGCGAAATTTTCCATTTTCGCTACACATGGTGATTTAAAACAGCTAGCGAAATTCTTCAGCCTAACTTGAGAATTTAATGCTCGTCATGTTTGTAATTAATGTAACCGACTGAAGCGTGCCATTACTCTCTTGTCCTATAACTTAGCCAAATTTGTAGGTTTTTTGGTATTTTCATGCCTTGAGGTGGCCTATATAAGCCCCTCTTGTTTTGTAACCAAGAAGAACAACTTTGGGGAAGAATAATTTTGTAAGTTTTCATTTTTGTAAATAAAGTCTCGTATTTTATTTAGGGTTTTATTTTCCTCTCTTCTCTCTCCTCTTTCCCTTACTTTCTAGAGTGCAGAACACCTCTTGAGGATGGCAACTCGAGAGATGCTTGTAGCCTCCTTTCTTTGAAGAGGAAGGAAGCTAGCTTGGTGGTGGGGCATATGCATGTTGTCCTCTTGTATTAAAAGCCACAAGTGTTGTATTTATAGCCCTTATCTTCTCAAAATATGGTTGCATAGCATTTAATGTCATTAATTTGGCCAATACTCTCCATGCTTTAGAATCCAGTGCATATTGAGTGAGAGATGTACTGTGGTTCTTTAGATGGTCTTTACGAGCCTCTGAGATGATATTGAATGTTAGGGTTCAAGCGGTAAAGGGGCTATAGCGCATGCTACTGTATTGACTCGAATAGGAGTTGTTTTGGTGGGTTTGCTAGTTAAACATAGATCCGGTTATACCATGGACTATAGGTTGCATGTCATAGCAGCGAGGATAAGCAGCGAGGATAAAGCGCGGATAAAACCCGAGGACCTTGTTTACCTAACTTACCAGAGTTAGTGACCTAAATCTTCAAAGTTAACTTTTCACATTTATCTTTTCGGTTTTACAACTTTTCGGTTCGAACCATTTCCGCGTTTTGAAACACAAATCCAAAGTCCAAATAAGCCTTATCTTCGGTGCGCTTATGCAAATCATTTTAGGATGAAAACCCATCCCGTGTTGATCCTGAACCGCATACTGCGGTAACGACTACGGCGGTAGTAGAACAGGTGTATATAAATTTTGTCGATTTTAACGACTCTTTGCGTGGCGCAGTCAATACCGGCACAGGCCGGGTCCTGGAGCACTTAGGTTTCAGAGGAGCCGGTTGAGCGGAGGATCGGTGCCCTCAGTCTTGTCATGCTGGGCGAGCTATGGTGATGTCATTCTTTTCTCCTCGGGACATCGGGACCGGGGAGGTCTTGGGACGAGAACCGGAGGGACTCCCGGAGGAGATGATCATGCTCCTGAGGTCGAGATGGAGAGGATTCCAGTGCCAAATATATCTCACTCTCCATCCTCCACTGCTTCAGCCCGGCCTGGCGACTCCGGCCCATCGCCTCTGACCAGCTTCTCGGAGTATGTTCATGTCGATGCAGGAGTGGCGAGGTGTTATGGATCTTGTATCTGTTCATTAACCTCTACCGGTATCGATGGACCAGAGGTTATTTCAGCCAGAGACTACTTTAGAAACATTGTCATACCATGCTACTACGGATCGCCAGTCACACCGGTCTCCGCATGTTCTGCCCATCGAGAGGCCAGGCGACGGCGGCGCCTCAGCAAACATGCGGCCTGGCCAGTGGCGGCCGGATCCACCACCACCGCGAGATTGAGGTGGTCACACTCCTGTCTCTAAACTTTCCTACCCATATGACATGTCTATACCTTGGCTGGGAGGAAAAGTTAGAGTTAGGAGTGTTGCCTCTTCCTTTGTTTTGTACGGTTTTTCGACTTTATCAGCGCCTACTCATTTTGTATAGGATTCATGTATTAGCCAATAGTAGGCAGTGATACTTTTGTTATGTTTAGCTATATTAAGCATGTATTAGCCATTTTGGTTATATCAAAAGCTTTATAGCATTATTTTCATTTTACTACATTTTTGCAAATCACTTGTGTGTCTACATTTTGTGTTTATACTATTGCCTTTAGTTGGAGAATTAAAGCCCTGTATGTTACTTAATGATAGAACAATTCCATGCATGATTTAGTTTTGGTCAATTGAGATTTCAGCATAGTCAACCTTGAACATTCCCCCTTTAGCTAATTCACACCTTTGTGCTTCGGGTTGTACCAGTAGGTTGCGGGTATATGCCTTTTTCCACTTTGCAAAGCCTGACCTTAAATACATTTGATATCCCATAATAGGTTCGTGTTACCCATGTATGGAGGCTAATGTAGTCTTCCAAAAAGCAAAAGAAAAAGAAAAGAAGAAAAAGAAAAATAAAAGTCGTGACGCTTTGCCTTGAAGCCTGAACACGGTCCGAGGGGTATATGGCGAAAGCCTTTAAAGCCCGATGCCCTAAGCCTTAATTGGTTGGGAGTCATCGACTTAGTGTTAGATTACGCGGGTGGATGGATAAGAGTTTAGCGTGTTGTAGGTGCTTAATTCTCGAGGAAGTCATTCGAGAAGTCGGGGTTATTTCTGCGAGAGTTTGTGGTCGGTTGATCCTTTTGGCTTGTTGCCTAAACCTTAATTGGTTGGGGTCATCGGTGGACCCAGATTGCGGACTTTGAGGTGAGTCGAGTTTAGCATTTCACCCACTTACAATGTAATCAAATAAGAAATAAGAGTGTAGCTAGTCTATTTAGGTTGGTCGGTTTAAGGCATAGCGGTAGCTAGGTTGGGGGAGGGAATAGCTTTGCAATTTGTTGGCTGCGAATTGGTTGCCTTAAGACAATTCGTTTCGGTGGAAATTCGAGGTTGATTTCCTTGAAATTGGCATTGCCCTAAAACTTGTTCTTATATGGTTTTTGTTCTCTTATGTCGGTTTTCGAACAGGGTGTAAATTGTTCATTTTAAAGGTAAAGCCTATCTGTACATACACTTTTTGTAAAATCACGGCATGCATCCCATTATTGTTTTAGCATTGCTAAGGGACTAGCAACGTGTCGGTTGGGGGGTGTGATTAGTGCCCCGAAGTGCTATTTTAGACCACACATTCAAGATAGGTTTTGGGTGCTTTTTGA
This sequence comes from Tetrastigma voinierianum, assembly GCA_016808115.1. Taxonomy (NCBI): domain Eukaryota; kingdom Viridiplantae; phylum Streptophyta; class Magnoliopsida; order Vitales; family Vitaceae; genus Tetrastigma; species Tetrastigma voinierianum. The sequence continues at coordinate 188,983 of JAEQBH010001718.1, read as the reverse complement.
GCACTAATCATATCAATTAAGCCAATTGACGTGTGTAGGTCCACTTAGTACCACTGATGCCATTTCGAGTTTGTTTTTGGTAATTTCGCAGGTCTTTGCGTACCTCAGCCATTTAGTTCAAATCTGATGTTAAGATCGTGTCGAATGCGAAGATTCACGATGTGTCATCCATTAAAAATGAGGAATATATGAAGTGGATTTTGAAGGAAGGGGATGCGTGGGGATGCGAGTAGAAAGCGGAGTGCCGGTAGGCAAAGCGGAATTTTCGCTATGATTGAAAATTTCGCTAGGATCTTGAAAATTTCGCCCAATCATGCGAAGACCTGTAATCCTAAGCCGAAAATTGAGGAACACAGCTAGGCTAGAAATTTCGCTAACTAGCAAAATTCTTTGTGCTAGAATTCCCAATTTAAGCTATCTCACACAAATTCGCTAGGCTAGAGAGAAATTCGCTAGCTAACAGCTCCCTTTGTTGATAGCGAAATTTCTGATTTCGCTATCTGTGGGAGCTAATGAGCTGGCGAAATTTCGCTGAGCTAGCGAAATTTTAAGTATGCTAGCGAGAAATCCTATGCAATGAATTAGCTTTTTTGTGTTTTTGGAATTCTTGATGCCCAAAACGACCCGCGTTTTGATATATTACCACCTTGTCCCCTATATAAGCCAATATTTTAGGCATTTTTGTATTTTCACACTTTGGGTTGTACTATATAAACCCCCACAAACTTGTAACCCTAAGCAACTTTTCATTTTTTATAAAGTTTCCCGCATCTTTCATTTTAGGGTTTCATTTGCTCTCTTATCTCTCCTCTTTCTTTCATTTCTCGGTACTTGAACTACCCTACTTGGGGACTTCGAGAGGGATGCTCGGCTAAGCCTCATAGCTTTGAAGAGGAGGGTTGCTAGCTTGGTTTTGGGGTTGTTGCAGGTTGTCCTCATGCTTTGAATGTGACAGGTACAACATTTATGGTTCCCAACTTTCCAATCTAGGGTTTAATGCCATTTAATGTCTTTCCTTTGGTCAATACTTGTCATGCTTTAGGGTTCAGTGCATTCTTAATGTTAGATGCACTGACATCCTTTAGATGTCACTTACGAGCCACTGAAATGAGGTTAAAGGCTAGGGTTTCAAACTGAATGGGACTTTAAATGCTTAGTACTTGGGTTGACTCAAATAGGAGTGGTTCTAGGGTTAGGTTTTATAGCTAAACAAAGATCCGGTTTTGGCTTTGACTATATGTCATTGCCTTACTAATGCGAGGATATAACTTGGGGACACTTTAATACCCCATGTTATCAAGCTAGTGATGTTAGTCTTCAAAGTTACCATTTCACACTTCACTTTAAGCCATTACAGGTTAGTCGAGAACAAACAACCTCCCTGTTTTTTTAACGAATCAGAAAATCCAAACTAAGCCTCACCCGATTTTCAAACACTATGCCGTCATTTAGTGGGATGAAAAGCCATCCGTGTTCGACCTGAACCACTATCTTCGCGTGCTTACGACTACGTGAGGAGAACAGGAATATAAATTTTGTTGATTCCGCTCACCCTACCGTGGCACGAATCAAATGGGAATTTTCGCTAGGCATAGTAAATTTCGCTAGCTAGTGAAATTTATTAGCCTATGAAAATTCTCAATTCCATGGGATGCGAAATTTTAGCTATGAATTACGAATTTCGCTATGATTCTTGAAATTTACGCAATCTAAATTTTCGCAATCATAAGCGAAAATTCTACTGCCTCTTCAACGTCAGCACCTACTTGCATCTATTTACATCCTCCTTCCTTTAAAATCCACTTCATATATTCCTCATTTTTAATGGATGAAGACATACGTGAATCTTGATGTGACACGTATCTTAACATCAGATTTGAACTAAATGGGTGAGGTATGCAAAGAAGACTTGCGAAATTACCAAGGAAACAAACTCGAAATGGCATCGGTGGTGCTTAAGTGAGGACCTACACCGTCAATTGGCTTAATTGATATGATTAGTGCGCAAAAGCACCTGAAACCTATCTTGAATAGGGTTCAAAATAAGCGGCTTTTTGGAGCCCAATCGGTAGCGGTGATTGAATTGCTTGCATCTCACCCGACTGTTTAATTGTCGGTCAATGGCAAATCACGGGAGCATTGTCCAATAGTTCCTTCAGTGAGGGACTTAATGTAAGAGCATGCCCATGTCTTGGGTCAAAATAAACCACCTACAAATGCTCCTTATGGAAACACTTATAACCCCAATTGGAGGAATCATCCGAACCTATCATGGAAGCCAAAACCTCCTACATATGCTCCCGAGAGGAGCATACTTGGCCGATTAGCTCCACCTCGGGACAGCGGCGGCGGCCTCACATACCTCACGTTGATCAAGCAATTTTGAATTTAATAGCAGCAGCCTCCACAATCTTCTCCTATTGAGCAAGCAATTTTGAATTTAAGAAAGGTAGTGGGTACCTTTATTGGAGGAGCAGGTGAATGTTCGAACTATTAAGAAAATTAGGCAATAGAGGCTCGCTCAACAAGAAAATGAGCGGTATGCATTATGGATCTCCAACAAATATGACAAGCTTGCAAAGAAGTTCCATTTCCAAGTTATCTAACGTGAGGGTCACGAGAAAAGGAAATTCCTTCGGACTGGCAAATCGGGGAGAATGCATGAGATAGGCTCCGCGGTGATCGATGCAGAATTGATGAAATTGAAGCAATGGTAACATTATTGAGAAGTGGTAGAGAACTACGACCGGCAGTCCAGCAACCAGCCAAGAGCTCCACGAGTGGATTTGAACCACTAGAGGAAGAACCACGTAGAGGAAGAGAGGTAAAACCACAGTGTACCCCCTCGCTCCCCGCAGGCACTTCGAAAAAGGAAAAGTCGATTAACCAAACTGAAATTTTAGAGTCTTCTGGCCAGTGAAGGTTAACATCCACTCTTCGATATGATCAAGCAAGTCCCCACGTATGCAAAATTTTGAAGGACCTATGCACGGTGGAAAGGCTTTAATGTAAATAAAAGGCCTTTTAATTTGAGCAAGTGAGTGCCATCATTGATTAAGACTCTGTGAAGTATATAAAGATCAGGGTGCCTACAATCTTCGTGAACATAGGCGGCACTTGTGTGGAAAAGGCATTGCTAGATTTGGGGGCAAGTGTAAATCTCACGCCTTTTTCCATGTACCGGCGCCTTGAATTTGGCGGCCCAAAACCAAGCGACTATCACTTTGTCTTTATCAGATAGGTCCATCAAAACACAAGGGGGCGAGTTGAATGTTTTGATTCGGGTGAACCGTTCTACTATCCGATTAGTTTTGTAGTGTGATGTCACGAGCCGTCCCTTGATGAGGCTAATCATGTGCCAATCATCTTAGGAAGGCCATTTTTGGCTACTTCCAACGCGATCATTAATTGTTGGAATGGGGTGATGTAGCTAACCTTTGGAAATATGACCATAGAGCTCAATATCTTCCATCTTAGCAAAAAGCACATGCACCAACAGGAGGATGACAGTGAAGAGGTTTGTTCGATAGAGGCCATCCTTGAAGAGCAAGAAAATGAGTTGCTTGTGCAAGAAGTATTAACTAGGGAGTTGGTTGACAGTGATGAAGACCAACAGGAGCTTAAGGAAGTGAGTCTACTGCATGGCCAATGGAGAAGAAAGGTGGAAGTGTTACCTCTACTTACTGAAAGTGAGGAAAAGGGTCCTCAACAGTTAGATCTTAAGCCCCTACCTGTTGAATTGAAATATACATTTTTGGGAGGAAAAATACATTGTCTAGTAGTGAGTTCTTCACTATTGAGCAATCTAGAGGAGGTTAGTTTGCTTCAAATCCTCCATAGGAACAAGAAGGCAGTCGGATGGAAGATTTCCGATTTGAAAGGCATCAGCCCGACCGTATGCACCCATCATATATACTTAGAAGAGGAATCGAAAGCGGTTCGGCAACCACAGAGGAGATTGAATCAGCATGTCGCGAGAGGTGGTGCAGTGGAAGTGTTGAAATTGCTACAAGCTGGCATCATATACCCCATGTCAAGACGACTCTTAGGTAGATTCAACCTAAGTAGTACCCAAGAAATGTCGGGGGTTACTATGGTGCTCGATGAAAAGGGGAGGAATGCCCACGGAGACTTACTAATTTGGAGGGTATGTATGTCGACTATGAATTTGAATGAGGTGACCCGAAAGGATCATTTTCCCTTACCCTTCATGGACCGACTCCTAGAAGTGTCGAGTCATCCCTTCTTGCTTTCTAGATGGTTATTCCGGCTATTTTCGGATCGAGATCATTTGCGGATGATGAGGAAAAAGACCGCCACTTGTCCTTTTTGGTACATATGCCTATAGAGGATGCCCTTCGGAGTCTATGCAATGTCCCGACCACTTTTCGGCGTTGTATGCTCGGCACATTTTTAGTGATATGGTGGAGCGTATTATTGAGGTTTATATGGATGACATAACGGTTCTGGGGAAGCGCCGATGGGCCCTTGTCCATTTGGAAATTGTCCTCCACAGATGCATTGAAAAGAACCTAGTACTAAACTGGGAAAAATGCCATTTTATGGTAAATCAGGGCATAGTGTTGGGGCACATCATTTCCACAAGGGGAATTGAAGTGGATAAGGCCAAGATAGAATTGATCTCGAAATTGCTATCTCCTACTAATGTGAAGACAGTGCGGAAATTCTTGGGACATGCAGGCTTCTATCGCAGGTTCATTCGAGACTTCTCGAAAATTGCTAAACTTGTCTACAAACCCTTGAAAAGATTTACAAAGTTTGAATGAGATGCGGAATGCCAAGAGAGGGGATTCGAGGAGCTTAAGGCATATTTGATTTCTGGCCTTATTGTAGGAAGCCCGAATGTGCTTGCCTTTTGAGGTAATGTGCGATGCTAGTGACCTCACTGTCGGAGCGGTTCTCAGACAAAGAGTAGAAGGAAAGCCGTATGTGGTGTATTATGAGAGCAAAAAGTTAAATGAAGCTCAGAGAAACTACACTACTATGGAGAAAGAATTGCTAGCAGTGGTCTATGCTTTAGATAAGTTCCGATCTTATTTGATTGGGTCAGATATTGTCATCTTTATAGATCATTCAGCATTGAAATATCTACTCACAAAACAGAATTCCAAGGCTCGGCTTATTAGATGGGTTCTATTGCTACAAGAGTTCAACATCCAAATTAGAGATAAGAAGGGTGTGGAGAACGTTGTTGCCGATCATCTCTCTAGATTAACTATAGCACACAATACCCACAACCCTCCCATATTTCATGAATTTCCTGAGGAGTCTCTACTGACAGTGAGTGTAGCACCATGGTATGCTCACATTGCCAATTTTTTGGTAACGGAAGAGTTAGCATCGGAAGTGGCATTATTCATACTTATGTTTTGTTTTGTTTATACTTGTATTGTTTTAGTTTCATCAACTTCCTACTAGTTTTTTTTTTTTGGGACTATTTGTTAGTATGTATTGACGATAGTAGGCGGAGTGGTTTTTGTTTAATATGTATAGTGTTCGGCTATGGTAGCTTATTACCTAGCAGCCCTTTTGCTATATTAAAAGCTTTATAGCAGTATTTGCATTTTCTATTTTTGCACCCCCATTATTTTTTATTATTATATTAATTAACTTTTGAAAATGCATAATGATTAGCCTTGCAATGTGTTGAACTTAAGCCTTTCCTAATGGTGTCGACGTTAGAAGGGTCCTATATCGAGTTAAGTGGATGACTAGTCAACTTCTTGTTGTATTTAACCTGTCTCTTCCACCTTTAGCTAACCACACACCGAGCACGTTAGGTCTCAATGATAGGCTAAGAGACAACACAAAACCCCCTCTTACGATGCAAATCCTAACCTAGTGTTGTTTACTCCCTTGAATAGGTTATGAATTTGACCATTGAAAGGCCAATGTGTCTTCCAAAATAAAGAAGAAAAGAAAATCAAAAGAAAAGAAAAGAATAGAATCACATTGCTTTGCCTTGAAACCCGAGCACGGTCCGAGGGGTATATGGCGAAAGTCTTTAAAGCCCGATGACCTAAACCTTCACTAATTGGGAGTCGTCGACTTAGTGTTCGCTACACGGGTGGATGGGTGGAGTTTAGCTAGTTGTAGGTGCTGGAGGCTCGAAATCATTCAAAGTCCAGGGTTAAGCCTATAGAGTTTGTGGTCGAAAGATCCTCATGGTTGATGCCCTAAACCTTCATTGGTTGGGAGTCGTCGGTTAATCCCCGTTACACGAACTTTGGTGAAGTGAGACCACCGACGTGCACCTCTGATACAAAAGAATTGTTTAATAAGGGGCAAGTCCTGATCTATTTAGGTTGGTTAATATACAAGGTTATGGTATCAGCTCGGTTTGGGGGGGGGGGGGGAGGTGGGGTGGAGAGTACAGTTTCGTAATTTATGATTGAGACCTGATCAAACAAACCCGTAGCTTTTTGTAGAAGAGCCTGGTTCATGCCTCGAGGAAGGAGCTTGTTGGTCAGTCAACGCGGTATAGTTTTCATTCTTTCGAGATGGTTATTAGTTTAGGTTTTCGTGACCTCACATGTTTTTGTTCTCTGCTTGTTGATTATTTCTAGCATTGCTACGGGACTAGCAATGTGTCGGTTGGGGGGTGTGATTAGTACCCAAAAATTGCTATTTTGAACTCTATTTAAGATAGGTTCTAAGTACTTTTTGTGTACTAATCATATTAGTTAAGCCGATTGACTCGTGTAGGTCCCTTTGGTACTAATGATTGTATTTCAAGGCTATTTGTGGTTGTTTTTGTAGGTTTCAGTGACCTTTTCTATCATATAAAGCTAGGCATATCGAAGTTGAGCTGAATTACATCGAGTTCGAATGATCTATCTTCGATTGCATCGAGCCAGAAGTGAAGAAGTTGATCCAGAAAGAAGCAGGAGGAGTAGAGACAAATTGGGCAATTTCACCTTATTATGGCGAGAATTTGACTAGAATAAGCGAAATTTTTTGCTATGTAATAACTGATTTTCTCTACATAGCGAAATTTAAGCTGTGCTGGCGAATTTAAGCTATGGCGAATTTTTGCTATCTTGGCGGGAATTTCGCTACATGAGCGAAAAATTTCACTGTGCTTCGGGGGTAATGCCCTTTGATGTTTTGTGTACAAGCGACCTTGTTTTTGGTTTTCCCATCTCTACCCTCACTTATAATTATACTATTTAGGATAGAACTAGTATTTTTCACCTTTTTTGTAAGGCTATACCCAGATAATTTTATAGACAATTTGTAACCTAACTATTCATTAAAAGACGATTCCATTCTGAATTTGTTTTAAAATTTCATTTGCTTTCTCTTCTCTCTCCTCTTTTCTCTCACTTTCTAGGCAACCAAACACACCCTTTAAGGATGACAACTCAAAGGATGTTTGGCTAAAGCCTCTAAACCTTGAAAGAGGAGGGTTGCTGGATACAGTTGATGAGGTTATGTGGGTGTTACATTACATTTCTTCCCATAGGCAGTGTGGGTATTTATGTTTCAAACTTTCAAAACTAGGTTTAAAATCTATTTGATGTACTTTCTTTGGTCAATACTTGGCAAGATTTTAGGGTTTAGTGTATTCTTAATATTAGATACACTGATATCCATTAGTTGTCATTTATGAGCCAACGGAGGTAGGTTAAATGCTAGATTTTTACTTCAGGAACATTTAATGCTCAGTAAATTCTATGTTTCAAAGAGGAAGGGTACTAAGGGTTGGTTTTTAAAGTTAAACAAAGATCTGGTTTTGGAAATGACTATAGGTCATTTGCCCCAATGCGAGTAAATAACCCGAGGACACCTTTACAACCCTATCATACCAAACTAGTGGTGAAAGCTTGAGGTCTTCTTTTTACATTTTTATTTAATTACCTTCGAGTTAGCATAGTGTGACAACCAGCGTTTTTAGACCCGATCAAATCCAAACAAAAGCCTCACCATTTTTGACTCATAAAAAATCGGTTGTAAGACAAAACCCATCCTTGTATTCGATCCTAGAGCACGCTATCTTTGCCCGGTAGTTTTACTACGCTGATAGGAGGGAATTTAGGTATAAATTTTGTTGATTCGAACCACCTAACGCCTTGAATCAAATGGCGTCGTTACCCGGGGATGGTGCCTAAGTGCGAAATGATGACTGTTGAACACTTGTGATCCTCATCGAGTTACATTGAATTTTTCTTATTACATATATCTTTTTAGTGTTTTCAGTGTGTTTAATTTTGTTTCATTTTATTTTGTTTTTAGCTAACTTTACCCATTTTTAGTAGAGTTGTTTTTTTCCTTGTTTGGTGTTTGCTTTGTTCTTGTTGCAGGGGTTCATGTTCCAGTGGGATAGAGTTTCTTAATCAAGGTTGAATTTGATTAATGGAAGAAAGACTGATCACAGTTAGTGTTCATTTGGACCAAAAAGACATATACAAAATTATGACCACGATTACCAAAATTTGTGTCTAATCAGCCAAATAATTGCCATGAAACTTTGTTAGCTATTTTTCTTTACAAGTATCTTGATTAAAAAATGGTTTCCTTAAAATTTGGATAAATTTCTTCTGGTTTTGATCATGATTCTTACGCAAGTGTCTGAATTCGAACAAGTAATAAAGTGGATTTTTAGTCCGGATATCGATCCACAGAGATCTCAGAATTTTGATCAACTACCATGACTACTCGAAGCTACATACTATTTGGACAATGATAGACAGATTTGAATATGTTTGAAAGCCTTAAAAAATAATGAAAATTAAAAGAATTGAATTAATAACAAATGAATTGAATGCGAAATAATAAAATAATAAATTTAGGTGAACAGGTTATTACTTGCAAAGGGCACATTGAAAATAAAACTATTGTGAAACATCAATTCCCTTGATTTCCCTTGTAATTTTGCTTCATGAACCCTGATTTAAAACTAGTCAAGAATGAAAGTGCAAGCTGGATCTCTCCAAACTCCACTATTCATTATCTAACCTTGATTGTTTCTTTCGAAGACAGTGGGTTAGATAACTACCTTTGTCGGGATCGCACTGATGCAGGTATTTTCTTTCAATACTTCACATACCCGCAGCTGGTATTTGTAAACTGAGCTCCTAACCTTTAGTCATTGCACGATTTACACTATCTTGGTTTCTCGTCCTCAAAATTAGAGCGACTTATTCTTTCCTTGATTAGATCCTTCAACGGGATTGAATTCACTATTCGAATCGGCGAACTCGCATGTTTAAATTGATAGTCGTTCAACTCATTCGTCTCCAAGTGAAAAAGAGGTTATTAATTTAATCACACGAACACATTAAATCACTAATAGCGAGGTTAGCATACTATCCACGGTACTCATTACTCCCGGGAATGCCTTCTGTGTCACTGGAGGCCTCCTAGAAATCGAGGCTCGAGACGATCCGTTTATGGGTAGGCGACAACGTATTGGGATAAATTCCACAGGGGAAACAAACAAAACCGACAAGTAGATTTACATTTGAAGTTCATCATCGATGAATAAAATTATGGAGGAAAGATAATTTCGCTGATAGAGTCATTTCAATGGAAATTTGGGTTTCTAAATTCGCGATTACACCATACATTGGCTTGTTGATCGAAACCACGTAATGAGGGAGCTGGTAGTTAAATCAAAAATTTATGCAGATTCAAAAGACAGACTGATAATTGAAAGAAATATAAATTTGCATTCGGTACTTTTATGGCTAACGTTCGGTCAAATTTAAACAAAAATACGAACTAATCTAAAAAAAAAAATAAAAGAAAATTAAAATCTGAGGCAGCCGACATCGGATCTCTTTTCTGAGTCGCGAGAGCTGCGTTAACCGATGCGGCTACATATTTATAAGTTCACGAGAAGTTGGGCCTAATTCCGGTGTTTTTACTCTTTTGGACTTTGGTTAAGCGCCCGAGTTGGTTGTTGATGTCGCGACATCAACTCATTATCGCTTCTGCCGCCGGTCTTTTATCGCGCCAAGACCTTGTTTGAGTCGCGACATGTCTTTGGTGAGCGTGCTGACGGCTTACTCTTGTCGCGACCTCGGTTCTTTATTCCCGATGTCGAGGCGACTTGCGGCGTCGCAGCCTCACCTCTTTGTATTTGATATGCGACATCGCGCATTGTCGCTGACCGGGTCGCTGCGGCGGATATTGCGACCTCTTTTATGATATCGGCGAGCCTGCGTTCCTTGCTTTTGTTGTGCGCGACTGTTTGCCAGCGTCAGCGACCTCCGTCTTTGCAATTGATCCGCGCAACCAAATTGTTGTGACCTTCTTTTCTTACAACTTTTGTCAGCGACCCGTAGGTGATGTCGTGACCTCCTTTCTAGTGTGCGATGTCGCGGCAAACGATCTTGTCGTGACCTCCTTTTAATGCAGTGATGTCGCGACCATTTTGGCAGTATAACCCTACATTCGCCGCAAGCGATATCGCGGCGCGGTCCGGTGTTGATGTCGTATTTTGCATCAAATGTGCGAACCGTGTTACGGTCAGTGACATCTTCTGTAGCAACTTCTTTTGAATATGACCATTGTCAACATCTTGGGTTAATTACGGCCGACCTGCGAATGATGTCGCGACATTATGTCTTCTTCTTCATCAATTCCTGGTTGCTTGACTTTGAGTTTCTTTCACGCCCAGCTCGTTTTATCTTGAATTAAGCTTCATTTGCGACTGGAGCTTTGTAGTTGTAACCTTAATATGTATTCGGTCTTTGAAAGGCTTCACGATCGGGATCACTTTAATCCTTTTAGCCTCTCTGTGCAATTTTCTTTGTAGGTACAGCCGGTCTTGCTTAGCCACATTCTACTCATTTTTCTTGCAATTTACGCTTTCTTTTGAATTCACTGTTACTTACGATTTGAGTGAAGTATTCCATCATTCTGCACATAAATAAAGCCTTTTTAGAATAAAATAAATCAGAAAAATGGACTAAAAATATATGACTTTTAAGCTCATGGAGTCGGCGTAATGGCGGGGTAACCACTGATACATATATATCCATGAGGATTATAGAAACCGACCACGACGAGTCAACAACCGTGGAAGGAATCAGGAATGAATATAGGTCCGGCGAGGCTATAAAAACCAATGGATGAGTTCACCATATGGTAGTACTTACAACCATAGTTAGGGGAATCACACAAATTCCTCATGGGAACCAAGACCTACAACCATAGTTACAACCATATTATGCTTCAACTCCTCAGTCACCTCAGCAACCCACTGATCGTCCCTCCATTTAGAGACAAGTCATTTTGGACGCACGGATAGTGGATGACTTGTGAGAGCGAGGAAGGTGATTAATGCCCACATTCGAATAAGAGAATTATCCTTTGTGGAAGACAATTTGAACAAAGAAATTAGATGGGGTACGAAAGTGACTTTGAGCATAAATGGGACAGCACATAGAACTCCATTGCAAACCTCATCGATCGTGATGTGTCCACGGAGGAGGCTGCACGAGTGACACACCATGGTAAGAGGAAGCAGTGTCAGCAATAGCCACATCGGGGGCTTATAGAGGACACATTGAATTGTCTGAAGGGTTTGTTTGAATCCTCGGATATTTGTCTTCATTTGTTGTTTTTCCAAGGGAGAAGAAAGAAAGAAATCCTTCCCTTTATAGGCGAGAGGCGGTGGAAAGAGCGTTAAGCCCCAGCGTGTTCTGACGTTTCCCACGTAGTGAACCCGCTTCTGTGCCAGACACCTCTGACCTTTGCCGGTAGCACTCTATCTGAACCATTTGCATATCCTGCTTTATACACGCAACATAGTTTACACAGAGAAGCGGTAAGAGTGGGGCCAACTCATACGCGCGCACGTGCGCAATTTTAGGAAATTAGTGGCCTTTGTCTGAGCCTGCGCCGCTACCTCAAAGACAATGGCAGCTACACATAACACATGGCATAGTGGATGGTTCGGGTGCTGGTTCGGATTTGGAGCACCCGAACCTCGGCATTTCTAAGCTTCACCAGTTCCTCTAGCACCATCGGACAAGACCTGAGCAACTGGTTTAAGTGAACAAAGTTCACTCATTTTTGTTTTGATTTTTCTTATTTTATTTTGTTTTATTTTAGTTTATTTTCATTTCTTTAATATTTCTTTTTAGATTTTCTCTAATTTTTAAGTTATTCTTTGTTCTAGCTTGTTTTTCATTTTCTGCAATTTTTCTTAATTTTTCTTGTATTAATTTTTGCAGTTTGAGCGAAAATTTTGAAGCAGGGATGAAGATCAAAGAAGCAGTAAAGCAGGAAAAAGAGAGGAAAATTCGATACGTAGCGAAAATTCTCTATGTAGCGAAAATTTGCTATGTAGCGAGTTCAGTCGGGTAAAAAAAAATATATAAAAAAAGGTTTATTTTTATTTTTATTTTTCTCAAAAAAAAAGTAATAATAATAATAAAAAAAAAATTTCGCTACAATAGCGAATTTTCGCTACTGCAGCGAGTAGCGAATTTGCGCTGCTATAGCGAATTTTCGTTACGTAGCGAAAATTTTCGCTACTCTCCCCTGTTTTGCCTCCTGATTTTGTTTTAAGCATAACTTTTTCATCCGATTTTTGATACCGTTGGAAAGCTTAGAGAGTGTAGAATCTAAATATAGCCAGAAAAAACACTTTTGAAATTATTATGAAGGTGTAATTTTCAAAATGCTCAAACTGGTCACTTTTTTTCTCTCTTTTCTTCTCCTAACTTGTATATTTGAAGCCCAAACGGAGTGAATAAGGTATCGATGGAAAGCTTGTGAAGTATCCTATCCAAAAATGAGCACATCTCATCAAGGAGGTAACACTTCCTTCTCTAACTTCCCAATCCAAGCCCCATTGCGGACAATGAGATATTTGGTTGGGGGGAGAGTTAGTGAAGGAAGTGGCATGTATTTATGTTTTTGTTACTATTTTGAGCAAGCCCATTTTTTTCTTGTTCAGTGGCTTGCTGGTTTACAACACTAGTGAAGCTGTTATCTTGTCTGACTTATTTTTCAAAAGCGCACCCATTTTTTTTGTTTTTTGCCTAGCCTGTAGTTTGAAAAATTGAAACTTTGTCCAATTCTATTGATGTTAGATTGGCTCCATGCTTGGTTGAGTGGATAATAAGTTGAACTCTTGTTGCTTTCGACCATTTTTCTTCCACCTTTAGCTAACCACACATTGTGCACATCAGGTTTCTTCAATAACCTGAAAAAATGCCTAGCCTCCTAAGCCTTGCAATAACTTACCCTAGTTTCGTTGACTACCTTTGATAGGTTAAGGACCTGATTAGTACCCAAAAAGTGCTATTTTGAATCCTATTTAAGATAAGTTTTGAGTGCTTTTTGCGTACTAATCATATGAATTAAGCCGATTGACATGTGCAGGTCCATTTAGTACTACTGACATTGTTTCGAGGTTGTTTTTGATAGTTTTTCAGGTTTTGGGAACCTTAGCCTTCATTTCAAGCTTGGCTTCGTATCGGTGCTGATTTATCACGAGTTCTGATTTCCTCAATGGGATGAAGAAATGTCATGGAATTGAAGAGATGGCTATTTGAATCACGAGAGGCAATGCGAGGGAATCTGGATTTTCGCTATGCATTCGCGAAGAATTCATGAGATTCGCAGTATGGCTCCCATAGCGAAAATTTCTGATTTATATGCACATTTTCCGTTATGATGTGGTACGCTATCATAGAGAGTCGCTATCATAGCGAAAATTTGAATTTTCGCTATGCCTCACATTTTCGCTCTGATAGCGAAATTCACTATGCATAGCGAAATTTGTCCCCTTGTGTTTTTTATCCAAACGACCTTGTTTTGGGTAATTCCCATTTTGTCCCTATTGTAATCATATATTTTAGGTATTTTTGGTATTTCACACATCTTGTATGGCCGCCATAAACCACCTTATAATTTTGTAACCCGAAATTTTGATTGAAACGGGTCATTCATGGCTTCTTTTTAGGTTTCCACAGGTTTCTCTCCTCTACATTTCTTTCTCTCATTTTGCATTTACCTTAAGCGCCGCCTTTGGGGATGATAACTCCCGCGAGGATGTTGGCTAAGCCTCAAAACCTTGAAGAGGAGGGTTTCTAGGACCAGTTAATGGTGGTTTTGTAGGTGGTCCTCGGTTTTTAAAATGGCAGTCTTGTAGTTGTGTTCCAAACTAGGGTTTAATGCTATTTAATGTCATTCCTTTGGTCAATACTTGTCATGCTTTAGGGTTCATTGCATTCTTAATGGTAGATGCACTGACATTCTTTTGATGTCATTTACGAGCCACTGAAATGAGGTTAAATGCTATGTTTTCAAACTGCTAGAACATTAAATGCTAAGTACATGTTTTAGCTCAAATAGGAGAGTTTTTAAGGGTAGTTTTTAGAGCCAAACAAAGATCCGGTTTTGGCTATGACTATAAGTCATTTGCCCTAATGCGAGAAAATAACCCGAGGACACCTTTATAACCCCATTTTATCAAGCTAGTGACCCAAGCCTTCAAGGTCTCCCTCTCACACCTCATTTTAAGCGGCCCCCGGTTACCAGGTGAACAACCCGATCTCCCACGGCTTTTAATCTGAATCAGAAAATCAAATGAAAGCCTCACCATTTTGAATCATGATACGAATCATTGTGAGGATGAAAACCCATCCCGTGTTCGACCCTGAACCTCTATCTTTTGCATTAAGCTTGACTAAATGTAGGAGGAAAATAGGAAACAAATTTTGTTGCTTCTGGGTCACCCTACCATGGCACGAATCAAATGGAGCTGTTGCCTGGGACGGTGCCAAACTATGAATGATGAGTTGATATGTACTTGTAATCCACATTACAAGTGTTGGTGACCTTTTAATCCTTTTTGAATTTCGTTTGTTAGAATTGCAGGTTTTCTTTATTTAGCAAGTTCTTGCCTTGCATTTTTATTTTTGATCCGGTTTTATTTAATCTTTCTTGATCCTTTTTGGCAAGCACTTTTTGTTGTTCTTTGCTTTGTCTCATTTGTGTAATAGGGTTTATCGTCATTAGGATAGAGAGACAGTTCGGGTAGACTACAAAGAATCGGTGCACCCAGGTTGAACAAGGTTGTGAGCTCGGTGTGCCACCGGTGATCAAATGGATCCTCTACGAGGAGCGACAAGGTCAACAAGGGTGCCACTAGTAGATCCAACAGCCATCTACGGTCGATGAGGACCACGTACACCCTCGTGCTGAGTGCTCCTTCTGCGTCATACCACACAGAGGATGTAGCCGGTGAGACCCTATTTGGTGCCCACTGCTTCCATTTCATGGTATGGAGAATGAAAATCCATACACCCATATAAAGGGATTTTGAGAAGTGTGCATAACTTTAAGGAGGGAATTTACGATTGACATGGATTTGTTGAAGTTGAAACATTTCCATTGACCATCAAGGACAAAGCCAAAATATGGCAATTCATGAACCTAGGACCATTAGAAGGTACAGGTCGGCTGCTGACGGTACAAAAAATTCTTCAGTGCCCACAAGACTAACAATTTGAAGAGGCAAATCTACACCTTTGCTTGCCATGTGATAGGAAGGTTCTACTCCGGTCTTTGGGAGGTTCATGGAGACCGTGGTACTTGTCCACATCTGTGGTTTCGACATGGAGTCTTTCGTGAATCACTTCTATGGTGGTATGTCCTGTATGAAGCAACTTTTAGAAACAGTAATGTGGAGGGGACTTCCTGAGCAAGCACGAGATGAGACCATGGACTTCTTGAATTATGTGGCGAAACTTCCAAGGCTTGGGATGAGCAGAATCAGAATTTAAAGAATGGCGATCGACTCACCAAGGGAAGAATTTTGCACTTTACGAAGATATGGAGATGAAAGCAGGATATCGGCCTTGGCTAGGAAGGTGGAAGGCTAGAAGGAAAAGGCTCCATGAAGTGCGGGCGTGCAGAAAATCACATGACCCGACCCATGCACATCGTTACTGACCCATTTGTCCACCCAGGAAGAACAACGTCAATTGCTCCTCGGTGAAGGATTTGATGTGAGCAGCTGCCAATCTGCAGGTAGACGATACAAGCCACAACCCAATGCCCCATACAATAATACATATAATTCCAATTGGAAGAATCACCCCAATCTTTCCTGGAAACCTAATCCCCCTGCTTATGTGCCTCCTGGTGCCAAACAACAGTTTGGTTCCTCATCCCCCAACCACTTGGCCCATCCTGCATCCTCTTCCTCTGTTGAACAAATACATCTTAAACTTGAGCAAGGTGGTAGGCAATTTTGTAGAGGAGCAAAAGGGGATCAATGTACAATTGGCTCAAAGAATTGATATTGTAGAAAGTATAGTGAACAAGAGAATAGATGGGCTTGAAGCGGCATAATCGGAAGATTGATAATCTGAGTATTCCGTAGCTTGAGGTTAACGAATTTGCTAAGTGCAGGGAGAAAGGAAGATTCCCTTCCCAAACACTGCCAAATCCAAAGGGAGTTCATGAGATTGGTTCTTCCAGCAACTCAAAGATGGATGAAGTACAGTCTATCCTCACTTTGAGGAGTGGAAAAGAAATTGAGAGCAACCCGATGCCCTTAATTCTTGAAGAAACATGCGAGGAAAAAGGAAATTTGAGCACGAGAGATAATCAGTGAGGTCGAGTGAAAACATGCCCCCCTCCATTCCCTCAAGCACTAAGAAGCAAGAAAAAATTCCAAACCAAAATTTGAAATTTGGGAGGTGCTAAGGCAAGTGAAGGTAAATATCCCTTTGTAGGCATGATCAAAGCAAGTCCCAACTGCTGAAAATTCTTAAAAGACGTGCACGGTCGAAAAGATTTAGGCATTGAAAAGAAAGCCTTCTATGAGTAAGTCGGTGCCATCATTGAGCAAGACCCGGTGAAATAAAAGGATCGAGGATCCCCACAATGTCAGTCAACATTTGAGGGACTTTCATAGACAAAGCACTGTTGGACTTGGGAATGGTGTGAAACCCTCACGCCATATTCGAGTGTATAGCGGTTAGGTTTAGGAGGGCTTAAGCCTACAGCATCACTCTGTCATTGGGCGATCGTTCGGTAAAAATTCCTAAAGGAATAATTGAGGATGTGTTGGTAAAGGTGGACAAATTCTACTACCGGTGGACTTTGTAGTGCTTGATGCAGACACGTCGCAAGTGGATCAATCATGTTGTGCCAATTATCACAGGAGGGCCATTTTGGCCACTTCCAATGCGATAATCAATTGTCGGAATGGAGTCTTGCAGCTCACATTTGGCAACATGACATTGGAGCTCAATATTTTCCACTTGAGTAACAAGCACAAGCTAGCAAAAGATGACAAGCAAGGATCTGAGGAAGTCTGCTCAGTTGGTCCAAGTGTAGGGGAACCAAGCTCACTCCTTTGCGAGGAGGCGAGGGGGTGGTGCGATGCTGAAGCAAATGGTGAAGAAATTGGCTGCATCGATCGCTCTTGTAGAGCCAATGATCCCGATATGCATCACCAAGTGAAAAGAAGTGCCAAACAAAGGAGCTAAGCATGAAATTTGCGGCACACACATCCTTTGCGAAGTCCACAGAATCTATCTTTGATCCTCCATGATTGAACTAGTGAAATTGAGCTGGTTTGGTCTTCACGAACTGACTGCTGACTACAGATTTTGGTTCCTAAATTATTTTTGTTTTTAATTTTCGAGTTTGTTTTATTTTAGTATTTTCTTTACCTTAATTTGAGCTAAATATAAAAATTGCAATTTTAGTAATCTTATTTTTAATTTAATTTAATTTTCATTCAAAGGTTTATTTTGATATTTTTATTTTTATTTTTATTGTTATTATTATTTTTTTTAATTTACTGTCCAATTTTTTTATTTTAACGAGATGGAAAGCGGTGTAGGCAAATTTTCGATGATTGCTGAAATTTGGGCATTCGGCTTCTGGACCTTGACTACTGCTTGACTTTATAAAAGGGATGGAGGCCACTCTCATTCCATCCCCAGCGCCCGACATTTCGGCTGCCTGGTCTCAGACAACTGCTGACTAGTGCCCCGAGCCCTGCAGTTGCGTCGCCATTCGTCTGCGACCACCGTGGTGCCGGCGGTCCCTGGCCGGTCCCTTTGCTGAATCGCGTGCCATGTCCCCCAGGAGCCCTACGCTGCAGGCCACAGTCCCTGCGCTTTGTCTTGTATGCGATCCACTTGCCCGCTCTGGCGGGTGCCGCTGCCTTCCACTTAGAGACCTGATGCCCTTTGCCACATGGTTGGACCACGAGGACATGGTTCGTACCGAGTGGAGGTCATTGCTGGGGCCCGGGGTTAGGTTCGGTACCCCAAGATGGAGGGATCGAGGCACTTCAAGGCTGCGGATACCGTCGCCCGGACCTACTGCGATTACAGCGCATTGGACCCGGCGGCCATGCAGGAGCCTCGGGCATTGGAAAGGCCGATATCGGACCGGGATGGGACCTCGGGCCCTTTCTCGGTGCCTCGGAGATGGCCAGCGGGAGGGCCGGCCCTCAGGCGGCCGGGACATCGGGCCGAGGGGAGTCTTCGGATCTCGGTTTGGTAGTCGCCTCCTCTAGGCTGATGAGGGTTCGTACGCCTCGTAGATCCATAGGCCTCGAGGATCAGGCGCCCATTGTTCACCTGTGATTCGATTCCAGGGAACGTGGATTTGCGTGCCAGAGAATTCCATGGGGAACCATACTATGATGTACCGGCATTGACCGTTGATCCACGTTTCAGAGACCGGTCGGCCCGATCGGCGATGTTCCTCGCCTTTTATGACTATCGGTAGTTCTACTACCCCGGGTTATTAACCGGCTCTACCACACTATGACATCGAAGTCTGCAGGAGTCCATTAGACTCCGGTTCGGCATTGATGGCGCCAGAGTACTCCGGCTCACGAACATTACGTTTGCCTTGGGCCTGCCCGGCGTGAGCGAGTGCGGGATATAGAGTTGGCCGACCATCGCGAGAGAGAGATGGTCGCATTTGTCTCGCTCTAGGGATGCTGCGTGGACTTCACTTTACATGGCGACTTAGCGGCGGCAGCATACGCGTGTTGCCTTGCCCGCAGTGCTCCTAGTGGACCACATGCGGACATTATTCCCATTACGGCATTGCGGCGTGGGGGCGTACTCGAGGGCTCTATCTGAGGATCTCGGAGGGATTAGGTTGGTCCTACGGGCTTGTCATGACTTCCCTACTGCATTTTGAGGAGAAGGTCCACCGTAAGGGCCTGGCTCTAGCTAAGAGTTTACCGTTATTGATGCTGAGGTTGCTGAGCTAGGTCCTGGAGCATCTTGGGTTCCCTGAGGAGCCACGCATTGAGCAGAGGATCAGTTGCACTCAGGTCCTATCCACGGAGCGATCTCTTTACATGCCGATCTCCATCTGCTCCGCGACGGGAGGCCGGGAGGAGCGGTAGATGATGTGGCAGAGGACCCACCGAGGGGAGAGGATCCTGTTCTTCGAGATGGAGGTAGAGGTGGAGAGGGCCCCGGGTTCAGATACATCTTTCACTCCAGTCTCCCGCCTCTGCGCTGACCCTGGCCGACATTGCTAGGCCCCTTCACTCGGCCTTGATAGTCCCCCGGGGCATATTCGTGTCGAGTTCTAGGGAGCTTCTTTCTTTGTGCGTAGGATCTTGTCTGCGGCTTGCTACTTCACAGTCGTTGGACCAGCGGGTGGCACGAGTCGGGTCGGCTTTTGTAGCCCGAGTCACGCCCGTGCTTCTTTGGATGATGAGTCACCTCGGTCTCCCGCCAGAGCTTACACAGACTACTCAAGACCAATCCGCAGCAGTAGCCTCCTTGGACATGCTAGCAGCCGCCACAGCAGCTTCAGATCCACCGGCATCTCCACCACCGCGAGAGTGAGGTGGTCGCACTCCCTTCTATAACTTTCCTATCCCTACCTAGTGGAGACATGTTTATACTTTGGTTGGGAGGAAAAGTTAGAGTTAGGAGTGTCTTCTATCATATTTGTATTATTTTGGCTTTATCAAGCGCCTACTCATTTTGTACAGGATACATGTATTAGCCGATAGTAGGCAGTGATATTTTTGTCATGTTTAGCTATGTTAAGCTTGTACTAGCCACTTTGGTTATATCAAAAGCTTTATAGAATTATTTACATTTTTCTACACTTTTTGCAAACCATTTTTGTGCCTATATTTTGTGTCTCTACTCTTGCCTTCAGTTGAGTAATTGAAGTCCTGTATGCCACCATAATGTTAGAACAATTCCATGTTTGTGATTAAGTTTTTGAGTGTCTGAAGTTCCAATGTATTCAACCTTGTACATCCCCCTTTAGCTAATCACACACATTGCACATCAGTTTATATCAATAGGTTGAGAAGCTATATACCTCTTTTCACTTTGCAAAACCGGCCTTAGATCTGTTGTGACCCGTATTAATATTTTGTGGTACCCAAAAAGAGGCGATGTAGTCTTCGAATGAAAAAGAAAAGAAAAAGAAAAAAAAAGAAAGAAAGAAAAAGAGATATGAATGCCGTGACACTTTGCCTTGAAACCCGAACACGGTCCGAGGGGTATATGGC
The DNA here is from genome assembly GCA_016808115.1 of Tetrastigma voinierianum. NCBI lineage: Eukaryota > Viridiplantae > Streptophyta > Magnoliopsida > Vitales > Vitaceae > Tetrastigma > Tetrastigma voinierianum. Next base: position 168,471 of record JAEQBH010001718.1, on the reverse strand, counting down.
AAAAGCCTTTAAAGCCCGGTGCCCTAAACCTTAATTGGTTGGGAGTCATCGACTTTGTGTTCGTTACACGGGTGGATGGGTAGAAGTTTAGCGAGTTGTAGGTGCTTGTTCTCAGGAAGTCATTCGAGTCGAGGTGGCTTGAAGAGTTAGTGGTCGAAAGATCCTTATGACGGTTGCCCTATGCCTTGAGTGGTTGGGAGTCCTTCGATGGACCCACGGACTTTGGTGAAGTCGAGTTTTTAGCATTGCACCCTACATTACAATCGAAGTATGAAATAAAAGTGTAACTGATTCTATTTAGGTTAGTCAATAGTTTAAGGCCTAGCAGTAGCTTGGTTGGGGGGAGGGAATAGCTTTGCAACTTATTGGTTCAAACTGGTTAGCTTAAGAACACTTAGATTTAGGTGGAAGTTTAGGTTGACTTCTTTGGAATTGATGTTGCCCTCAAACTTGGTCCTATATGGCATTTGTTCTCTCATGATGACTTTCGTACGGGGTCTAAATTGTTCATGCGAGAAGGTAAGACCTACTTGTACACACTTTTGAATGACATACACTTTACGCAAAAGCACAGCATGCATGCCCTTGATTGTTTAGCATTGCTAAGGGGTATCAACGTGTCGGTTGGGGGGAGTGTGATTAGTACCCAAAAGTGCTATTTTAGTCCCTATTTAAGATAGGTTTTGAGTGCTTTTTGCTTACTAATCATATGAATTAAGCCGATTGACATGTGCAGGTCCATTTAGTACTACTGACATTGTTTCGAGGTTGTTTTTGATAGTTTTGCAGGTTTTGGGAACCTTAGCCTTCATTTCAAGCTTGGCTTTGTATCGGTGCTAATTTATGTGAGTTCTCGGCGATTTCATCAAGCCGGGATGAAGAAATGTCAACTGGAATTGAAGAGATGGAAATTTGGCCCGGATGCGAGAGAGGGGCAATGTAGAATCGGAGATTTTCGCTATGCATTGCGAAAATTTGCAACCATAAGCGAATTTCTGATCCACTGCGAAATTTCGCTATGCACAGTTTTTCGCTATGATAGCGAAATGATAGCGAACTAAGCTATCATAAGCAATTCGTATAACGAAAATTTGAATTTTCTCTATGCCTCACATTTTCGCTATGATAGCGAAATTCACTATGCATAGCGAAATTTGTCCCCTTGTGTTTTTGATCCAAACGACCTCGTTTTGTATAATTCCCATTTTGTCCCTATTGTAATCATATATTTTAGGTATTTTTGGTATTTCACACATCTTGTATGGCTATATAAGCCACCTTATAATTTTGTAACCGAACTTTTATTCAAACGGGTCATTCCGCATGACTTCTTAGGTTTATAGTTTTCTCTCTTCTCTCTCTCTCTTCTTTCTCTCATTTCTTAGGTACACTTAAACACCACCTTTGAGGATGACAACTCAGGGATGTTCAAGCTAATATCAAGTATGAAGAGGAGGTTGCTAGAGGCGGTTAATGGTGGTTTGCAGGTGGTCCTTAGTTTTTAAATGAAGCAGGTACTCCAGTTATTGTTCCAAACTTTCCAAACTAGGGTTTAATGCTATTTAATGCCTTTCATTTGGTCAATACTTGTCATGCTTTAGGGTTTAGTGCATTCTTAATGGTAAATGCACTGACATTCTTTAGATGTCTTTTACGAGCCACTGAAATGAGGTTAAATGCTATGTTTTCAAAGCTATTTGGAACGATGAAATGCTAAGAGGAAATCGTGTTTTGGCTGAATAGGAGAGTTTTTAAGGGTTAGTTTTAAGAGCCAAACAAAAATCCGGTTTAGCTATGACTATAGAAGTCATTTTTCCCTAATGGGGAAATAACCCGAGGACACCTTTATAGCTTATTTTGTCAAGCTAGTGACCCAGGCTTGAGGTCTCTCGCTGCCCCCTCGATTTAAGCTATTTGGAGTTACCCGATGGTGTAATCTCCCACACTTTTAAATACAAATCCAGAAATCCAAATGAAAGCCTCACCATTTTGAATCATGTCTGAATCATTTGTGGGATGAAAACATCCTGTGTTCGACTACAGACCGCTATCTTTGAGTAGCTTGACTACGACGGTAGGAGAAAATAGGAAGCAAATTTGTTGATTAGGATCATCCTAGTGGCACGAATCGGGACCTTTGATGAGCTTAAAAGTCATCTATTTTAATCCATTTTACGTTTTGATTTTCCATCCGAGAAAAGGAATAATTAATATGCGAATTATGAAGAAACTCACCAATTTGTTATTAGCGGGGGAGTGTGAAAGAAGAAGAAAAAGCGTTAGAAAAATGTGTCGGTGGGTAAAAATCACGAAAATGGCGGGCGAAATGAAAGCAGGCTGGGTAACTAATGTTGCGGTTTTTGGGCTTGCATTGTCCCTGGATATGCGAGGAGTCGCTACATTAGAGGAAAATTCGAGAGGAAACATGAGTGCAGTCGCGGCAGGGCATTACAATGAGCAGGCGAGACTAACCGAGACTTAGAAATTATGTCGCGACAACTCGTGATAATCGCGCGAGGTCCCGATAATCGCGACAAGGGATGGAGTCGTGACAAGAGAACCACCTTGGCAGCTATGACGGTTTGAGAAAAGATGAAACTGATGTGATTTAAGAATTTGTAGTCGTGATAGAGGACGGCGTCAGCGACACCAAAAAGCAACCCGATTGAAGTACGCAAGGCCAAGATATGATGTCGCGACAAAGATCCGAGGTAGCGACATGAGACTCAGTTGAAGGTTCGCGATTTCCTTAAGTTGATGTCGCGGCGAGAGATCGAGAAATCGCGACATTAGACTTGCTCGGTTGAAATTGCGAATTCCATAAAGTGATGTCGCGACAAAAGTGATGTCGACATCGAAACTCAGCATCGATTGAAGAGGCTGCGGACTTAGGCGATGTCAGCGACAAGATCGATGTCGTGACATAAGAAGATACCCGATTCTGATTCACGGTTCTAAAGTTGATGTCGCGGCGAGAGATTGATATCGCGACAGCCGAGGCTTCCTCGATGAAACTTCAAAAACATTAGGCTGGCATCACGATAAAGATTGAGAAGTGTGACATGAAGGAACACCGGTTGAAGCCTCCGAGAGACTAAAGTTGATGTCGGCGACAAAGTCGATGTCGCGACATAAACGACACAAGTTGGCTGCGCGAGAGACCGAGGCGATGTCGCGACAAAAGAGATCGATGTCGCGACAAGGCGACCCGATTAAAGACGCGAGCCATAAAGTGATGTAGCGACAAAGAGATTGATAATAGCGACATCGAAATCCTCCGATTGAAGAATTTGCGAAGACATGGCGATATCCGCGACAAGAGATCGATGTCGCGGCATCGGGGAGCGAACGATTGAAACGTGGAGCCATAGAGTGATGTCGCGACAAAGATTGATGTCGCGACATCGAAACTCATCATTTAAAGGTTCACGAAGAGGTATAAGGTTGATGTGGCGACGGTGATTCCTTGTCGCGACATAAGGTGCTACAAAAAACAAAGGAATATCATGACTTCGCGATAAATGCGCAGCGAGTGCGAAACTAGCGATGTCGCGACAAGGGCTTTAGGTCGCGACTTTGAATAATAACATGGGCGATCCATTGGGAATCCACGAAGCGCATTGGAATTAGGGCCAACGAGAACCACATAAATCTGGCGCTACCAACGGAAAAGCAACTCTTGGCGACTTAAAAGGGATCTGGGTTCTTTGAAGGCTCTATCCAATTTTTATTTTCTTTTCTTTTCTTTTCTTTTCTTTCTTTTGTTTTTCGTTTTTCTTTCCATTTTAATTTTAGATTGAATTGTTGTATTTCGTTCTAATTTGGATTTGAGCACGTTAGGCCCATGAGATTGTGAATGTAGATGTATATTTCTTAAAGTGCTACAAATGCGGTTGTTGAATTCAGGAGACAAATTCCGGGATTTCGAACACCCAGTTTCCGATTTACAATGGTTTTCTTGATCAGCAAGCCAATGTATGGTATGTCGGTAATTTAGAAGCGGCTTCCATTGAATTAGCGTTATTGTCATAAATAATCTTGCGATATTTATTAATAATGGCGAACTTGGATGTTAAATGCGACTGCGGTTTTGCGTTCTTGGAATTGATCCCAATTTTCGGTCTCTTGTATCCATAGCGAGGTTGTTTCGGCTCTGATTTCGAGGGAGGCCCTCTAGGTGACCGCAGAGAAGGCATTCACGAGTAAGAAAACAATTTCGGAAGTATTGAAGCTGAATTTGCTTGAGTCTAATGTAGCTCTGCCTCATTTAAATCAATACATCCTCTTCTAAACATGGCAGAATGAGTTGATGGGATTATAGATTGGCCTCTGGAGGTTCACCTCGGTCGAATAGTGGTCGATCCACAGGTGTTATGAGGATCGATCAAGGGAAGAATAATCTATTCTAGTAATTTTGAGGTGAGGAACCGGTATAGTGCGGCCTCTCGGCAATGACTGATTGAAGGAGCTCAGTGCAGCAGTCCATGTTGTGGGTATGAAGTATTGAGAGAAGAAAAATACCCCAGGAACAAGGCTACTAGTTTTTAAGTAGTTGTTCACCTCGTGTTAGAGAGAGAAGCGGTTAAGGTGAGATGATGAGGCTGAGTGGCGGAGATCCGGTCACACTTTGCATTAATCCCTTGGACTAGTTTAAAGATCGTAGTTGAAAACCAGATGCGATCTGGGAATTGTAGGAATTGATTCTTCACAATAGGCGATTATTGATGTTTCTTTAGAGATAGCTGACAAATCTAAATTTTTTATTTTAAATATTTCAATATTCAATTCATTTTATTGTTTATTCATTTTCTTTCATCATTCATTTCAAGCTTTCCAAGCAAAATCTCTCATTATCGTATTATCGTCCAAATAGTATGGAACTTAAGTAGTTAGGGTAGTTGATTGAAAAATTCTTACAGTCTCTGTGGGATGATATCTGAACAATCAGTTTGTGCTCATTTGTACTTGCGGTATAATGGATCAAAACCACACTAAAATACAGTTTACTCTTAAAAAATATCTTTTAATCAAGTGATACTTAAAAAACTCCACTCCAAGTTTTAATGGTTTTATTTGCGAGGATTAGATAATAGTCCTTAGGTGATAACGTATAAATTTGGTGTACATCAAATGGTCCAGTCCAACAGAGATTTATGGCGCCATTCTTGGGGGATTATATATGTAATCTTTTGGTAATTGTGTTATACACTTGTGTACATACTACGATCCAGTCAACAAGTTTTATGGCGCCAGTTGTAAGTGTTAGATAATAATCTTTAGTAATTGTGTATACACTTGTGTACATATACGATCCAGTTAACAAGTTTTTATAGGCGCGTTCATAGGATCAAAAGAATTTAGTAAATCGATATTCAGACGAAAGAAGGAAATGCTAATTTGGACATTTTGAAGAAAAGAACAAAAATAGCTTTTCAAGCAGTGGTTATTTTTAGCCACTAACCTTTAACAAACCATATTGAAAATAATTTTTGACCAGACTCATCCTATTAATGTAAGTGTGTTTTGATTTGGGGAATGAAAATTTTAATGCATAGGAAAGCAGAACAACGTCCCGATTCGGCGGACAAATTAGAACACTCGGAAGCTTGAGAAAGATAAGAAGCGAAAACTCAACCATGGCGGACGAAAGGCAGGATCGAGTGAAGCACATAGAGCGGCTAGAAGACTCAATCGATACTATGGAGGACTTACAGGCCAGGGTTATTCAAGATAGTACTACGCAATCGGGCGACCAATATTGATCCAAACAATTTTGAACTTAAACCGGCCACTAATTACAATGGTCGGCAACATCGGTTCTTGGTCATCCCACTTGAGGACCCAAGCGAGCACGGGAGAGATTTCTCGGGATGGCTAACACGGAGTGAAGTTGAATAGGGTGAGACAGGAAGTTATCAAGCGCATCTATTCCCCATTCTCTCTAAGAGAGACATCGACTACATGGTATGAATCTTTACCATATGGTTACGTTGATGCTTGGGAGGAGTTAGTAGAGGCCTACTTGGGTGGAATTCTTCCCCCGACCCTCACCTCGAGGAGAAGGAGGGAAATCATTGTGTTTCGGCGGGGAAGATGAAAGCACGTATGTAGCTTAGGAAAGATTCAAACGATTCTTGAGAGATGTCAAGCATGGGATAGATCTGAAGACTCAGATGGACATTGTATATAATGCCTTGAATGATATATCAAAGGGGATCATTGATGCTTCATGTTGTGGAGCATTCAAGCGAAAAAGTGCTGAAGAGGCAAGAGAGCTGATTGAAGACTACGGCTAAATCTGATATAAAGAAAGCTCCTTACGAGAGTTTTTTCAAGAGGCTTGACAGAGGAAGAGGATCATGGAGGCGAAGCGAGATGACAGCCATGGAAGCCAAGTTGGATACCATTATGCACGGGCTGGATGAAACAGGAAGACACACACACTGCCCATGAAATAGGAAGCGGAGTTGAAGAGAGTTATTGAAGGAAATGCGGAGAGCTCTTGAAGAACAATTCTATGATCTTGAAGAGGTTAGGATACTGGGTGAGCCAAAGTACCATTTCAAACCCTAATGCTAACACTGCCGGCTACATTATCACCAACCACGAGGAAGCATAGAGAACTACTCATATGGTGGAGGGCTTCACAAGGCCAGGCATGGAATGAGAACCCTCAGCGGGGTTATCAACTGACCACAGGTTCAGCCCGGCCGGCGAGGAAATGAACGAGAAATGAATACTCCGGGTGAGAGGAGGGCTGATCTTTTGAAGAACGGATCTTGCATTTCATGAGGGGATGTCGAGAAGAACATTGAACCTCCATGAACAAAAGTTTGCAGAATTGGAAGTAACTGCTACCAATTCTCAAATTTTGAGCCTCTGGCCATCCACGAAGAACACGGAGACACAAGTAGAGGCCCATTTGGCCCTAACCTGCAAAGCAGGAGGAAGGAATACCTTCCCAAGTGACACAAGAAAGAATCAAAAGGCGCATGGGTACAATGCGGCTTAGGAGTGGGAAGGAGTTAGAAAAGATGAAAGAAAAAAATGACAGCAACAAAGAAGAAGAAAGCCCGGAATGAAGAAGCCTTTGGAGAAAAAAAGAAGGGAGTGGACCGGGGAAGGATATCAGGGACTCACAGATGCAGCGGTCCCATTTCCACGAAATTTGCGAGAATCAAGGATAGAGGAGCAGTTTGCAAGGTTTTTGAAAACCTTTCAGAAGCTAGAGATCATTATGCCCTTCTGAAGTAGCAGTGAAACTGGATGCCACTATATGCAAATTCTGGACTATCTTGAGCAAGAAAAGAAAAGATAGTATTAGAAGAAGGGATTGTGAATCTGGCGCTACTTCACGATCTTGTGATAAAGAAAGAATTGCCAGAAAAGATGAAGGATCCAGGGAGTTTTACAATTCCTTGCATCATTAGAGGGGTTGAATTCCAAGAAGCTCTCTGTGACTCAGGAGCTAGTATAAACGATGCCTCTTCTGTTGCCCAGCCCGATTAAGTTTGGGGAGGTTATTCCGCCTTGTGCCTCTTGAATGGCGAACGGATCGATGGTAAAACTGAAGGAGTCATGGAAGATGTCTTTGATCCTTTGTTGGGAAATTTGTTTTTCCTAGTAGACTTCATTGTCTGGACATGGAGAGAAGATTCACAAGTACCCACATTCTTGGGGAGACCATTCCCCAGCTATTAAGGTGCCACTGATCCTAAACATCTGAAAAGGAGTTCTTACATGAGGGTTGGAGAGGCTGGCACTCACAGCTTTGATCAAAAGCATGCGGGAATATAGACATAGACGGAGAAAATTGAAATACGAGTGATGATGTCTATACCTCTGACCACGATGTTCACAATGATTGTAATGCTTTCGAATTTTATCAATGAAAAGAGATGAATTCCCGAGTATATTGAAGATGGCTACTACGATTGTCCATACCAACGATTTCATTCTATAGAAAGCGTGTTGAGCTGAACAAAGCGAAGTGACAAAGGGAAAATAATGAAAAAGGGGAAAATAATGAAAAAGGGGAAATTCATCAAGAAACCAGTGAAGAGGGGCTAGTGTTGAAAGAATTGCCAAGTCATTTGAAGTATGCTTACTTAGAATCACCAAAGAGAAGACCAGTGATTATCTCTGCTAGACTTAGTGATGATGAGAGCAGAGGTTCTTTGCAAATCTTAAGAAGCATAAAGAATCTATAGCTTGGTCCATTGAGGGTGAAGGGTATCAGTCCATCAATTTGCATGCTAAGAACTATACAGAAGAAACTTGAGAAGCCATCTGGCAGAACATCGGAGGCGAATCCGGTGATGAAGGAAGTGGTCGGGAAGGGTACTCAAATTGTAGAATCTTTGGTTTTATCCTATGCAATTTCGAGATAGTCCTTGGGTGAGCCGAGTCCATGTGGTTCCAAGAAGGGTGGGTTTATTGTGATCATGATGAGAAAATGGGTGATTCCAATAAGAGCAGTGGCAGAGGATGGAGGGTATGCATTGATTACTTAGGAAGAGCTGAACCGGCCACGAGAAAGATCATTTCCCTTTACCCTTCATTGATCAAATGTTGGACAGATTAGCAGGACACCCTCATTTTTGTTTCTTAGATGGGTATTCGAGGATATGTCCAGTTGCTATTTAAGGACGAGAAGACCACATTCACATGCCCACATGGTACCTTTGCCTTCGAGGAAGGATGCCGTTTGAGGTGTGTAATCTCTGCTACATTCAAGGTGTATGATGTCAATATTTTTCAGACACAGTTGAAGAGGTTATGGAAATTTTATGGATGACTTCACTATGTATGGATCCGAGTTTTGATCGGTGTTTGAAGAACACGGAAAGCTTGATTACTTCAAAGGTGCAGGCGAATAGCGCTAGCGAATTGGGAAAAATGTCATTTATGGTAATAGAAGGTATTGTTCTTGGGCATAAAATTTACGCTCTTTGAATTTGGAAGTAGACCAATCAGGTATCAGTATCAAAACTCTTACACCCCCTTTACCCCACGATAAAAAATTCGAAAGGAAGCTTCTTGAAATGTCTTGGATTTTATAGGAGATTCATCAAAGACTTCTCAAAAATAGCAAGACCTCTATGCAGATTACTGGAGAAGGATACAAGGTTTAATTTTGATGACTCCTGCAAAATTTGGTTTGAAGAAATCAAGATCAAGTGGTTCAAGCACCTATAATGTTTGCACCGTAATGGGATCGAGGATTTAAAAATATTGTGATGCCGGTGATTTTGCAATGGGGCTAATCTGCCCAGGAGGGTAAAGAAAGGAGAAAAACCCGGGACCATATACTATGCTAGTAGAACCTTCAATGAAGCACAAGAAAATTACTTAACAGGCGAAAAGGAGATGCTAGCCATAGTATTTAGCTGTGAAAATTCAGAGCAATACATTTGGGATCCCATATTATTATTCATCTTACGATCATACGGCGATCAAGTACGATGTGAAGAAGGAAGCTAAACCAGATTGATAAGGTGGGTGTTGTTATTGCAAGAGTTTGACTTGGAGATCAAGGATAAAAAAGGGTGTGACAATGTGATAGGCGATCGCTGTCAAGAGTAGAAAAACCTTTGCTGAAGAGAGAAAAGTAATATGGCATGAGAGAACTTCCCGGATGAGCCTTGTTTTAAAGTTTCCTTCTGCTCTATGTATGATGATATTGTGAATATTTGGCTTGTGGAGTAATTCCTTATGAATTCATTTGTGAAGAAAACTTCAGAAGCGACAACGAGTGTATATTGGGATGATCCTTAACTAAAGTGCGACATGATAATAGAAAAATCTTCTTTGCAGAGAGAAAATGAACAAGGCAATTACGAATGATGCCATGCATCACCATATAGGGTCATTTTTAGGAGAAAGAGCGACTCTATCAGATACTCGATATGGGTTTTATTGGCCTATCTTCAAGATTGGCACTAGTGGGTTAAATTGTGGTAGATGCCAAGATTGGAAATATCAACGACAGAGCGTAAATGCTAAAATTATAATGGTGGTGCAAATCTTTGATGTATATGGGAATAGATTATGGACAGATTCCATATCAGTGGGAGCTTTGTACATCTTCTTGCAGTTGATTATGTTCAAATGGGTGGAAAACGATGAAGCATACAGGAATGATGCTATCTGATTTATTGAGTTTCTTGCAAAAAAAATATTTTGAGCAGATTTGGAACACCGGAACTATATATCATTAGTGATGGGAAATGCATTTGCAAATAAATATTTGCAAAATCATGAGCAATTATGGATCGACATGTAATGAGTCTAGCTTATCATCCCAGACCAAATGGAATTGAAGCGAAATTTCCAACGGGAGATTAAAGAATACTTGAAAAATTTGTGAGCTCGAGCGGGAAGGATTAGTGCAGCTTGATGATGCACTTTGGGCTTACAGGAACACAAAACTCCCCATTAGAATGTCCCCTTTGAATTGTTTTGTGAGCCATATTTTCACCAGATTAGATACAAAAGCTGATGTGGGCTGTCGAAGTTGAACCGATTTCAGCTGCAAAGGAAGAGATTGCTCCAAATGCAATTTGGAAGAATTGAAATAGAGCTATAGGTAATGCTAGAATCTACAAGGATAAGACAAAGAAATATAATGCTGATCAGATCTTAGGAAAGAGTTCGGGCTTGAGAGAGCAGGTTCTCTTTGTTTAATTCTAAATTTGAAATTGTTCCCGGAAAGTTGAAATCGAATGGAGTGGGTGTACAGTTGGTGTCCAGCAGTGAGCTTTGGGCGTGAGCATTGGGACGTCTGCGGAGAAGAATTCAAGTCAATGGACAAAAGGCGAAGCATTATCTAGCGGGGAGGAAGGAATGGAAGGCTCAGCGGGTTATCTAGAAGGAAGAAGAACGAAAGCAATGAGTCCGGCTAGGACTCAAGCGAGCGGTGATGGGAGGCGACCACTTTAGAAAATTTAGATTACGTTTTAGATTTTGAATTTTGTTTTGCAGTAATTTAGTTTGATTAGTTCTTAAAGAATAGATTAAGTTTGAGAAGTTAATTGTAGTTTAATTAGAATTTTCTTGAATCATGCGGTATCTTGTCTGCAAGGGTGGCAAAGTGAGAAAACGCTCCCGGGACACCTCCGGCCAGCTTGCGAGAAATGTCTCGGTAGCCACTGACAAAGGGGGTAACTTTCCTATTAGCTTTGTATTGAAATATGAGTGAATTGCTTGTTGAATTTCTGATTGGAGAAGCCTGAACAAATGTCTAAAAGAGTATAGGACAATAAAGATTTAAGTTTTAGAGATCTGTTAAACTAAGGGCATAGGTCGACATAAACAAAGACTTGAAAATACAGGGAATCACGACATGGGGAAATAAAGCAATGTCTAAAAAACCTAGTTATGTCGACAAACAGTATGTAGCGATGCAAAGGGATTTAGTGCCAGCAACTCACCCTCTTATTACTAAAATTAATGTAAAATAAAAGTATTGAAATTGATGTAGCGACAAGCGAATTTAATGAAATAATAATTAGCCCACGAAAACTTGATTGAATTGCAAGCACATTGGAGAATTTTTCCTACTCCGCTCCACCTTCGAAGCTGATTCATCCTCCCACTTCATGCGAGTCTCAATTCTGAAAACCTAGCTAAAAATCTTGAAAACTTTTCCTTCATTTAAAATGGTGAAACATGAAACATATTCTTTTGGAAGAGATCATGGAGGAATATGTGCGGCCGAAGAAAGAAATCCGGCGGGAAGAACCGATGGAAGAGATACTTACGAAAACCTTAGAGGCACCGGCGGTTTACGAAGAAAGGGTGAGACGAAAGGAAAAGCAAGAAGAGGAAGTAGAAGATTTTATCGGAGAAGCTTATTCCATTTGGAAGAAGCACTATGCTAACAAGAGGTTCGTGTCGAAAGAAGATTAAACTTCTACTACCCCTTTCAAGGGATGATTGAACCAAAGAGGTTGGAAGCTTTTACGCACATCAAAAGTCGGGCTACATAGCGACGATGAAGAATTTTGCGATCAGTGGCGGGAAAGATAACCTTGTGTTCGCGTTGAAGTGTGGGTACCATATGGAGCAAAGCCGTGCGAAGCATATGGAATAATGAGGCCTGAAGCATGGGTCAGTTAACTCTTGGGAAAGCCAAATTTTGAGAAGATTGCCCAAAAAAGGCTCAGCCAGAAAAGCACAAGCTAGGACAAGATGAAGGAGAACTAAAAACTACGAGCGAGCCTTGCGAGGCTAAGGTATGGTTATTTCTTGGCCTCTGTTTTGGTCAAACCGAGCATTTGTCTTGCAGTGAGAGAAGCGGGAAGCAATTATCTTTGTATCTTTATTTTGAAGAATTTTCGCTGATGTAGGAGTAATAATTATTTCTGTCAATTTTATGAAAACAAGGAAGGTTGATACCTCGCTGACAACAATAAGCGTTTACATGTTTAAAAGATTTGGGGGTGAAGGGTGCGGGAAGAAGAAGAAAGGAGTCCACTATGGCATACCACTTCTCTTACCATGAGGAGTGACAGGACCATAGCCAAAGAAAAGAGTGTTGATTAAAACCGGAGAAAAATAGAGCATAGGAGCAAGAAGAGGAGACTTTGGGGGTTCTTTGGCGAAGAAGAGAATCTAGAAAATCCTCCTGAAAATAATGCTTCGCATTTCACGTGAGACGATGAAGAGCGGGATGAAAAGAAGCCCTTAGATTTCTCCATCATAGCTAGTTCCTCCTTACAGTAGAAACATTTAGGAGGAGCGGGGAGAGGCCGAGGGAGAACAAGACGTTAATAATGGGAGGTCCTCCAGTACCATCTGAAAAAATGGAAGAAAGGAAAAGAGTGGAATACTGACAAGAATTCGAAGGAGTTTATGAAAAAGAGTTAAGAAGAGAGATCGGCAATGGGAGGAAGAGAATTTGAAGAGAAGAGCAGTGAAAGAGGTTAATGCGGCAAAAGAGGACTTGAAAGAAATGAAGGAAAGAAATTAAGGCCTTCTACAGGAAACTCAGGCGAGTCATGAATCTTTTTATAACAATCAGTTTGAGCGTGATTCCTCAGCTCTTAACCATCATAGAAGAAAAAGGAAGTAAGCAGGAAGCCAAATTGGAAGGAACAAATCAAAGTTCAGAATTTTATACAAATATCTACAGATTTTAAGAATAAAAATTTGGATGACAGAGACAAGAAGCAAAAGGATCTTTGAATCCACCTACGGGCGAAAGAATGGCTAGAAAATTTGGATCGATTAACATGTAAATCTTTCCAAATTCCTGGAAATAATGAATGAAATGGAAAACACAATGAGCGGCTTGGGAAGAAACCAAGAGATGAGCTAAGCAAGAAGGTTGATCTCTCAATAGAGATCTTCATTGAAAATCAAGTTGAGAAGAAACTAAGAAAGAGAAGAAAGAAGTAAATTTCCTCAAATTACCAAACTCATTTGAATACCTAGACACAGATCCCCTAATATCTTCTTTGCCTCTTCCAAAGAAAAGAGTGACTTCTTCCCCAAGCTGACCTTCCTTACCTTCCAAAGCCCCCATCTTGTGTATCCAACATTTGCAATTGAATCGGAAATAAAATGATAAATTTGAAATGAATTGTTGTGTTATTTTGGTTTTGTTAAATTTTATGTTCTTTGTGGTTTTTATAGTTAGGAGAAAATAAAAGTAGGAATTAGTTCAAGAATAAAAAGCTGTGAGATGTAATGAGATGGAATTGAATGACGGTTAGATTAGGAATAAGCTGAAATGTAGAATAAGGATCAAATGAATACAGTTTGATTGAAACACAAAGTGCAAAAGTGACTTAAGTCTAACTGATAAGTCCAGAATAGAGGAAGGTAATACAATAGAAGGAACAAAACATATTTTTGAGTTTGTGGTACGAACAATAAGTCAAGGAACCTGTTGAATATCAAGTAATTTAACTACTCATCAACAAAAAATGAGTCAATACAATCCTTATGGTTAGTCACAGCTGTTCAATCCAAATTCTAGAATTTGTTAGATTATTGATTGAGGCGAAATTCTAGGTGATACAGCTAACAAGAGATGATGCAGGCCATTCTTGGATAGTTTGAGCCATTCTAGCCATCCAATTCTATCTTTTGATGCATACACCTTAGTTCAGAAATTGAGCGACAAGCTTATTTTCAAAAATAAACAGTGAAACTGACTATCTAAGAAATCGTCAACCATTTAAAGAACTATGATTACCAGGAGTTCAGGAGGAAGAAAGAAATGAAGTTTGGGGAGTATAGGTTTTGAGAACTCAAGGAGGAAAATAAAAAAAAGAAATAGGGGAAATGAAAGAAAAGGCAAGAGCAAGAAATGCAATAGAAAGAAAACATAGGGATAAGTTTTATCTTGTGGCCTATAACTCTTGAACAGGTAAGTTCTTAGGGTGTTCAACACCTAGTACCCTAATACCATCTGGTATGGGAGCTACTAACAAAGTTCGCTAGAGTGTTAGAAAGCCTTACAAAAGGATTAAGCAATTTACACCTCTGAATTGTGGAATAAACAGAAATTTCCCCAGTTGAGGTGCAAGTGAGAAATGAGGCATACAGTTTTGAATTGAAGAAATCAAGAAATGTCCCAAACACATGAAGTTTAGGGAGTTTATTAGAAACTACAAGAAAGAGAAGAGCTGGGGAAGGAGAAAGGTTCAGGTCAATCTTAGCACAAAATTAGCTATCCCTGTACTGACTTCTTTCATATATTAAGGTACAGATTGATCTTGAAGGCTGAAATCCACCTACATTAGTGGAATCAATATGAGAAACAAACCTATATGGAATTTGGAAATATGGAAACAATCAAAGCGTGAAGGACTTTAGGGAGTTAAATTAGTGTAGAAGGTAGAGAAAAATAATGTATTCAGCAGGGATCTAATGATTATGGTTTGTAAAACAATTTCAACGGTTTTAGTTTTAGCATATAAGATTAAAAACTAACCTTGAAGCCCCGGACTTGAAGTTAGATGCAGAGAAAACGAAATGCATTCTTGTATTTGACCAATGGCCCCTTCTTGCAAGGCAGGCAGAAAAATGTCCTTTTTGTTTGAGGACAAAGCGATTCTTTATTTCCCTTTCTTGAATGAAACAAAACTTTTTAAGTTTGGGGAGTTTGATAGACAAAAGTCATCTATTTTATCCATTTTACGTTTGATTTTCATCAGAAAGGAATAATTAATATCTGCAGAATTAAACAAACCACCAATTATTACCTTGCAGAGTGTGAAGACAGAAGAAAAAAAGTAGAAAAATGCAGCGATCGATGGAGTAAAATAAGAAAATGGCGAGGCGAAATGAAAGCGTGGGTAACTAATGTTGCGGAGTTTTGGGCTTTACATTGTCCGGTTATGCGGTCGCTACATCGGGAAAATTCGAGAAGAAACTTGATGCGGTCGCGACGGGCATTCTGATGTAGACAAGCGAGGACTAACCAGAGACTTAAGAAATGATGTCGCGACAACATCGTGATGTCGCGACGAAGATCGATGTCGCGACAAGGGATGGAGGTCGTGACAAGAGAAGCACCTTGACGCTATGACAGGTTTGAAAAGATGAAACTGATGTGATTTAAGATATAGTCGCTGTTGACTGAATTTATCTATGCCAAACTACATGTAAGTTCATGACATTATTACCAAAAGATTATTAATTAATCCTCAGCAAATATATCATGAAACTTGGTTGTCTTAAAACAATATAAACCCATTTACCTAGGTAATTTATTTTCAAAATTTGGTTTTGGCATGATATCACGCCAGTCTTTGGTCGACAAGTAATAAAATGGGCAATAAGTCAGTCTCCAGTGATCTGAGATCAAGAATTAAAATCGACTTCACCGTACTCAAAACTCCATATATTTGAGCGATAACATGATTTAACGTGACCCATTCTAATAAAGCGCCAAGGTATACTATTGTACCAAAAAATGATATTGTGCGATCAGGATAATAATGAATAAAGAATAAATAAAGTATTCTGAAACACATGATCATGGTTGTATTTGGCCCCAAATTCCCACAAATATGTTGTGATGTACAATTAATTTATTATATATTATTTTGCCTTGATTTGATTTTTAAGAATACATTAGGAGCCTTTAGTAATGCAATTTGGACTAACCAATACATTTCATTATCTAATTTTTCACAGCATATAAGAATATGGAGCAGAGATAACTACTTTTTAGGACTTTACAAATGGGTGTTTCTTTTGATACTTCCATACCATTTTCTGGAGTGCAAAACCTTAACTCCTAGTTGTGGGTGCGCAAGGATACCACGCTTCCAAGTTACTCTTCATAAATTAGAATAGATCACCCTCTCCTTGATTAGATCTCGACTAACACGGGATTGGATTTGGTCGGGTGGGAGGCTCTCTGCTATTGCGATAACTCATTCGAAAGCTCATTCTTGATTCAGTGAGAAAGTTTATCAAGTAAACTCCTGCAGCTCATTAGATCTCTAATAGAGGGTTAATATACCTTCCAAGATTTATTCATAGCCTCCCGGGATTGTCATCTCATTGTCCACTCGAGAGGACCTCCCTTGAAATCGAGCTTGATGAAATAATTCTTAACGGGTATAAAGCGATATTCGAATCGAAAATTTAACCCAAAGCGAAAGTAAATTCATCGCCCAAAATTCACGATTTCTTTGGAAACTCTTCTGGGAAAGATAATTTTAACAGCACTTGTTGCTGTAGGCTGGATTCTCGATTGCTGGTACATAAACATTTCTCACGATCGCGAAATAGCGCATTATGGCGAAGGATTAAATCCAGTGTCGAACTAAACATTCGGTAGTAATTTGAAAAATAGATTCTTACGTGACCAAACTCAGTGTAACGATTACATCCAATTCCAGAAAAGAAAACGAAAACCAAAACGATATATCTAATCCTAATCTCACAACTATCATGACGAAGAAAGAAAAGAAAAACTAAAAGAAAAAATAGTGTATGACTACCGCGAACCTCACCGTCAAATATTGCGCGAACTACTTTAATGAGCTGGGTAGCTGCGTATTTATAGGGTTCTCAGTTGTTTCGTCCCAATGTCTTATTTGTGGATTTCAGTAGGCGTGAACTACCTTTCAGAATCCGACGCAGTTTCCGCCTCGTAGCGCCGTACGCCGCGACGTGATCTGCTCGGTATCAACACTCTATGTAGCCTTGGGTGGTCATTCCGTGCCGACATCAATATCTTATAGCGGTGATAACGTCTTCTCACGTCTGCGGTTCAATTGTTTTCTCCCGATGTCCGCGACATCAGCCATCTTGTCGCGACATATTTCGGTCATCTACGATCTTGGCGGTATCTTGGATGTGCGACATCAATCTTGTCAGCGACATCATTTATCGACATTGACGCTAAGCCCGAGTGCTCGTATTTGGCCGAGACATCAATCTCTGTCGCGGCATCAAACCGTAATACAGATTTTCGCCGATGGTTCACGATGTCCGCGACATCAATATCTTGTCAGCGACATCTCTTTATGGCTCGCGGCTTTGATGCAGTGCGTTCCTAATGTGGCGACATCTATATCTGTGCGACCTCACTTTGTCGACTGGCACTGCGCGGCGGGTCTTGTGTAAAAACGATCTCTTGTCCGCGACATCGAGTTTATGGCTTGCGATCTTCGCGTGGCTTTTGGTGTGCATTGACTTGAGCTCTTGTGCGTGACATTCTGTGAAGTCGGCTTTCATCTGAATCTTCGATGTCGAACCTACGTCGCTAATAAACGGCGACCAGGTTCATTTCAACGCGACTTTCATCAGTGGTTCTGATACCGGTATTCGATCTTGTGCGACCTCAACCCAGTTCTCTTGGAGCTTTCTTGGTTGCTTTGGTGTCGCGACGACAATCTCTGTCGTGACATCTCGTCGCCCTTTGCGGACATTTCGGCGAGATCTCCACGATGCGACCTGATCCATTGACATCAAATAAATTCTTACCTAAAATGCAACTTGTGCTCTTGATGTTGCGACATCAATCTCTTGTCAGCGACTTCACTTGTATTCTGACTTTGGGTATGGTTCACGTTATATGACTTGTCTCGTGTCAGCGTGACGGTTCAATTCTTCCGCAGTATCCCATGACCAGTCTAATGTCGACACCCATGCGTTTCGCGCGATTTCATGATGCGACCTCATCAACTGGGCCCATGTAAACCAGCTAACGGCATTAGTTAACGATTTGCTTTCGTTTAAGCACATTATTTTTGCATTTTACTGCTTGATTCATTTTCTCTTTTATCTTCACGCAAATAACAAATTTGGTGAGTTTCTTCATATCATCTTTCAATGTGTTCCTTTACGATAAAATCAGCAGAAAAAAATGATTTAAAATATATAGATGACTTTTAAGCTCATCAAACTCCCAAACTTAAGGTTTTGCTTGTCCTTAAGCAAAGAAAAAAGAAAAAAATTGTTTGTCCTCGAACAAATGAAAAATTTAAGGATATTTTCTCGATTAAGTTCTGCAGTGGCATCAATTTAATTGAAATATGAAAGTATTTTTGCAATTTTGTATCCAACTGATCCAGGTTCAGGGGTTGGTCTACTATACATGTGAAAACTATTATTGAAATTGTTTCAAACAATATATTCATTGGATCCCTGTAGATAATGGATTATTTTCTTTCTCTCATTTTCATCTTGAGTCATTTAACTCACAAGTTCTCTTCACAATTTTGAGTTGTTTCCATTCACCAAATTCCATATTGTTTTTCATATTGATCTCCACCTGTCTTAGGTGATTTCTTCCAAGATCAATCGGGTCTTTTGGGCTTATATTGTTAGGCTTGGGTAATGGTGGGATGGAAGGAATTTTAGGTTAGAATTACCACAAGACATTTTCTCTTCTTACGCCTTTCTTTCTTATAGTTTCTCTAATAAAACTCCCCTAAACTTCATGTTTGGGACATCTCTTTGATTTCTTCAATTCAGAACTGTATGCCCTGACCACACACTTGTAATTTCAAGGAATTTCCTTAGTTTGTTACCACTCGGGGATGGTATGATATTTTAACTTTTAAACTACAACACTCTTGAACTTTGGGTTAGTAGCTCCCATATGAATGGCATTAGGGTACTGAGTGTTGAAACACCCCTAAGAACTAATTGTTCAAGAGAGTTAGGCCACAAGATAAAACTTATCCTAGAATCCTTCTTTTTTAATTTACGCTCCTTGCCTTTTTCTTTTCATTCCCTTTTGAGTTCCTCCGAAAACGCGCCTCCACAAAACTTCGTTTTCCACCTTTAGCTTCTTGTTCCACGGGTGTCATTGGTTCTTTTACGAGTTCGTTTTGCGTTGGTTAAGGTTTCGTTGATATTTTGGCGTCAAGCTTAACAGCTCGTAGATGAACTAAAATTATCATATGTTCCATGGATAACTGAATAAACAGTATCAAGATATTTGTCATCTCGTCCGTTTTCCATCGCCCCTGGTTTAGCCTCGTCAATAATCGTAATTCGAATCGGTCGTTTGATTAGTATTATCTTAAGATATCTTGACTCGTTTTATTGATGTTGATGAGTTATTAATCATTCGCGGGTTCTTTGTTATTATTATTCAGCTAATGTTTGTTCTTCTGTTATTTATATTATGGACTTATAGGTTAATGTTTTGCGCGTTCGTTATTCTCGTTGTTTGTCTTGTGCGATTTTAGTTGACATTCTCTTCTGCGCTGTCGGTCGGTTAAGTCTCGTGGGTTTTAAGGCTATTTCCCTACTTTAATTTCCTAATCATGTAACCACAAGCAACACAACATTGAACAATCAAATTCAAAATAGCACCTGATAATTCAATTTAAATTTCGTTTATTTAAGTTCATTTGCAATGTTGGATACTACGAGTAATGGATAAGGATGGTAAGGAAGGTTAAGGCGAGGAGAAGGTCTATTTTCTTTTGGAAGAGGTAGCAAAAATATTAGGGATCCAGATCTAAATGTGAAATGAGCTGGAATGGAGGAATTTCGAACATTCTTTCCTTTCTCTTCTTGGTTTCCCTCGTCTGTTATTGATGAAAATCTCATTAGAGATCAACTTTCTTGTTCAGCGCATCCTGCCTCTCCCCCAAGCCATTCATTGTATTCTCCCATTTACAGTCTTGACCGAAATTTAGAAGATTGTTAATCAAATCGAGTTTTCTAGCCATTCTACACTTTGGCAGTTGACCTCCCATTGTTTTTGTCTCTATCATTCAGTTTGTTTTCAAACTCCCTACGCAGAGACGTATAGTAACTTAAAGCCTTGATTTGCTCCCAATTTGGTTTCATACTCTGTATCTTTTTCTCTATCAATGCTGGGAGTTGAGAATCACGCTGGCCGATTGTTATAAAAAGCTTCATGAGCTTGTTTGGAGTTTGTGCTTGATTGTGATCTCTTTCCTTCATTTCTTTCTTAAACTCTTCTCCTTCTTTGCTTGAAATTTTCCCCATCTGTTCCTCCCTTTACGTTCAGTTCTTCTCTACATTTTGTTGTTCTCTTCTTTGTAGCTCCACCTCATGCTATTTTCTTTTCTGGGCAGACCACTCACTCCAGCCTAACTTTTGATTCTTTAATTCTTTTTATCACGTGCTGAATTCTGTTATTTTGGGTTTTCCATCATATAACACTTCTATTCTCTGCTTGCATGTGTGAGAAGCTTCAGTGTGAGTTGTTCTCTTTATTTAACCTTATATGACTTTCTCTATGTTGAAATTTGACATGGGAGAGGCGCTAAGGATGGGAATCATTAATTTTGCCTTCATCACGCCTTCATTGTCTGCAAACATGTAATCATTGTTGTCGGTGAGTTCTCAGTTTTCTGCTCCTTCCAGTGGTGCCTCTGGTCTCTTCCTGATCTTCGACTTGGGCTTCACCTGTTCTCTACCGGCCTCCTTTTCCTCTAGTTTCTTGGTCCTTCCTTAACTCTGTCGGAAGGGTGGTGAAGCTCTGGGTACTTCTTCTTAAGTTCCCAATTCCTTTCACCCCGGCCCGAAGCATAGAGCGGGTTATTGTTGTGGGTGAGAATAAAACCTCTTTTGTTCCTTCATGATACCTCATGATAGAATTCTGATAACGACTCTACATTGATCTTGTATCCTTTTAGAATGGCTTTATCTGGCTTGATCGAGCTTCTTGTTATAACATTGCACAAGTGTTTTGTTGGAACCAAAACAGACGCTAGGAAGTAAAACCATACCTTAACCTCCTCAGTGAGGCTTCCCCTGTTCAGAATTCTTGGCTTTCCTTCTCCTTGGTCTAGCGAACCCTTCCATTGTTGACTGTGATCTTAAATTGGTTTCGAGTTTTGAATTTGGAACCATGCTTGTGCCATGCCATGGGCATCGTTGATGGCCTTTGCCTCATATGAAACCGGACTCCTCTAACACAAAGCGCTCCGTCTTCCTTCCTACCATATTTGGAGTAGAACTCTCTTACAGTCTTTGTATAACCTGATTTTGGTGTCTTGCGAGACTCTCCATCCTCTACGCTCTATCATCTCCTTGAAAGGGTGATAGGGTTTTAGATCTCCTCTGCAGCAAACCCTTTATTTAGCATAATGCTTCTTCCAGCAGGAATGAAACTTAGTGCAGTTGAAATCTTCACTTCTTCTTCTTCTCTCCTCTTTCCTTTCCTTTTACGTTATAGAAGAGAGTTGCGGGCTTCAAGATTGACACATTGCTCTCGAGCATTAACAAATGAATCTCATCCCATTGTTTGCTAACTGGCAAGTTTCTTCTTCGATTGTTCATGTTTCCCTCATAATCTCGTCTAGGTTAGGGACTAGGGTGGGAAATTCAGCCATTGGAAGCGAGAGAAAGGCTTTTAGAGAGGTTTGGAGCAGCTAGTTTTCGGGGTTGAGATTCGGAAGGATAATGGAAGTTGAGACTAGTTAATGGGTTGGAGTGAATGAGAAAGTTTCCAACGGTTCTCAATTCAATCAATGTTCGTGGCTAATTAATACTTCCAATTAAGACATGTGTTGACTTCAGATTCACTTTCTTTTATTTGGATCATTAAATTTATAGGCTTTTTGAAATGAGTGGTTGGCATATAGCACTTTATGTCGCGACATACCTAGGATGTCGCTGACTGACCACAGCTCTAGAAATTGTTTGTGTCAAACATCCTTTTCGAATTTTGAGGCAGAATTAGCTGTCGCGAATTCACGGTGAATGTCGCTGACAGTACCTTCTTCCTTCAAAACTCACGTTACCTTTTCAAGCGGTTCCACGACATCGATGTTATGTCAGCGACATCACTATGTGTGACACCAATATCTCTCTATCGCCCCAAACCCTTAACTCAATGATCTCAAAACTTTTTCTCTTATTGTTCCTAACCCTTTCCCGCAATTCATCGGTATCTCCAAGCGAAGATTTAACAAACCCAATTGAATATATCTCTGAATTGGGTTGGGGATTGATTACTCCACTTTTCTGTATGGTGCCTTTAATTTCTTGATTGTTACAATTGTTTACTTACCATTCATGTGCTGAACCTTGCAGAAGCTTACTGCAAAATTAAATGATCAATTAAACTGTTGGGTTAAAACATTAACTCAATCCTAAAAAAAAACAAATGGGGCCAATTTAAGCAACTAAGTATCACAAAACAGCAGTTGAGTTCTTTTTGGACACTCCCCAAATTAAGCTGCAGTTTTGAGTCCTTAGTGGACTTCTTTGTTGTGGTACTTCATCTTTTTCCTCGAGAACAGGTTGGAGTTCTTCATTTTCCCTCTTCCTGTTTAGATAATGCTTTAACCTCTGTCCATTGACCTTGAATTCTTCCCCGTTTATCGGTCTTGATCCTTTGCTCAAATGTAGTACTTAGCATACGATGTATGGCGAGCTCCGGTTGGATTTCAATTTCCACTGAAACAATTTGATCTAGGTCGCAATGGAACCCCCTGTTTGTTGAACTCCTTTCTCAAAAATTCTGCGATCATTTCCATTTCTTTGTCTTGTCTTTTTATGTTTACAGCATATACATAGGCACCATTTCAGTTAACGGTCGAGACAGGTTAGGCGATCTTTCTTCTCTTGCGACCTTAAAATCGAAGTTTAACTTCTTGATGGCCCACATTGCCTTGTACTCTAATTCAGAGGTAGATGACATGGTTTGCAAAAAGCAGCTCTGTATGGAACATTCCAATGGGGTTTTGTATGCGATCTGTGGCCCAGAGTCGTCCTTGAGTTTGGAGAGACCCGATCCCTTCACCTTGAGCTCCACGGTCTTTTCAAGTATTCTTTTGATCTCCACATTTGGAAATTTCTCTTGTCCATTAATTAGGGATGATAAGCTAAACTCATTGTGTGATCCCATACACACTCATGAGTTTGCAAATATTTTGTTTGCAAAAATAGGTTCCCCCATCGTATGATGGTTCTGGGGTTAAGTAACAAATATTAAAGAAACTCTAGCCCAGTAATGTATCATTTCTTGGAATGAAACCCACTTCCACCATTTGGAAACGTGCACTTCTTGTTATGTATAGGTTTTTCAAATGATGTCGATCAGAAAGAGTCCCGTAAATCCTTCCCCGTCATAAAAAGTTATCTTATAATACCTTTGAGGCATTTCCATTCCTGTTTGTGGCAAGTGACTCTGATCTTTTGACATCATCACCATTTAGCCCACTCGGCACAATCTCTGAAGATGGTGGGCCAATAAAATCTGATTAGATTATATTGTGAACATTTGTACTCCAGAAAATCATGCATGCTGATTGCAGAAAAATTCACAGTGATAATGTTGCCTTGTTCACTTCCGACACACATCTTCTGTTATCATGCGCACCTCTCTTGAATAATAGTGGGTCCTCCCAAAATATAGCCTGTATGGAGTTAGTTTCTCTTATTTGGTAGCTGAATTCTGAAGGCATTACTCCTGACCAGATAGTTTGCAATATCATTCTGAGTTCAGAGGAAACCAAACAGTGTGCTCATCTGGGAAGTTCTCTGTTAACATCATTTTCCTTCTTAATCTTTGCTTCTTGCTCTTGACAAGTGATCAGCTATCACATTGTCACATCCCTTTTATCCTTGATTTCCAAATCAAACCATAGCAGCGGCACTATGATCTGAAACAGCTTCTTTTGACATGGTGCTGATTCTTTGCATGAAATCCAGGTGCAGTCACCACTTCGGGATCTAAATGTATTGTCAGAAAATTTGCACAAACAAATAATATGTGTATCTTTTGATTGTTGAGTAGTTCTCTTGACTTCATTGAAGGTCTTACTAGCGTGAGTATGTGACCATGATCTTTCTCTTTTCTTTGCCCAGGCCGACTCCATTGTGAAATCAGCATCATTATTTGATCCTGATCCCGTCTTTGGTTGTAGGTATAGGTGCTTATACCAATCTGATCTTGATTTCATCAAAAGCATCCTTGCGGGGAGGTCATAAAAATTGAACCTTGTATCCTTTTCCGAGTGTGCATAGTGGTGCGGATATTTTTTGAAAAGTCTTTGATGAATCTCACATGGAAATCCAGCTGCCCCGAGCTTCTTACTCCTTTGCGTAGTGGGTGGTGCAAGAGTCTTGATAATGGATACCTTGGATGGTCAACTTCTAGTCGATGCTTGATTTATGCCCAAGAACAATACCTTATGTTACCGTAAAATGACATTTTCCCGGTCGGTGCTGTTTGTTTATGCCCCAGCATCTTTGATCTTGTTTCAGTTGTTTAAACATTGATCAAAAACGGATTATACACAGTGGAAATCATCACGAATTTCCATCACTTCTTCAATAAATAAGAATGCAGACATCATGCACCTAGGAATGTGGTTGGAGCATTACAGCCCGAGTAAATCAAAATGAAAGTGCCATAAGGGCATGTGAGCGTAGTCTTCTCTTGATCCATCGGGTCTGATAGCAATACGATTGTATCCACGAGTACCCATCCGGAAAACAAAGAGTGAGGTGTCACGCTAACACAATCACATCGATCAATGAAGACAAGGAAAATGATCTTTCACAGTTTCTTGTATTCAACTTCCTGTAATCAATACAGCACCCTCAATCATCAACAATCTGTTGATCATTTCAAACTTTTTCCATTTCGATCACGGTAAACCCCACTTTCTTTGGAACCCCACATGGTAGGCTCACCCAGGGACTATACGAAATAAGCGTGAATAAAACCGGCATTCCAACAATTTAGTACCTCACTTCCACGACTACTTCACTTCATCTTAGATTCCCAGCCTTCCTACGATGTTACACGAGATGGTTTGAAGTCTCTTCTAGGGAATCTTATGCATCTCAGGTGTTGGAATCGATACCCTTGACTCTTGATGGACCAGAGCTAGTGATTCTGTAGCTTCCTTAATATTTACCATTAATTTTGTTCCTCGTCAGCGAGTGCATTTGAAATGATCATGGTTTTTCTTAGTAATTCTAAGTAGGCATACTTTAAATGACATAGCTGACTCTTTCAAAACTGGCCTTGTGCTGAATTACCAGTGAATTCATCTTTTTCATATTTACCATTATCTTTTGTTTGTGGTAACCGGTTCTATAGAATGGCTAACATGTATGGAATTGAATAGACATCTTCGATTATCTTGAGATTCATCTGTACATTGATAAAAGCTGATGTTGATCATTGTGTCTTGCTGGGGTTGGAAGTAGGAGATAAATCGACTACATTGCAACCTTCCTTGTCCTGTCTATATTTTGCATACTTTGAGTCAAGTTAAAAACAAGCATTCTTCTCCCAGCCCTCAGATGGAATCTTTTTGCATGTCTGTCAGGCCGGCTCAGTAGCTAGGAATGGTCTTCCCGATAGTAGGGGTACTTGTGAATCTTCTTCCATGTCGGAATGGTAGAGTCTACAGGGAATACAAACTTCCCAACAGTGACCAACACATCTTAAATGACCCCTTCAGGTTTTACCATCGATCTGTCTACCATTTGAAGAGTAACAGTTGTGGGAGTAAGCTCCCCCAAACTTAATTTCTTGCAGCAGAAGGCATCAGATTGATACTAGCTGAGTCATAGAGGCTTCTGCAGAATTCCATTCCTCAACTGATACACAAGGAATTGGCAAGAAACTCCACAGGTCGCCGTCTTTCTTGTGGTAGTTCTTTTTCGATTCTTGCTTTGCAAGTGGCAGTGAGATTCATAACCTTCTTCTACTATTTTCTTTTCTTTCAGTATGTCCTTGAGGAAATTTTGCATAAAGTGGCATCGAGTCACCACTTGATAAAGGCATGCGATCTCCGGCCTGGAAAGTTTTCAAAAACCTTACCTGCTTGCTCCTCATCTTTGACCTGCTTGAGTCTTTGTGGAAATGGGCTGAGGCTTTGATCATGGATGTTCTTCTTTTCTACTCTTTCTTTGTCATTCTCAGTGTCTCTTCCTTTACGGTCTTGCTACTTCTTTGTTCTTGTCATCTTTTTCTTTATCTCTTAACTCCTTCCCACTCCTAAGGCTGCCTGACCATGCAGTCTTTTGGGTTTTTTCTTGTGTCACTTGGGAAGGCATCTTTCCTCGGCTGCGGGTTAGGGCGGTTGTTCACTTGTGTCTTTCGGGTTCTTCGAGGGATGCATTGGTAGTGTTAAGAAAATTTGAGAATTGGTAGCGGTTGCTGATTCTCGAACTTTTTTGTTCATGGAGGGTTGACGGTTTTTTATTATCCCCATAAGCTGCGGCGCTCGTTCCTCAAAGGATGGGGCTCTCCTCTGACCTTGATATTCGTTTCTGTGCTCATTTCCTTGTTGTTCTTTGCTTTGGAACCCTTGGTGGGTGTTGATAACCCTTTGGAGGGGTTACATCCATGCCTTGGGCCTTGGCAAAGCCCCTCCACGTAAGAGAAATTCTCATGGTTCCTCAGTGCTGGGTGATAATGTGCTGGAAGGTTAGCATTGGGTTTAAAATGGTAGTTTCTTGGCTCACCCAGATAATTAACCTCTTCAGCATCATAGAATTGTTCTTTTGTACCCCTCTCAGCACTTCCTTTCAATAATTCTCTTTCAATAGCTCCTATTTCATGAGCTGTGTGCGTCTTTCTTTCTTGCTTCTAACACATTGCATAATGGCATCGACTTGGCTCCATGGGCATCATCTTCTCCAGCTCCACTTGATCCCCCTTTCCTCTGTTGTTTCCTCTTGAAAGCTCAGAAGGAGTTTTCATGTTACATCTGTAACCAGTCTTGAGTGGCTCCTTTGCCTCTTGACACTTTTTAGGTTTGGATGCTCCCTGACATGAAATCAATGATCCCCTTTGATATATCATTGAAGGCATGATATACAATGTCCATCTGAGTCTTCAGATCTATCCCATGCATTGGACATCTTCTCAGCAACCGTTTGAATCTTTCCCAAGCTACATACAGGCTTTCATCTTCCCCCTGCTAGAACACAATGATTTCCCTCCTTCTTTCTGTGGTTAGGGCTGGGGGAAAGAATCTACCTAAGTAGGCCTCAACTAACTCCTCCCAAGTATCAACAGAACCATATGGTAGGATTCATACCATGTAGCTCTTGTATCTCTTAGAATGGGAATAGATGCAACTTGATAACCCGGTCTCACCCCATTCAACTTCTTGTATTAGCCATCTGAGAAATCTTCCCGGAGTGCTCGTTTGGGTCGCGATTAGGATGACCCGATGGCGATCTTTGTTGGACCATTGCTTATGTCCAGTGTTGGCTTCAGTTCAAAATTATTGGCATCAACTGCAGGCTGTTTGATTCTTGGTATTCATCTGTATAATTGGTTTCGAGAAGTCCTCCATTGTATCGATTAGGAGTCTTCTAGCTTCTTCTATATGTGCCCTCGTCACGGATCCTGCCTTTCTATCACGCCATGGTTGGGTTTTACGCGCTCTTGATCTTTCTCGAAGCTACAGTGTCCTCTCTAATTATGTGTCGGTGGAATCGGATCGATTACTCTGTTTCTATGCATTAAAAATTTGTCCACACGAAATCAAACACACTTACATTAATAGGATTAGTTTGGTCAACAAATATTTTCAATCTGGTTTGTTTAAAGATTAGTGGCGAAAATATCCCAGCTAGCAAAAATTTATTTTTGTTCTTTTCCCTTAAAATGTCAAAATTAGTATTTCCTTCTTTCATCAGAATATTGATTTACTGAATTCTTTCGATCCCCGGCAACGGCGCCATAAAACTTGTTGACTGAATTTATCTATGCCAAACTACATGTAAGTTCATGACATTATTGCCAAAAGATTATTAATTAATCCTCAGCAAATATATCATGAAACTTGGTTGTCTTAAAACAATATAAACCAAATACACCCTGAGTAATTTATTTTCAAATTTTGGTTTGGCATGATACGCAAGGTGCCTTGGTCGTGAGTAATAAAATGGACATAAGTCCGGATATCGATCCCACGGGGGATCTCGAAATTCAAAATCAACTAACTTGAGCTACTCCAGGCTCCATACTATTTGAACGATAACATGATTTAGTATTTCAGCTAATAAACTGTAAGGTATACTATTACATGCAAAAAAAAAATGAACATTCAAATAAACTGAAATCTGAATAATAATGAATAAAGAATAGATAAGGAAATAAATGGAAAGCTATAAGTCATCGTTTATAGAACACATTTAGGTCAATGCTATTGTGAAGTATCAA
Organism: Tetrastigma voinierianum; assembly: GCA_016808115.1. Lineage (NCBI taxonomy): Eukaryota > Viridiplantae > Streptophyta > Magnoliopsida > Vitales > Vitaceae > Tetrastigma > Tetrastigma voinierianum. The sequence goes on along the minus strand of JAEQBH010001718.1, from coordinate 139,865 downwards.
TTCCTGTTGTTAACACTGTTAATTTTACTTGTGGATTTCAGATTTTTAGAATCTGTCCAAGGCCTTTAGTAGTACAGCTGGATTTCTCCAAACTACACATTTCATTATCTAATTTTCACCTTCTCGAATCTGAGGAGACGAGGTCGCTACTTTTAAAGGGACTTCCTAAATGCGGGTATTTTTCTTTTGCAATGCGCCGTACCCATTTCTTCTGATTTGTAAACCTTAGCTCTCCCCGGAGTCATTGAGGTCGAGCAAGGATATACAACTTCAAGTTACTCTTCCTCAAATTAGAATGAATCTGCCCTCTCATGATTAGATCTCAGCTAACACGGGATTGGATTTACAATTCGAATTGAGGAGAGCTCTCTGCTTGTTTAAACTGATAAATCATTCAACTCATTCTTGATTTCAAGTGAGAAGAGGATTTATCAAGTAAACTCACAAAGCTCATTAGATCTCTGACACTTGAGTTAATATACCTTAATTTATTCATAACTCGGGATTGTCATCTACGTATCCTCGAGAGGACCTCCTTGAAATCGAGCAATGAAACAATTCTTACTTGAATTATAAGCCCGATATTCGGTCGAAAATTTAACGGCGAAAATAAATTCATAAGCGAAATTCACAATTTCTTTGAAACAACTACGAGGAAAGATAATTTACGACAATAGCATTACTTAATGGAAATTTGGGTTCCTCGATTCTTTTGAATTAGACCTCTGACATTCCTACGATCATAGAAATAAGCGCATTATGAAGCGAAGGGTTCGAAATCGAGAAGTGGCTGAACGAACATTCAGGGTAGTAATTTTAAAAGAAGTAAGATTACGTATTGACTCAGTCGTAAGCGATTACATCGATTCGAGGAAAGAAAACGAAAACCAAAGCGATATATCTAATCTAATCTCTAACTATCAACAACGAAGAAAAAGAAAGAAAAAACTAAAAGAAAAAATAAAGAAATGGCGCTTAATTCTGGGGCACTGCAAATGCGTATGGCCGTATTCTTTAATGAGCTGGGTAGGCTAGCGTATTTATAGGGTTCCTCGGTTAATTTTTAATCGATGTCTTATTTTTAATGGATTCCAAACAGCGCTGAACTACCTTTGATCCCGCGACCTCGGTTTCCTTGTCGTGACATCATCTATATCGCGACTTATGTCGATCTCACGTCCCGCGAACATGACTTACTCTATGTAGCCTTAGATTGGTCATTCATGATGCGACATCAATATCTTGTCAGCGACATCTTCTCCGCGTCTTTGCGGGTTTCAATTACCACTCGATGTCCACGACATCAATATCTTGTCCAGCGACATCATTTCCGGAATCATCTGCGGAGTCTTCAAGCGATGTGCCGGATAATACGCGACATCAATCTTGTCGCGACGCCATTTATGGAAGCTGTGAAACTGACTGGTCACTCATGTTGTCGCGACATCAATCTCTTGTCGTGACATCAGCTTATGTCTCTAGAGTTTTCACTTGATGGTTCCTGATGTCACGACATCAATATCTTGTCGCGACATCTCTTTATGGCTCTGCAGCTTTGATCTGGTCGTTCCTAATGTCGCGACATCGATATCTTGTCGCGACCTCACTTTATGAAGCTTCAACCTTCAACTGAGCAGGTCTTGTGTCGCGACTTCGATCTCTTGTCGCGACATCAGTTTATGGCTTGCAGTCTTCACTTGATGGCTTTTGGTGTCGTGACTTCAGCCTCTTGTCGTGACACCAACTAACTGAAATTCAACTTTCATCTGAATCTTCTGATGTCGCGACCTCTGTCCCTTGTCGTGACAGCAGTTCATTTCCTTTCAGCTTTCATCTGATGGTTCCTGATGTCGCGACATCGATCTCTTGTCGCGACCTCAACTTAGTTCTCTGGAGCTTTCAACTGGTTGCTTTTGGTGTCGCGACAACAATCTCCTGTCGCGACATCTAGTCACGCCCTTTGCAGATTTCAACTGGTCTCTCCTGATGTCGCGACCTCGATCCCACGTCGCGACATCAGCTTAAGTCTTTTGCAGCCTTTAACTTGTGCTCCTGATGTCGCGACATCAATCTCTTGTCGCGACTTCACTTCGCGATACTTTGCAACTTTTGAAGGCTGTGGTTCACGATGTCCGCGACGATCTCATGTCGCGACGGTTCAATTCTTCCACGGCTATCACGCCAGAGCAAGTCTCATGTCGCGACCTGCATCATATTTCCTTCAATTTCACGATGTAGCAGGCCTGTCAACTGATTTGTGTAAACCCCAAAGCTATGGCATTAGTTAACGGTTGCTTTCATTTTACGCCTGCTATTTTGCATTTTACTCCGCCCGATTCTTGCATTTTTCTTTCTTTTATACTTCCTGCAAATAACAAATTTGGTGAGTTTCTTCATATCTCTGCATCTTAATGATTCCTTTTTACAATAAAATCAACAGAAAAATGGACTAAAAATAGATGACTTTTAAGCTCATCAGTCGCGACAGAGGACTGACGTCGCGACACCAAAAGCAACCAGTTGAAGCTGCAAGGCCATAATCTGATGTCGCGACAAGAGATCGAGGTCGCGACATGAGACTTTCTCAGTTGAAGGTTGCAGTTCCTTAAGTTGATGTCGCGACGAGAGATCGAGGTCGCGACATGAGACTTGCTCAGTTGAAAGCTGCAATTCCATAAAGTGATGTCGCGACAAGGGATTGATGTCGCGACGCCGAGACTCACCTCCGATTGAAGAGCGCGAGAGACTTAGGCGTGCCGCGACAGAAGATCGATGTCGCGACATAAGGAAGACTCTGATTCACGATTACAGTTCCTAAAGTTGATGTCGACAAGAGATTGATGTCGCGACATCAGGAACCATCAGTGGAAGCTTCAAAACATTGGTTATTTGTCGACAAAGGATTGAGAATTACGCGACGCCGGGAACGCGATTGAAGCCTCGAGACTAAAGTTGATGTCGCGGCAAAGAGATGCGATAATCGCGACATAGAAAACCTGTGAAGTTCAAAGTTGTAGAGACTCAAATATGTCGCGACAAGAGATCGATAATCGCGACACCGCGACCGAGTTCAAGGCTGTAGAGCCATAAAGTGATGTCGCGACGAGATTGATAATCAACTGTCGAAATCGTGATTGAGGGCTGCGAACATGAGCTGATGTCCGCGACAAGAGATGCAGCATCGAGCGAAACGATTGAGCACGTAGGCGCCATAGAGTGATGTCGACAAAGATTGATGTCGCGACGCCGGAAACCGATATTTAAAGGTTAGAGAATAAGGTTGATGTCGCGACATTAATTCCTTTAACCGGCGACATAGGTGCTTGCAAGAAAACAAAGGAATATCATGACTTGCGATAAAAAATGCGCAACAAGTGCCAAACTAGCGATGTCGCGACAAGGGCTTTGAGGTCGCGGCACGAGCGGTAACATGGGCAGTCCGATGGGAAATCCACAAAAAGGCGCATTGGAATTGGAGTAACTTCGGAGACCTATAAATCACGAGGCCTTACCAGCGAGAAAAGCGGCTCTTGGTGACGAAGAGATGCGGGTTCTTTGAAGGCTCCGTATTTTTATTTTTCTTTTCTTTTCTTTCTTTTCTTTCTTTTGTTTTTCGTTTTTCTTTCCATTTTATTTTAGATTAGATTAGTGTGTATTTCGTTCTATTTGGATTTGAGCGTTAGGCGTAAAGTTGAGCTGAATGTAGATGTATATTTCTTAAAATTCTTTGTGCGGTTGTTGAATTCCCGGACAAATTATGGGATTCGAACACCGAGTTTCCATTCTGATGGTTTTCTTGATCGACAAGCCAATGTATGGTATAATCAATAATTTAGAAACCCGGCTTCCATTGAATTGGCGTTATTGTCGCCAAATAATCTTTCGCGGTATTTTATTAATAATAAATTTGAACGGATGTTAAATCGACTTGGCGGTTTTGCGTGTTCTTGGAATTGATCCCAATTTAGGTCTCTTGTATCCATAATGAGGTTGTTTCAGCTGCGATTTCGGAGGCCCTGCGGGTGACCGCAGCATTTCACGAGTAGAAAACAATTTCGGGAAAGTATTTGAACCTGAATTTGCTGATCTGTCGCTCTGTGTATATTAAATCAATACATCCCTCTTCGCTTGTAGCAGAGAATGAGTTGAGGTGGAGTTATAAATTTAAGTATACGAGGAGAGTTCACCTCAATTAGAATAGTGAATTCGATCCGTGTTGAAGGATCACGATCGAGGAAAGAATAATCTATTCTAATTTTGAGGGTGAGGAACGGTATAGTCGGCCTCGACAATGACTAAATTGAAGGAGCTCGGGTGCGGAGTCCATGTTGTGGAATTTATGAAGTATTGAAAGAAAATACGAACAAGGCTACTAGTTTTAAAGTAGTTATTTCACCCTACGTGTTCGAGAGAAACGGTTAAGGTGAGATGATGGTTGGGTGGCTTGGAGATCAGTCACACTTTGGTAATCCTTGGACTAGTTTTAAAGATCTGTAGTTCAGAAAACCAAAGATGCAGTGCAGACTGTAGGAATTGATTCTTCACAATGGCGATTATTCAATGTTTTCTTTAGAGATATTGTTAAATCTAAATTTGTTATTTTTTGATATTTCAATATTCAATTCATTTATTGTTTATTCATTTTTTTCTTTACAATATTCATTTCAAGCTTTCAAAGCAAATCTCATTATCGTATTATCGTCCAAATAGTATGGAGCCAAGTAGTTGGGGTAGTTGATTGAAAAATTCTTGAGATCTCTGTGGGATCGATATGCTTGACTTAAATCCATTTTGTGCCCCGCGTAGGCCTATTACTTGCATTATCTTTGGATCAACCACCTGCTAAAATGGTTCTTTCTTACAAAAAATATCTTTTAATCAAGTGATGCCAAAGAAACTCACACTCGAGTTTAATGGTTTTATTTGCGAGGATTAGATAATAGTCCTTAGGTGATAACGTCATAAATTTGGTGTACATCAAATGGTCCGATCCAACAAGTTTTATGGCGTTGCGAGAGGATTAGATTATAATCTTTTGGTAATTGTGTTACCTTGTACATACTGCGAATCAGTCAACAAGTTTTATGGCGCCGTTGCGGGGATAGATAATCTTTTAGTAGTGTGTTATACACTTGTGTACATACTACGATCCAGTCAGAGTTTACAGAAAAAGAAGGCCAATGTGTCTTCCAAAATAAAAGTGGGAAAAGAAAAAGAAAAAAAAAGAAAAGAAGAGAAAAATTGCAGCTTTCCCTGAAACCCGAGCACGGTTCGGGGGTATATGGCGAAAACCGCTAAAGCCGGTGCCCTAAGCCAACTGGTTGGGAGCCACCGACTTAGTGCTCGCTACATGGGTGGATGGGTGGAGTTTAGCAAGTTGTTGGTGCTGGAGTCTCGAAATCATTTGAAGTCCGGGGTGAAATCTGAAGAGTTTGTGGTCGAAAGATCCTTATGACTTGGTGCCTTAAGCCTTAATTGGTTGGGAGTCCTCGGTAGATCCCCGTTACATGGACTTTGGTGAGGTCGATTCCTCAGCATTGCACCCCTACAACACAAAAAGAGTTGTGGAATAAGAGTGGGTCCTGATCTATTTGGGTCGGTTAGCATGCTAGGTTGTGGCAGTAGCTAGGTTGGGGGGAGAGTGCAGTTTGGCAGTTTATTGTTGAGAACTGATCAAACAAACACTTAGATTTTGGTGGAGGTCTTTGGTTGATTCAGTAAGAAGGAGGCTCTTTTGATACTCAATTTTGTATGGAATTCATTCTCTCAAAGATAGTTATTGGGCAAGGGTTTGATGATTCTTACTTAGGGTTAGGCATTACTTATTCACAACCTTTTTGAAATATATTTTTTTGTGAACATATTTTTGATTTTGTTTTGTATGCTCCCTCTTTCTTTCTTTCTTTCTTTCTTTCTTTCTTTCTTTCTTTCTTTCTTTCTTTCATTGCTAAGGGACTAGAAATGTGTAGGTTTGGGGTGTGATTAGTGCCCAAAGTCTTTATTTTAGACCACATTTATTATAGGTTTTGAGTGTTTTTTGTGTACTAATCATTCTAATTAACCCGATTTACACATTAAGGTCCCTACTATTCTACTGATCGCATTTTGTGGAAAATTTTACAGTTTTTGCTAGCTAATCGTGCCAAAATTGTTGAGTCGATCCAAGCACGAAGAATTCGAGTCAAACTGAATTATTCTGGATGTGGATACGAGAAGGAAAGAAGAAGCGAGAAAATGCAAAGAAAGAAGTGGGGCTGTGAAGGAAATTCTTACGCGCCTTTGTTCATTCTCATGACACTGTTGTCATGCGCCTTTGTTCATCCACACTATTTCACGCTTTTGTTGTTTTTGTTGCAATTTTTCGTTTCTTCCCATTTTGTCCTTGTAATAGCTTTTAGTTTCAGTTTTTTTTGGTAATTTCCTATACACTGAGCACCTATATAAGTCTCAGTCTATACAAACTATCAATCACTTCACTTCGGCAATACAGAGAGGGGGCAGCAGCTTCCCCGCTGCTTCCTTTTCTCCATTTTCTTTCATTTTCTTTCCTCTTTCTTGGTTGCCAAACACCCTCCAAGGATGAAAACTTGGAGGATGGGGCTAAAACCCTTTTTCCTTGGAGGGAAAGGCCAGGCGAGGGGATCGAAGGCAGCGGGGTTTTTCTATGTTTTAAAGGGTATTTTTCTACCATTTATGGTTTTAGTCAAACGTAGGCTTTAATCGCGGGGGTTTCTTTGAATGATTAGTATTTGATAAGCTTTTGGGTTCATTTGATGCTTATTGGTAGATCCATTGACATCCATTAGTTATCATCTATGGGTTATTGAAGGCGATTCAAGGATATTTTTATTTTCCCCAAATTTTAGGTTTGATCCCTTTGGTTCACTGTAAATAGCCAATACTTGATAAGCTTTTAGTGTTCATTGTATGCTTATTGTTGATACAATGACATTCATTAGCTGTTGGACTGTGAATCAAGGTGATGTTATTCACTGTCCGAGACCATCAGTGGGAGGCAAATGCCAATTTTTCAAAGATAATTATTTAGGGTAAGCTTTTACAGTTAAATGAAGAACCGGTTTGGGAGATGACTATAGGTCATCCTCCCCATATGAAACAAAGGACAACTGGAGGGAACCTCAGTTGCCCCAGGACCCCAGCTTCAATGACCTAACACTGCAAGGAATTCTATTTTACAATTTTCTTTACTTATTTTATTTTTAATCTGCAACATCCAACTCCCCTGTTTTTACCAAGCCTTGAAATCCAAACTTGAAATTCACCATTTTTCAATCACTGTAAATCATCTATACGAAGAAAACCCATCCCTGTGTTTAAACCCAAATGAAATTTATCTTTGCGGTAGTTTTACTACGGTAGGAGAAATTAGGTATAAATTTTGTTGATCAGGAACCCTCTTTGTAGCCTGAATCAATAACAAGCATGCACAAAATTTTTATGTTCATATTGTGGACCTTATCACCCCGAATTCTGTTCTAATTCCTTACACAAGCCACAGACTTTCTGTTTCAGACTCTTGTTTTGCCTGTTTCTGCTTCCGCTTGTGCATTATTTTAGCATTCCATGTTAACTACATGCATCATATTATCTGAGGAACACTATGCATAACTGGAAAATGATTTGAGGCCATCATTTTTGTGTTACATTTTGTGAAATCATTTTGACTTACCCGCACCCATCTTGGGCCTTGAGTTGCGGTCGGTTGAATCCACAAGACCATGATCTGAAATACGGTGGACCCGTAGTAGTGTAAAGGGGGTCAAGAGGGAAGTACAATTGTTAGCTCCGTGAACACAATCAGTTTGGGCAGAATATGAGTAGGGAGAGAAATGAGCATTCAATGGAATCCGGGATGGAGAGCATACGAAAAGGATACATTTATATATCGGCACTACTGTTCCAAATTCTCAAAAAAAAATAAAAATAAATAAATTAATTAAAAAAGGGGACAGCGGTACTGGTACCACTCTTACCGATACCGGTACCACTTGTGCAAAAAGGGGCAATGGGCATTCGGTGCAGTCAGAACTTCTTGGTATATCGGTACCCATTTGGGCGAGATTTTGGGCAAATTAGGGTTTTAAACCTTTTTTTTTTTTTTGCACCTCTTTCCATTCCCCTACTCCCCTACTTCTAAATAGACAAACCCTAGCCCTTTTGTCCTCTCACACAAGCGAATCCGAGTTTACACGTTCTTGCCAGTGTTTTCACCTCTCAGACCCGGATTCTTCTCAGTTCGCGGTACAAATGTGGTAAGCGCCTTAAGTTCTTTAGGAGCACTTTCTTCTGTGGTATTTCAGTGTTCCACATGGATTCGTTTTGTTGGCTTGGATTGGTAGTGTTGTGTTCTTTGTGAATTAGGGCTTTAGTTGTGGGTATGGGGAGGAAGCTTTTATCTAATCTACATGGGGCCAGCCCGGTACTTATGGAGATAGGCTACTGGGATATTGTTTTATGTGTTTGGGCCGTCTTTGCCATATTTGCTATTCTTACCATATCTATGGCAAGATCGAAGAACACTGGAAGGGGCAAAGCGCCTAGCTCCTCTATGGAGCGCGCTGTGAAGAAAAGTAAAGTCGATTCTTTGCAGACCATAAAGAAGGGAAAGGGAAAGCGAAGAGATTCGTCTTTTGAGAGTGAGGAGGCATCGGAGAGCGAAGATGAGGAGATCGAAGCCATGTTTACTTAGGAAGCCGATTCGAAACGGGAAGAGTGGAGCTGATCGATTGCAAAGTGGGGTTTTCATTGCGAGCGAGGGGTGAAAGTGGATACATTCTTGTTCACCCATCCTATCAGGGCTATTATTCCCAAGAGCAAAATTTGCGATTCGTTTGTCTTTGAAGTGCAAAAATTATCTACCGACTTTAGTTCGGGAATTTTACACGATTCGAGAAAATCAGCGTGTAGATACCTGTAGAGACGTATGTCATTAAGCAGTTAAAGATCCTCTGATTCGATAAGCTCACTCATTGCGGTATGTCCGCCTGGCGCCCCGCGGCCGACCTTACCCTCGGGGCCATTGTGGGTTCGATGCCCCCGGTTGTTTGCGTGCCATGTGCACGTCGGTTGCCCAGCAGGAGGGTTTATGCACGAGAGTTTGTTCAGGGAAGCTTTCAGTCGGAATATGCGTTGATGAACAAAATTATTCATGATATGATCGGACCGAAGGGTAACGAGAAATTACCAAGCAAGGAAGAGACTCAGTTTCTATATGAGGTGATGACCGGGAAGCTCATTGATTATGCCTTGGTTATATGGTGCGTTATGAGGGATTTTCTGCAGTCCCCAACTGAAAATAGGCATATCCCATTCCCGACTCTAGTGACAAATCTTGTGGAAGCTGCGGGGATGAGGGGAGTGGTTAGGGAAAAGAGAATTCTTCCGAAAGATGGGCCCATTAAGTCAAACAGTTCCAGAGCCAAGCTACATCCATGAGACCTCAATCTTCACATCCCCCGGTGGGTATTCCCGGGGCCTCTTCGTCTTCAGCTCAGGGGTCGATGAGCACATCCCCTCTGAAAATAATGGATCGTCGGATTAAGGGGTGGTTTAAATGCATATTGGGGAAGCAGAAACAGCTAGATTATAGGCTCTCTAGGCTCGAGAGTCACATTTACCGAGGAGAGCCTACAGCGGAAGATGCTCCCCTTCCTGACTTGGAAGGGGATTCTAAGGAGCTTGACGACAGTGTCGATGAGGACGCATTCTCTTCGATAGATGATGGGGAGGACATCGAGTAGTAGCATAGTAGGCTAGACTAGGGTGGTGTTGGCAATTGGGTAGAGACCTCAGCCACGTCATGCCAACACCCATTTGTTCATAGCCTATTTGTGTAGCTATGGTCGTTTAAACCTTAAAGACCTTTTTGATTTCAGTTTTGTTGGTTGTTCCTTTTGACTTTTATGCATAGTAGTTGCATGGTAATGTTAAACTGTTGCCTCTATAATATCATTCATTTCAGTTTAAAGCTTTCATGGCAGCTCTTCTTTTCTCAATTCCATGGTCCTTTATATGAATATCTTGGTTTTGTAATAGTTTGTTGATATGTTCATTGCTTGAGACTATGGTTTTAATTGAGTAAGACAGGTGCACACTATGTCAGGTTGAAGTACTATGTTTTCCCCTTTTGAGAAACTTCTAGCTCGCACTTTAGTGCATGTTGTTGGAAATCGAGAATTAGTGATTGTCACCTAGTTTCAAATCTTTGTAAAGGACTAGCAAGATGCAGGTTGGGGGTGTGTTGAATGCACAAGAGCAACAATTATATGGGACTTTAGTACGCCCCGAGGTCATATTTTGCTCACATTTTGTATAAGAATAGGTACCTTTGATCGTCTTCGTGTTTCTGGACTTGTGCAGGTTTTTCAGGTTTCATGCATAGTTGTTACAAGGGTTCGTGTCCAGAGAGCGAATATGGATCATTGAGGATGATGGCAACCGATGTGGTGAAGTTTTGGGAAGTGAAATGATGTTGGGGAACAAGTGTAGAGCGGTGGTCTTTGGTACCCGGGCAAATCGATACAGTCTGGGGTACCTCAGCGAGTAGCAGTGGCCAAGTGGTCTGGGGTACCACTCTAAGCTGTACAGTACCCCCCAAGCAAAAGTCACCAGAAACAAAGTGTGCCCGATGCCACACTAACCCGGTCTTGAGTATCGACATATAATATTTGTAGAATTGACGAATTCGATTCCAATGCAGGAGTGCATTCGTCCTTTGACCACGGTCGAATTACAATGGAAAGGTATAAAAGTCAAAGGAAGGAGGGAGGGTAGCTTTTTGATCATAGGGTTTGGTTTCATAAAACATAGTTTTTCTCACTTGTTTGCTAGGGTTCATAGGTAGAATAGGAGACTTGACTTTTTGCGGATGCAGTTTGAGTTCATGTAATCTTGGACAAGATCATACAACTTGGCTTTCTCTTTCAGTATTTTGTGTTTTTGATTCTTTGATTTTGCAATTGAAGTGTGATTTTCTCAAGATTCTTTTATGAATAGTTTCTCATCAAATATGATTTGCTTTATAATTTCAATGAAGTTCTAAACTCTTATGATGGGGTTCTAACGGTGGAAACTCACCTCGATCAAGGTAATAACCCTTAATTCCTCTTTTATACCTTAATGGGATTGTATGATGTTAAGCACTTGTAGAAAAATATTATAAAACCTTAGTTGGGCATCTTCTTGACAACGTGTGAACGAGAGATCCTCGGTACACGTTGTGCTTGATTACAAATGCGAGCTAAGAGCCTGAGTAAATTGTTTGAACAAGTGTTTAACATCACTCGATCATTTTTCATTCTAAAAGAGCTTTTAATGTAAAATCTTCCATCGAAGACCATTCATCAATGGTTCCCAGATGAGATCGTGAAGAAGAGGTGGGAATTACTTGATCAATAGTGAGAATGGAAACTTAAGGCCCTATCAATCATCTTCTGTTCTCAATGGTCAATTTAATCGGTCTGACTTAGCCCATTGACCTGACCCGTAATTTACTTTTAAACATACATTCTTGGAGAACAACCCTTAAGGATCACCTAGAACACCACTCCCTGTGGAGATGACCTGTGGACTTCCGCAGTATTACAATGCTTGACAACCTTAGTTCCTACGCTTGGAAATAATTTCGGCATACGAAATAGGCGAAGCAGTCTCAACTGAGACCAAACTGCAGCTCAAAATATATATTTTTTTTATTGGTCAATTTTTTAATTTATTTTATTTTTAGTATTTTTATTATATCTTAGTTTTTAATTAAAATCTTCTTTAATATCTTCAGTTCTTTTATTTTTGTTTTGTTTTTATTCTGTAGGAGCAAAGCTGGTGCAGGGACAAAATTTTCGCTATAGTAGCGAAAATTCGCCCTCTGTAGCGAAATTTTTTATGGAGCGGAAATTTGCCAAAAAAAGGGGAGGACCCTTCAGCTTCTTGCACCTCTTCACAAGAGCACCATAAAAACCCATTCTCTTTTAGCCACCCCGCGAATGCTTCGAACCCGACAGCTCTCTCCGGCCTTGCGAAGCCTCCCTTGCGCCGCCCATTTCGGCCCTCTCTTGTCGGCCTCCTTGATTTCCATTTGCAAGCCTCCCATAATGGTTCGGACGCGAGGAGGACATTGATATAGGCCTAGGGTTCAGACCCGTTCCCCTGCCAGAGATGCCACGGGCACTTCCAGGGCTGCCGTAGACACCTCTCCCGAGTTCGAGAGTCTTGAAGCACCTCATACGTGTCGCTGCTACAACCATAATATCGAATCCAGCCTCTAATGATATCCCAGAGGAGCCACAGGGTTTTGAGCCCCCATCCAGACGATACAATACCCGGGTGGGACCTCGACCCCCACGTCTGGCATCCACGGCCTCCCGCGGAGGCACGCACTTCCTAGCGGGCACGGGACATGGCAGGGTCTTCCGTTCAGGCAGGAGCCTTCCACGGTCTCAGGCGCTCGAGTCACACGGTCATCGCCTCAATTATCCCATGCATCGAGAATTAGGCGTCCACTATTTCACTGTGACCCGATACTCGGGAATGTGGATTGTCGTGCCAAGGACTTTCATGGAGAGTTCTTTTATGATATACGGCGTGACAACGGACCCGCGGTTTGGTTTATGCGGTTTGGTCCACAGTATTCGCTATTGCCGTTTATGACTCCGAGAACTGATTTTCTATCCTCGGGTGGATTTCTTGAGTTCTACCATACCATGACGTCCCGGGGAGTGTCGATCCGTCGGCTTCAATTCGATGTGATGGCCATCACGGGTTCTTGCAAGCGGATATCACGCCCTCTTGGCCTACCGGTAGTTACGGCTAACAAACAGATTATCGGCAGTGGCCTCACCCCTCACCTAGAGAGATGGTTCGCTCGCTCTCTCAAAATACAACAGCCGAGTCTATCCTTGTTCGGAGGCAGCTTCCTCCGCATATGTTCCTCACAGATCACATACTACGATCGAATCTATTCCACTTCAGCACTTATATACGTGTGGGAGCTATTCTAGAGGCTCTTTAACCGGATATACGGGGTTACGGTTCAATCCGGCGAGCTTATCATGACCGCCTTTAGCCGTTTCGAAGAAAGGTCCACCCATAGAGGTCAAACTGATGCAAGACTATTCCCCTTTTGATGCCAAGATTGTTATGCCATGTGTTAGAGCACCTCGGGTTCCCGAAGGAACCACGTATTGAGCGTCGGCAGAATTGTGCTATGATTATGTCCCATGAGCGAACCCTATCTATGCCACGCTATTTTCTTTTTCGCCAACAGGAGGATGTTGAGGATGATTATGCGGAGGGACGCTATGGATGGCTTGGCTTTGTCCCGAGTGGTGGAGTAGAGACTGTCACACCCGGTTCTCGGCGGGCGATTGGCTGATCAAAGCAGGAGTTCGAGTGCGAGAACATATGCGGGACTCTTTACGCTAATTAGACATTGGTATATCCAGAGTTTTTATAATATATCAACATCATATACAAAAGTCGAAATAAAACTACCACCCAGTAGTGGTGTTTCTGAGTGTCACACATATACATTATTGAGTCCCATTTAAATATTCAGAAACTATACATTTGATTCTCGATCGAGGCGGAACCTCTGATGATGAACCCTACTCGTGTGTTGGCCACGAAGAATCACGAAGTTCTCGGACGTCTTCTCTGTACCTACGGTTAAAGCCCGTGCTAACTGCAGCTTAGTGGAAACATATATAATATGCATATACACATTTATGTTCAGCATATAACAATAACGAGATATCAGAAATTTGTACATTCATATCATGGACTTATCACAGTGTGCCTGCCTGCGGGATTATGCTTATTCGAGACTCATTGGAGTTGAACTTATTCTATTCATAAATACGTGGGTATTACGGATCATAACAATACACCTTAGTTTCTCTTATTCGTTATTCGAGTTCTTATCCTATATAACTATTGAACTACCTAGACCCGGTGCTAATAAACGTGTAAGACCGCAGCATAATAAGTATCCGAGAAAAATACTATCTGATGCGATCTTGGTGGCACAAAAGCGGGATTACCCAGTGCGAGCGGGGAGTGTCGTAGCACTTATCCGGACAGGAGTTCCGTAGCACTTAATAGGACAGGAGTGCGTAGCACTAATCAGAGTACCGAAGTACTCATCCGGGAGTCTTTGGAGCACTAATGTCCAGCGAGGAATTGCCGAAGTACTGTCGGGAGTGCGGAGCACTAATTAGGACGAGTCTTTGTGTCATTTAATAGCGGCCTTAAACGGTTTCTGATATGATGAGTTCAGTAACACTATCATATAATAGGGGCATTCTTTGCCACATTACGTATTCATGACATATTGTATTTCACGTTCATGGTCACGTGTCAGTTCGTTTTCATATATATATATATATATATATATATATATATATATATATATATATATATATATATATATATATATATATATCATATTTATGTTTCATGAACACAGCTATGCATTTTGCATTTTCTATATTTTTCATGTTACAATTATATATGGCATTTCATATACTTGTACAGTATAATGCCTATGTATTCACTCATCATTCATGTATTCTAGTCCCTCTATGAATCTATTTTACTTAGAAATTGGAATCATTACAAACTAAAGTTATGGCATTTTCATGCCAAACTAGTCAATTTACCGATTTTACCCGAGGGACAGTTTGAAATACTCATTTTCCAGTGCCTTGACTGCATATTTGACACTGGTTCTTTGTACTCCTTTAAATTTAAGGCGCTAGGGTTCTCCTCCAATTGGAATCCACCTAAATCGAACCTTAGAAACTCAAGATACTTCAGAAACAATCGGACTAGTCTATGAGCAAACGAAGCCGAAATTTGGGTGGAATATATTTACTTTAATTGAATTTTTAGGCCACTTAGAGTCATAAGTTGGCAAGGTCTATTTCTAGATGTTTGGTTCTCCTTGAAGTCTAGTTTCATGTTGCTCCTTAGATCCTCAAATCGGATAAGAAATGAGTAAGTTATGGCTAAAATACGAACACTGGTCAAAATAGAGCAGGGTGTACCGGTACATGTCTGACATGTACCGGTACATGTTGGCCAAAAATGACCAGAACCCAACATGTACCGGTACATGTTCAGGGTGTACCGGTACATGTTCAGGGTGTACGGGTACATGTCAAAGTACTTGAATGAGTATTTTCTCTATTTTTTCCATATTTTGCTGCAAACTTCACTCTATACTTGTCATACATCAAAACCTATCATAATTTCCTCCCAAAACAACTATAATATGGGTTATAACCCATACATAAACCAATTATAAAGGTTACTTAGGGTTTTTTCTAAGCCCTAACTCAATTACCATGAATCCCTCCTCTATTTGTACCATTTAGAGTTTTACCAACCCTACTTTCAAGAAAACTTTGGTTATGATGTAATCCCCAACAACCCTAGGTTTGAGCTGACTCTGGCTCATCTGATGGCATGGACCTTCACATAAACTTGAGAATTCCATACAAAAATTCATATCAAAGTCAAGCATCCATACCTTGGCTTGATCTCCTTCTTCCTCTTCTTCTCCTTCCTCTTCCTCTCCTTCCCGTAGACCTCTTGTTTGAAGACCAAATTAATGCATTTTTGGTCTCCCACATCTATTTATAATGAAAATTTTGATTATTTAGCTTTTAATCCTCCAACTTCCATTAATTACATTACAAGTCTTATTATTTATACTTTGGCCTCTAATCCAATTAATTCATGTCTTTGATACCCCTTTTTGGACAATTTACGATTTTGTCCTTCACTCTTGTAAATTTTCGGGTTTATAAATTTCTATATTTCCGCAGTTAATTTACGAAAATTTCAATTTATGCTGACAAAATACCCTAACATGTTGAAAACATCTAGGGTATATTTTGGGGTGTTATAGAACCTCAGTTCCGGATTCATCCCCTTCAGTTCCCCCTCCTACTACCCTAGTTCCTCCTGAGACTGCAGGCCCGTCCTCCACATCACAGCAGCCATCCAAGCACATCCCTGTCACTTCTAGGGATTTCTTGGCTGTTATGGATGCAGTCCGCACATTTGCTGCCACTTCTGCATCTTTCGCGGCTTCTCAGACAGATGGTCGGCGGACTAAGCCCACAGCGAAGTCGCTCTCGCATAGAATATCGAGGCTATTCTTCTTAGGATAAAGCCACCTTGATCTCCCACCAGTTACCGTGACCTTTTATACAGCCTACCACTCATGGATAGTCCGCCGTATCAGCTTCAGCAGCTTCTTTGGATGTGCTCGCGAACGTGGCGGTAGCCACGATGCGCGACTTCTACACCCACCCGGCCACGGTGAGGAAGGTCGCACTTCCTTCTCTAGCTTTTCGATCCCTACCCAGTGAGGACACAGTGATGCTTTGGTTGGGGAGAGTTAGCGTCGAAAGTGGCATTTATCATACTATTGTTTTGTTTTGTTTTATACTTGTGTTGTTTTAGTTTTATCAACTGCCTACTTGTCTTGTATGGGTTCTTTGTTAGTATGTATTAGCCCGATGAAGTAGGCGTTGGTTTATTTAACCTTAGCTAAGTATTGTGTTCACGCCATTATAAACGTACTAGCCTTTTTGGTTATTTAAAAACTTTATAGCAGTATTTGCATTTTCTGTTTTGCCCTGTTTTTTTGTATATGCATAATGATTAGCCTTGCAATTTGATGAACTTAAGCCTTTCCTAATGGTGTCGGCGTTAGAAGGGTCCTATGCCGAGTTGAGTGGATGACTAGTCAAATTCTTGTTGTATTTAACTTGTTTCTTCCGCCTTTAGCTAACCACACACCGAGCACGTTAGGTCTCAATGATAGGCTGAAACAGCCTGAAAACCCTCTTCACGATGTAAACCCTTTCCTAGCGTCGTTTACTCCCTTGAATAGGTTACGGACCCCCATGCAAAGAAGGCCAATGTGTCTCACATTAAAAAATAGAAAAGAATAGAATCGCATTGCTTTGCCTTGAAACCCGAGCACGGTCCGAGGGGTTTATGGTGAAAGCGTTTAAGGCCTGGTGCCTAAGCCAATTGGTTGGGAGCATGGAGCTTAGTGTTAAGCTACACGGGTGGATGGGTGAAGTTTAGCGAGTTATAGGTCTTTGGAGGCTCGAAATCATTCGAGAGTCCAGGTGAAACCTATAGAGTTTGTGGTGAAAGATCCTCATGGCTTGGTGCCTGAGCCTTCAGCGGTTGGGGTCGTCGTGAATCCCGTTACGGTTTGGTGAAGTCGAGACCCTCGGCCATTGCACCTACAGCGCGAAAGAGGTGTGTAATAAGGGACGAGTCTTGATCTATTTAGGTTGGTTAACATTCAAGGTTATGGCGTGCTTCGGCAGGGGGGTGGGCGGCATACGGTTTGTGGTTATGATTGAGACCCGATCAAACAAACTCGTGGCTTTATGCGCCAAGATAAGCCCTGAGATTCGTACCTCGAGGAGGGAGCTTGTTGGAATGATCGACCTTGGTATAGTTTTCATTCTTTCGAGATGGTTATTAGCTTAAGTTTTCGTGATTCTCATCGTAGGCTATGCATTACTTGTACAAACCTTTTGCACCTCCCATGTTATTGTTCTCTACTTGTTGATTACTTCTGGCATTGCTACGGGACTAGCAATGTGTGCATTTGGGGGTGTGATTGAATTGCCCAAAAAAGTGTTATTTTGAACCTATTTAAGATAGGTTCTAAGTACTTTTGTGTACTAATCATATTAAACCGATTGACACGTGCAGGTCCCTTTGGTACTAATGACTGTATTTCGAGGTTGTTTGTGGTAGTTTTTGCTGGTTTCAAAGGCCTTTTCTATCATGTCAAGCTAGGCATATAGAAGTTGAGCTGATTTACATCGAGTTCATATGATTTATCTTCGATTGCATCAAGCCAGGAGTGAAGAAATTGAACGAGAAGCAAGCAAGGAATTTCGCTATAGGAAAGAGACAATTTCGCTACTGGTAATTTTCGCTCTGATGGCGAATGTTAGCCTACAATATCAAAAATTCATCTGATGGCGAAAATTCGCTATACTTGAAATTTCGCTCTGATAGCGAAATTTCGTTATGCGAAATTTTTTCTCCTGCAGCGAAAATCCATGTTCCTTATTTTTATGTACAAACGACCCCGTTTTTGGTTAATTCCATTTCTACCTTCACTGTAATCATACTAGTTAGGTTAGATTGGTATTTCACCTGTTTGTAAGGCTATATAAGTCATTTCGAACAATTTGTAACCTAACTTTTAATTGAACCATTTCGAGATCTGGGCTTGTTTTGCCTTCGCTTTCTCTCTTCTCTCTCCCTCTTTCTCTCGGCTCTGAGCAACCAAACACACCCTTTGGGGATGACAACTCCAAAGGATGTTTGGCTACTAAAGCCTCTAAACCTTGAAGAGGAGGGTTGCTAGATAGGTTGATATGTTTACCGTGTTCCTCTGTATTTCTAGCGGGTAGAGTAGTTATGTTTCAAACTTTCAAAACTAGGTTTAAAAGCTATTTGATGTACTTTCTTTGGTCAATACTTGGCAAGCTTTTAGGGTTCAGTGTATTCTTAGTGTTAGATACACTAACATCCATTAGTTGTCATTTACAAGCCATTGGAAGTAGGTTAAATGCTAGATTTCAACTTTAAGAACATTGAATGCTCAGTAAATGCTATGTTTCAAGAAATGGTACTAGGGTTAGTTTTAAGAAGTTAAACAAGATCCGATTTTGGAAATAACTATAGGTCATTTTTTCCTAATGCGAGAAACGCCCGAGGACACCTTTGCAACCCTATCATACCAAACTAGTGATCCAAAACTTCAAGGTCTTCTTTTTAAATCTTATTTCAAATTACCTTCAGTTAGCATAGTGAAAACAACCACTATTGTTATACAAATCCAAAATCCAAACAAAAGCCTCACCATTATGAATCATTACAAAATCATTTGTAAGACAAAAACCCATCCCTTTGTTTGATCCTAGAGCTGCTATACTGTTGTAGCTTTGCTACGACAATAGGAGTAGTTTAGGTATAAATATTGTTGGTCCGGACGCTATACTCGATGTAAATCAGCTCAACTTCGATATGCCTAGCTTGACATGATAGAATAGGCCTCTGAAACCTGCAAAAACTACCACAAACAGCCTCGAAATACAATCATTAGTACCAAAGGGACCTGCACGTGTCAATCGGTTTAACTAATATGATTAGTACACAAAAAGTACTTAGAACCTATCTTAAATAGGGTTCAAAATAGAACTTTTTGGGCACTAATCACCTGGTGCTTTGTGCTCGCAGAAGAACTTATCCTACTTCTCTATTAATTACGCAAGCGGGAAATTGGTTTCAAAAACCCTTTCTTCTATAAAGCCCTTTTCGGCTACTTGCATAATTCCCTGAGCTTAGGCTTTTGCGAGAGCCAGAAATCTTCTTCTTCCTCATTTTCTCCTTTCTTCTCCTACTCTGCAGTTCTTTTTCTCTTGGTAGCTCTCTCTTCTACAACTTGCTCTTCCTCTTCTGGTTGAGTTTCTGGTTCGACATTGGTTATTTTCTCAGGTTGAGGTTCCAAATGAACCTCTTCCTCCCCCTGGACATACTCACGCATAATCTCGTTGATCATTCCGTTAAGATCCAGAGTACCTTGCTGATTTGCATCCATGAATGAAATTTTTGGAGGTTAACCGGTTCGCACTCTGGGCTTAGGGTTTGGAGATTCGAAGAATTAGGAAGTGGAAGTAGGAACTTGGAAAGTGAAGATGAATTAAGTTTTTATGATGGCTTTTTGGCTTCACACTTGTTTTGATGGGCTCGAGGTTATGATTGCTAAATGGAAGGTTGCAACATTAAATTTTAAGTCACCACACTAATGCGTTTCATTAACTCCCCTCGTAACTATCGCTACACCCTATTCGAAAAGTTAAGACTTAAATTTGGCTTTGGGAGTTAACCATTCTGAGTCGCGACCTGCCTGTTTTGTGTGACACAGATGTGGTCTCAACAGAAGAATTGATGTTGCGACTTGAAATTTTCTAATCCTAATTCTAACAATTCCATTTCAAACAAATTTCAGTTCAATAAATCCAATCAAAACAAGTACAATTCATCCTCAGCAGCAAACATTTGCAAATCAACTCTATAATGCAACGGATTTAGAATTGAATCAGAAATTAAAGTTTTTCCCCAAAATTCAATCATGGTTTATCTAAAACAATTAGCATTGATCAGAGAAGAGTATACTGCCCTCTTTTTTGTCTCATGTGCAGACTGAAAATTTGGATGCAGAGATTCCTCCTTGTATACACTTTTATTGTCCTACAAAAAACATACATACATTAAAGCAGTAATAATATCATCACACCAACCTTACTAAAAAAAATTAAAAATTTCTAACACAAAACTCAAAACTTAAAACAAACTATAGTGTGGGTTGCCTCCCACAAAGCTGCTTCGTTTTGAGTCCTTAGTTGGACTTGCTGCTATTAAATCCTTGTTTCCTCAAATTTTTCTCACTCAAAACTAGGAATCATTTTGTTATCTGAATTTCTCCAAGGTAGTGCTTCAATCTCTAATCATTGACCTTGAATTCTTCTCCATTGCTGGTTCTCGATTAATCCAACTAACCAAAGTTTGTACCTGATACTACTATGTATGGTCCACTCCATTTTAATTTCAGCTTCCTGGAAGAGTTTTTAGTGCGGAATTGAATAACGGGACGATCTCTGCTTCAAAATTCTCTCCTCAAAATCCTTTGATCATGTCATTTCTTTGTTTTATCTTTCTAAATTTTGGCATTATCATAGGCTCCATTCCTCAGCTCTTCCAATTCATTCAACTGGAGTAACCTTTCTTCTTTACTTGACCTTGAAATCAAAGTTCAACTATTAATAGCCCATAGCTTTATATTCCAATTCTAGAGGAAGGTGACAAGGTTTACCATAGACAATCCTGTATGGGGACATTCGATGGGAGTTTTATAAGTAGTTACGTGCGAGTGCATCGTCAAGTTTCAAGACGATCTCTCTTCTCTTTGGAACTACAGGTTTTTTCTAGAATTTTCTTTATCTCCCTATTAGAAATCTCAGCTTGCCCATTTGTTTGAGGATGATAAGCCAAGCTCATAATGTGTTTGATTCCATATCTGCTCATGAGTCTATCAAACACCTTATTTTCAAAGTGGCTTATTACATCACTGATAATAGTTATGGGCGTCCCAAATATGCTCAAAATGTTATTTTGTAAAAACCCCACGACTGTATTAGCATCATTTTTGGAACAAGTTGTTGCCTCAATCCATTTGGATACATAATCCACAACTAGAAGTATGTATAAATTTCCAACTGAAAGTGGAAAGGGACCCATAAAGTCTATTCCCCAAACATCAAATAGCTGAACCACCAGGATATCTTGCAGCGACATTTCATGCCTTTTACTAACATTTCCCATTCTTTGGCATTGATCACAAAATTTCACCCATTCAAAACAATCTTTGAAAATAGTAGGCCAATAAAACCTAATTGGAGAACTTTGTGGGCTGTTTTGTCTCCTGCAAAGTGTTCTCCATATGGTGATGCATGACATTCGTGTAAGATCTTGCCTTGTTCACTCTCTGGTACACACCTCCTGATTATCATATCATCTCATCTTTTAAACAATAGTGGGTCATCCCAGATGTAAAATCTGTTGTTAGTCCTTAATTTTTTTTCTTTGTTGGTAGCTGAGTTCTGGTGGCATAACCCAACATACTAAAAGTTCATGATATCCCGGCATCTGAGGTGATTGGGTGGCCAGTTGAAATAGCTGCTTTCATCGGAAAATGTTAAGATTTTTCTTCTTCTTATGCAGTAGGCTTTCCAACTCTTGACAAGTGATCAGCTATCACATTGTCACAACCTTTCTTGTCTTTGATCTCTAGATCAAATTCCTGTAATAACAATACCAACCTAATCAGTCTTAGCTTTGCTTCTTTCTTTGCCATCAGATACTTAATTGTAGCATGATCAGTATGGATAATGACATGGGACCCCAATATGTATGGCCTAAATTTTTCACATGCAAATACTATGGCCAACATCTCCTTTTCAGTAGTTGAGTAATTCTCTTGAGCTTCATTAAAGGTTTTGCTGGCATAATATATGGCCTTAAACATCTTGTCAGTTCTCTGTCCCAGTACAGCTCCCATTGCATAGTCACTAGCATCACACATGATTTCGAACTCCTTGTCCCAGTCTGGGGGCTTCAACTAATTTTGATCTGATCTCTTCAAAAGATCTCTGGCAGGACTCATCAAACTTAAACTTGGCATCTTTTTCCAGCAATTTGCATAATGGCCTAGAAATTTAGAAAAGTCTCTGATAAATCTTCTATAAAAACCGACGTAATCCCAGAAACTTCTTATTCCCTTGAATATTTGTTGGTGGCATAAGATTTTATAGTGAAACCTTTAGCTGTCTACTTCTAGCCTTGCTGCAGAAATCATGTGCCCAAGGACAATACCTTCTGTTACCATAAAATGACATTTTTCTCAATTAAGGGCTAGATTCTTGTCCTGGCACCTGTGAAGTACTGTCCCCAAATTATGAAAGCAATTTTCAAAACTGGATCCATACACTATGAAATCATCCATGAAGATTTCCATAACTTCCTCTTCCAAATCTGAGAATATAGACATCATGCATCTTTGGAATGTAGCGCGGGAGCATTACCTGAGCAAATGGCATTCTTATAAAGCAAAAGTACCAAATGGGCATGTAAAAGTAGTTTCTCCTAGTCCTCAGGGTGCAATGGCAATTGATTATATCCAGGTATGTCGAAAAGCGAAGTGAGGTGTCACGCTAACCTATCCAACATCTTATCAATGAAAGGCAGGGGAAAATGATCCTTTCTGGTTGTAGAATTCAGTTTCCTGTAATCTATGCACACCTTCCATCCTGTCACAATTCTTGTAGGAATTAATTCATTTTCCTCATTTCTGATCATAGTGAATCCACCCTTTTTGGGAACCACATGGACTGGGCTCACCCAAGAGCTGTCTGATATTGCATATATAAAACCTGGGAACCAACCATTTTCGGCTCTCCTTTCGATAACCTCTTTCATCACAAGATTCAGTCTCCTTTGGTGTTGATAAAGTCTTTACATCGTCATTCAACAATATCTTGTGCATGCAAATGGAGGGACTGATACCCTTTAGATCCTCAATTGACCAAGCAATAGCTTCCTTGTACTTTCTCAGAATTTGCAGCAGCTTTTGTTCTTCAATTTCAGTCAATGCAGCTGATATGACTACTAGTTTTCCTTTTCCTTGTTCTAAGAAAGCATATTTCAAGTGACTGGGCAATTCTTTTAATATTAACCCTTCTGCACTAGTCTCTTGTTCGCGGCTTTACATTCCTCTTTGCACACATGTTCTTGGTACATTTTCATTCAAGCTGAGACTGCTTCTATTTTTCCAACTAGAAGGTAATAATTCATAATCAATACTCTCGAATCTTTGGAAATTCATCTGATTTCATTGATAGAATGGTGAAGATTACAATTCGATTCGACACTTATAGGACTCTTTGTTTTCCTAAAGCCATACAAATCTACGCATCGGCATCGAGGTTATTCCAAGCTCTTGTTAAGGTTAAAGTTTTACTTGCTTCATCTCTACCCTTAGGTCGACTCACTTTTGCACATCTATCAAGGCAACTCAGTTGTTAAGAATGGTCTTCCTAGCAATATTGGAACTTGGGTATCCTCTTCCATTTTCCTTGATCACAAAGTCCGGGAAAGATAAATTTCCCCACCTTAATGAGCACGTCTTCCAAGAGACACCTTACGGTCGTGCTATAGATATATCGACCATACGCAATGTAATTCTTTGTTGGGAGGTTCCCGAACTCAATCTATGCACTGCGATAGAGGCATCAAGTTGATCACGGCACCAAAAGGAAGTGGCATAGGCCTTCTTGAATTCATATTTCCCTATGGAGTAGGGAATGGTAAAGCTGCCTGGATCCTTCATTTTTGTTGGAAGACTTCTCTGGATAACTGCACTGCAAGTGTCAATCAAGTTCACTATTCCTTCCTCAGCAATCTTCTTTTTCTTACTCAGTATCTCCTTCAGAAATTTTGAATAATTCGGAATTTGATTGATTGCCTCGACAAAGGGAATATTGATTTCTATTTTCTTGAATATTTCTAAGAATTTAAGCAGCTCTTCCACCGTGCCTTAAAACCTACGAAATGGCTTGCTTTGCTGGTGTGTAAGCTTGTACATTTGCCTTCTGCTTTAGCTCACAACTCTTCTCATGCTGCTCAATTAGCTTTTGCTTTTCTGCATCTGTTGTCTTTTCTGACATATTCTTCTCTTCTTCTCTTCCAGTTTCTTTTCTTCTATGCCATTGAGTCTTTTCCTTATTTTCTTTTAACTTTCTTCTTTGCTCACTTCCTTTCCACTTCTCAACCGAATTGCCATGCAATCCTTTGGGTGTCACTAGGGAATGCACCCTTGTTCTAGTTTTTCATATTCAGGGCCAGCTGCCCTACTTGTGTTTCCAAGTTCTTTAGTGATGCTCCTGTGTTTGCTTGAAACATATGAATGTTGGATTTGAAATTTTCCAACTCATTAAACTTCTGTTCATGGAGGTTTATCAAATTCTTGTTATCCCTGTGAGCTACATGACATGCAATTCTTTAAAGAATGGGCCTCTTTTGTAGCGACCCCTAAGCCTGATCCGACCGGAAAGGCGAGTCCGAACCGAAACCCAGGGACGCCCGGTTTATTTCTTTTAGTTATCGTTTTATTTAATTTTTATTTTCAAAAATGTCGCGACCCGAATCCCCGGCCCGACCCGAATGGCGGATCCGAACCGGAGCCCGGTTTACTCCGACGTTTTCATTTATCTTATCAAAACATTTTTATTAATTCGTTTAGTTGCGGAAACGGTTTCAGTTTTAGGGCAAGCCCATAATCATTTACAAATACATTTACAAAGAAAAGCATTCTATGTCCTTTTCAAGATGATACACAAAAATCAAGTTTCAGGGTTTAACCCTTTTGTTTACAAAACACCACTTGTTCAAAAGATGATATGCAAAATTTCGAATTATACGCCTCTGGCAGAGTACTTTCTCTATGACTCTGCGCTGCGCGATCTTGGGCTTCTTCTCTTTGCTTACTCGATACCTGCGCATAGTTAAAACTACACGCTAAGCATTTTCATGCTTAGTGGTTCTATACAGTTCTAATCCATATTCAATTTAACTCGGCAAGCATTTATCATTAACTATGCCTAATATATCAACATATACTCATGCTTTCAATGTACAAATCATTTACCATTTCATATCATATCATGTATTTCCAATGCCACAATTCATTTCATGAGATTCAAACATATTCATAAAAATATATCATTTCACTCGTCAATGTTAGCTATTTCACCTTGACTATTCGATTCACAATTTCTGGCGGATTCCGTTTGATGAATCCCGCCCTTATTATCATTCGGTAATGTGCTTATACATTTACAATTCTATCTCCCATCGTTTGATGAATCCCGCCCTTATTATCATTCGGTAATGTGCTTATACATTTACAATTCTATCTCCCATCATGCCGGATGCCGTTTGGTGCATCGACCGCGTGGTATCACTTGTCGGTCTGCGTCATGCTGGATGCGTTTAGTGCATCAGACACGTGGTATCAATTAATGCCATCACGCCATCATGGCGGTGCGGTTGGTGCATCAGCCAAGTGGGACATTTCTTCAATGCCATACGCCATCGCGAGGATGCCGATTAGTGCATCCGCGAGTGGGACGTGGATAATTTCGAGTGCCTTTGTAGTGGATGCCGATTGGTGCATCCGCGTCGGGCGATTCATTGGTATCTTATTCACTTCACAATTCCGATGAATTATAGTTTGGGTGAATCGTCTTTATCATCATTCACTTTTCATTTCGGTTATCGATTATCACATTCAATCTCATATTCCTTTCGTATTATCTTTCAAAAGACATGCCAATCTACATAATCATATCACGTACTCATTCATGAACTCGATTCATGTTCTCATTCATAGTTAATTGGTAAACTACCAAAATGCTTGAATTAAGGATAGAGTCGAGAGAACAAACCAATTATCGATTCTGTTTTCTTTCTCGATGTCAATCCTAGGCAGTTGTCATCTTCCTGCTTTAATTGAAAATCCTGATTTATTCACTCTTAGTGATTATGCAAATAATCGTACTAAGCGAATATCGTTGAGGCAAAGCAAAGCTTTGCGGGGCGATAATTACAGTACGTTTTGACTTAGACTCATTCTTATTCCCCTATTAGTCTACTTTACTTAGGAATTGGAATCATTCCAATCGAATTATCCCAACTAAAGTTATGGCATTTTCATGCCAACTAGTCGGTTTATCGGATTACACTGGGAACAGTTTGTATTACTAATTTTTCCGGGGTCTTAAATCCATATTTGACTCTAGGTATTTCTAATAATTTAAAGCTAAGGTGCTAAGGGTTCTATTCAACAATCACAATTCGAACACGAAACTCAGTCACGTCGAAACAACGAGGACTACTCTATGTTCAAAGCTGGAACCAGAATTTGGCTTGCACATGGCCCCACTTTGAGTGAATTTTTAGGAAACTTAGGATCAGAATTTGACTATGCTTTTTCTTTAAGTTTGGTTCTCCTTGAAGTTTATTTTACGTATCCACTTGAATCACTCAAATCGGATAAGACATAAGGAAGTTATGGCCAAAATACAAAAACTGGTGGCGGGAAGCGGAGAACAAGTGTGCCGGTACAAGTCCCTGGCAATACTTGGGTAGAACTGGCCAAAAATGACCCGATAACGAAGTTGTATAATTACAACTTCAAGTTGTACCGGTACAAGTCACCCGAAATGCCCAAATTGTGTGTTTTTCTCCCATTTTTCCATATGTTTCAACTCCGATCAACTACATGCCTCATAAATACTTCAAGACCTTCAAATTCATCTTATGATCTCTTTTCTACTCAATTTATCATTCAATCCTTCTCTTATTTCAAGAGACTATCATGAATTTCTTCAAAAACCATTCATGTGGGTCTTAACCCATACACATATTTATTAGGGTTTATTCTAACCCAACCCTTTTACTTTCTTGATTAAGCGAGTAAATCCCGACCTCGAAAGGGAGGATTCCATGTTTTTCTACCATTTGGGGTTTTACCCTCTTAACCTCAACAATTTAAGGGTTTGTGTGATCTTTCCACAAAACCCTAGACAAGGAGGAACAATTCTTTAAACCAAGGCCTTAGGAAATCAAAACACACTTGATCCCAAGTTAAAAACATACCTTGGCTTTGATCTTCCTCTCCTTCTCCTTCTTCTCTTCTTCTTCTTCCTCTTCCTCTTCTCTTAACTTTCTTCCCTTCACGGTTTGCTCTTCTCCAAATGAGACCAATTTTGGTCTTCATTAAAATATCCTTATTCGTTAGGCCCTCAAAACCCATTTTTTGGAGTTAGT
Source organism: Tetrastigma voinierianum (assembly GCA_016808115.1). NCBI lineage: Eukaryota > Viridiplantae > Streptophyta > Magnoliopsida > Vitales > Vitaceae > Tetrastigma > Tetrastigma voinierianum. The sequence goes on along the minus strand of JAEQBH010001718.1, from coordinate 112,349 downwards.
TTCCTTAATTGCTTTTGGTCCTTGGATTCACTTCCCTTTTGAAATTGACTTATGCATATTCTAGTTTAACCCCTCATCTCTCTCTTATTTCAATCCAACTTATTTTATTTCTATTATGGCCCATCTCTACTCCTTTTATGATTTTATCTCCTTATGGCATTTACAATTTGTCCTTGTTTTGGTGCTCAATTTCGGGTTCACTAAATTTGCTATTTCATAATTTGTCGATTCATCACTTTTCCCGGAAAAACCCAAGTTTTGCCCAATTCATACCCAGAATATATAATAAAATTATTACAAAAATTCTAGGGTATTTTTGGGGCGTTACACCTTTGACCCTGATATTCATTTCTACTCTCTCCTTGCTGCTGCTGGAACCTTGTTGGCTTATGTCCTTGCTAGTAATTCTGCCCATGTCTTAGGCCTTGTATTGCTCCTCCGCCATATGAGAAGTTCTCATGGTTCCTGAGTGCCGGATTATAGTGTGTAGGTAAGTTGAGATTAGGCTTGAAATGATAGCTCTTTTGTTCATTCAAGAATTTGGCCTCCTCAACCTGGTAGGGATCCTCTTCAGCTAGTCCCTCAGCACTTTTTCTCATTCCTTCTCTGTCCTCTTGCTCCTATCATGAAGCGAGGAATGCAACCTCTTCTCTTAATACATCCATCCAGATGCATGATTGCATCTGGCTTTGCTTCCATCGTTGTCATTTTGTTAAGTTCAAGCATTTCTCCCTTTGCTCTGCTGTTACCCCGAAGATTCGGATCGTTCTTCATATTGCACTGACGGGTCCTCTAACAAGTCCCTTGCCTCACATGCACTTTTTCTTTTGAATGCCCACAGCGAAGCATGATAATGCCATAGAGTATCATTCATGGAGTGGTAGAAAATGTCCATTTGTGTTTTGAGATCTATGCCATGCATAGGACATCTCTTCAACAGTCTTTTGAACCTTTCCCAGCTGTATAAAGGCTTTCATCTTCCCCTTGATTGAACACACTAATCTCCTTCCTTCTCTATGAGGTGAGAGAAGGGGGAAAGAATCTGCCAAGATAAGCTTCCACCAGCTCCTCCCAAGTATTCACTAAGCCATATGGTAGAGAATCAAACCAGGTGGCTGCAATGTATCTCAAGGAAACGGGGAAGAGTTGCAGCGATCATACGGTCTTACACCATTAACTTCTGATTATTGGCCATCACGACAAATCTGCCAGTGCTCATTGGGATCCTCATTAGGGTGGCTGTAAATTGATCTTGCTGAACCATTGTGATCAAAGTGGTTTCAGCTGAGTTGTTAGCTTCTGATGAGTTTGTCTAGCGCTGAGTCTTACCTTGGATAGCGGGTCTCTAGAAATCCTCCATAGTATCTTGCCTTTGAAGTCTCTCTGATGTTGTCTCTCGTTCAACTGTCTGATTAATTCTTTCATCTTCCATAGTTGCCTCGCCCGCTCTTTTTACCTTCCTCAAATTCCTCAGTGCTCTTTCCAGCTCAATATCAAGAGTAGACAGATTTGACTATGGCTTCCTGTGCATAAGATACCTTCCTGAAATGGAGATACACTAAGATTACATGAAGTTAGTGGTATTAGTAAAATAATTCTCGATTAAGCTTTCTAAAAGATAAGTGGTTTGTGCAACCACTTCCAGTAAAACTATTTTTGTGTTTATTTTGAAAAATTCAAAGAAAAATGTCCAAATTAGCATTTCCCTTTTTGGTCAAAATATTGATTTATCAAATTCTTTCAATCCCCGGCAATGGAGCCAAAAAACTTGTTTGCTTGTGATTATATAGACTAAAACCTTCAAATTAACTTAGTTACAAGAGCCTTACAATTCTCTTGCATCTTTGTCTACTTGGAATCCATTGGATATAACTGATAAAATTACTTTATATTGCTTAATTTGAAAATGGTTTTAATCTAAGACACTACAAGTGCACAGATCATACAAGTAGTAAAATGGATGTAAGTCTAGATATCATTCCCACAGAGATTGACAAGAATTTGGAATCAACTACCCCAACTACTTAAGGTCCACACTATTTGAACTTCAAGTGAATAGTGATGGTTTAATCTAGAAGATAATAGTTCTAAATGATACATAGGAATGTAAAAGGAATTTAAATGTTACAAACTATCACACAAAAAATAATAAAATACAATAAAATAAAATAAAGAACAAATACTGGACTGAATCTGTTTTCCATGAGAAATGAACACTATCAAGGAGGTACTGTTAAAAAGCCAATTCCTGCATTAATGTGCATTACTCTATTCTGTTGCTGGATGTGGATTTGTCCAAGATGCCTTAATATGCAATTGGATTTCTCCATATTCACTTATTAGAGCCTTGCTTTTCGAAACGAGGATCTGTCGGCTACTTGTATTTTTTACCTTCTTGCAAGATCTGAGTGCTTTTCTTTCTCAATATTTCACACCCATTTCTTGAGACTGCAGATTTCTTGCTTCCCTTTGCAGGGTTACTACAAAACTTCTACAACTCAATTGATGACTCTTCCTTTAAATCTGATGGTTCTTCCCTTCCCTTGATTAGCTTTTACGCTGGCGGAGATTGAACTTCCCACCAGTTAAGGTGAGTCTCTGATTTACATTGATAAATGTTCCCCTCAACATCAATTATGAGTGAAAAAGTTGTAACACACGAACATAGTCCTCTCTTCTTGACCATCTACAATACGTGGGTGGAAAGTTGTACTCATGGTCGGCCGTGTGCCCGTAGCCTTTTGACTCTTTACCAAGGGAGTGCGTCGTAAACCTCGGGTCTCCTATCGAACACTATGGATCTTGATACTCCATGTAGTCGGACTATCTCTCAGATCTTACAGCCAGGCATAATCTCTCCAACGTGAAGGTCATCCATACGGCTAGAAAATGTGCCCGACCGTGAGCGGTCCACGCCAATACCGCATCATGTCATACTTGGTGTCAGAGTAGCGAAGTGGGTCGCGAATCCATCGATGACGTGCTCTTACTTCTACTCTACTACCTCCAAAGGCTGGAGTAGCCATGCTGGCTTCTAGTGCTCAACCTTAACTGGCGACCGTGAGACAGCCATTGACAGTCCCCTCGTGTCTCTCTTCGTCTAGCTCAGAGTAGTACGGTGGCCGAAGATCACAGTGCGTCCCGTGCCGCTGGATGCATGGCCGTCGAGCAATGAAACTCCACGAGAATCTCTATCTCAAATCCCGGTCAAGCGGGAACCACTACCCGCCTCTATACGAAGACTACCATCTACATGAATGGTCTAGCTCTCGTCACTGTACTGGCCCATTGCAGGTCACACGATGGACCATATCTCCGTCTGCCCACAGGACTCAATCCACTACCTTTCAAATAGAGATGGTGTGGCCACTAAACTCCCTAACGTACCCTACACCTGCTCGCGGTACCGTAGCCCAAACTACCCCATAGTCTCGAGCATCCGCCATTCCCGGGAAGCTATACTAGCCAATGCTCCCCGTGACTTCCGACTGAGTGCATCAGCCACCACATTTGCCTTAGTAGGATGGTAATGCAAAGTGAAGTCATAATCCTCTAGGAACTCCATCCATTTACGTTGCCTCATATTGAGGTCCCGCTGCGTGAAAATATACTTAAGACTTTTATGGTGCAGTACACCTCAGTGGTATATAAGTAATGGCGCCCGAATCTTGGCGAACTCCCGACCTACAAATCCATGTCGTTTGTGGGAGTAGTGCTCATGATTCTTCAGGCGACGAGAACCATAGGCCCACTACCCTCCCGGTTTGCATCAAAACACATCCCGGTCGGCCCTCGAGGCATCACAATACTGCCTTGTGGCCTTTTTGTCCCACATCAGGGACTATCAAGATAGGGCTTGATAGTAAACCTCCCTCTTCAACTCTAGAATGCCTCCTCGCGTCGGTCATCCCAAACAACTTGACCTCCTTAGGTCAATCTCGATCATGGTGTCACTAATCTAGACAAATCCTCAATGAATCACGGTACTAGCCAATCCCCTGAAACTCGTATCTCGAAGGCCGACCGGCCTCTCCCGACTCATCACGGCCTCAGCCTTTTCTAGGTCCACTACTTTTTGAAATCTTGACACCACGTGTCCCAAAAATCTCACCTCAGTAAGCCAAAACTCGCACTTACTTAACTTGGCGTATAGCTGATGATCTCTCAGCAACTGTAAAACAATCCTCAAGTGTTCCTCATGCTCCCACTCTGACTGGGAGTATATCCAAATGTCATCCACGAAGACTATGACAAACTAATCTAGATAGGGTTAGAACACCTTATGCATGAGGTCTATGAATGTTGCTGGCGCATTTGTCAATCCAAAGGGCATCACCGTAAACTCAAAGTGCCATAGCAGCGTCTGAGCGTTTTTTTCTTGAGATGCTCTGTCTCCCTAACCTCAGGCGATGGTAACCCGGTCACGAAGGTTTATCTTGGAGTAGACTCGCTCCTCTCAGTTGATCCAAGCAAAGGCATCAATCCCTCGGCAATGGGTACAATTCTTGGTCAGTAACTGTTCGGTTGCTGTGTTAATCAATGCACAGTCGAAGGGTCTTGTCCTTCTTCTTTGCAAATAGAATCGGAGCACCCCATGGTGAAGTGCTCGGTCTAATGAACCCCTTGTCCAGTAGCTCCTGTAGATGGACTATGAGTTCCTATAACTGAACTGGTGCCATCCTATGCGGAGTCATAGAGATAGGCGAAATTGTTCGCCTTTTTCTATAAAGACTAAAACCCCTCAAATTAACACAACTACAAGAGCCTTACAATTCTCTTATACCCATGTCACTTTGGATGATTTGGCTGATAAAATAAATTTCTATTAATGTTCTGTGATAAAAATAAGAGGCAAATATGACACTCGCAAGTGCACATGTTACATAAGTAGTAACTGAATAAGTCCGTATCATTCCCATGTAGATTGATTACGAATTACGTGTCAACTAATTCCAACTACTAAAATTCTTGCACTATTTGGACTCAAAACTCATAGTGGAAAGTTTTTATCAAAACTATAAAAATTCAAAATCTATACTATTGAATTATTCTCAAGTTAAACTAAAACAAAAGTAAATGACTAAAATAAATTGTACATAAAAGAAATGAATTCCTGAACTCGCTTTATCAGGAGAAACTTAAAACTATCAATGAAATACAATGGAATACAATTCTAGCACTAAATCCATTGCCTGCTTTTACGTGATGGATTCGATTCTTCCCAAGATTTCCCACCATTAAATCTGATTTCTCCTCACCGATTTAATATCCTTGCTTCTCTCAAGACAAGATCAAACCAAATGCACCAGATTCCACATTCTCTCTTCTTGCAAGATTTGGGCATTTTCTTTTCTCAATACTTCACACCCATTTCCTCGTTGATGTTAGTAATCTTTACTTCACCTTCTCAAGATTTTAGCTAAGTTTCCTACTACTTTCAATGGGTGGTACTAACCTCCAGATCTATGTTTATCCCTTTCCTCGATTAGATCTAAGCAACACTTAAGGATTGGAACTTATCCTTAGATTAAGGTGAACTCTTCCGATGATTTATATTGTTAAATACACCCTCCAACTTCAATTATGAGCGAATGGGGATTTATCAAAATGAACTCAGCTCAAGAAATTTGGTCAATGAGAGTCTAACATACCTAAAATAATGCTCTAAACTCTCAGAATCTTCGCCTCCGTGGTCGAGGCATCCCCGATATCGTAGTAAGATACATTCCTCAATCTGGTACTAGGTAATTACTATCGGGAACTTATCCATTAAAAACGACACCGATTGCAAAAACTAAACCCAAATTAATCTCCATAAATGTGCTGTGAAAGACGTAACTAAATGTAAATCAAATCCAAACTCGAAATACTACTATGATTATCAGACAAGTGAATTAAGAAATGGAGTAATCATCACGCACTCACCATCTGTAATTGCAATAAAACTGAAGAGATGAATTTTAAATTTGTCTAGGATTTCATAAATTTCAGCAAGACATCAAGAAAAATAAGATAATGTAAATTTCAAATACTGCCTCTCGCACACTCGCAGATTCAAAACTAGAAAATAAAACTAAAAATAAAACTAAAATAAAACTAAAATAAAATCTGCTTTATATTATACACTGAGTTCCTCTCTTCTTTCCCCTCACAGAAAAGAAGGAGAAACTGCTTACTATTTGAAAGCCTCTATTTATATCGTAAAATAAGGGTCGAATCCCCAAAATGCTCCGGTGGAAATCCAAAGAAAAGCCCAGCCTCACTGCTCTATCTCGCGACCTCATGTTGATGTCATGGCTACGGAATTCCTTGATGGCTCAAGATCAACGCTACCTCTTCCTTTTCGCTATAACTCACTTGTCTTGCAAAATCCTGATCGCTGGTCGCGACATGTGGAAGTGATGTCGCACATCTTTGTTCAAGATTCCCTTCAAAGGTTTATGCTCATACCCCGCTTGATGTTGCAAACTTATATTTCTTTCCTTCAACTATTTTCCAAATGCACATCCTTTCTTTCGCTCACTCTTTTAGGTCGACTAATGATTGGCTATACATCATTTTTTTGTTAAGACTTTCACCCATATAGCTTTTCTCATGTCACGATCAGAGGCAGTATGTCGCGACTTCCAATTTGATCCTTTAATTAAAAACTAGTTGCGACTTTTCACTTCATAAGATCTCTCTCTATGGCTTTATGCATGCATCCCCTTGTCGCGACTCGAGTGATGTCGCACATCATTTATTTCCTTTAAGGCCGCGATTATCGAAATGATGTCGCGACATGATTTTCTTCATTTGACTGTTTCCTTTAATCTCGACCACGTCTTCTTTGTCGTAACCTCCTTCTTCAAGTCACGACTTCACTTTTTCACGTTTCAGTTTCTTCTTCAAAGCTAAATTGTTGATGTCGTGACTTGGATTTGCATCGAAACCTAACTTCCTATCGCGAATTTCTAAATTCCACTTGACTCAATTCACCGCAGTCGATTTCTTCTCGATTTTTAAGTAAAAGTTGATTTTCAATAGATTTTCCGCAATTGAATTCAGTCAATTATCACTTTTCTTGACAATTCAACATTATTTCATATTAAAATCAGAAAAATGGATTAAAAATCTAATGAGTTTTGACCTACTCAAATTCCCCTAAATCCTAAAATTTTGCCTTTCTGTCCCTGCCAAAGAAGAAATAATTGTTGTCCTCAAACAATGTTTAGAAAATGTTTGAAGTGATGCATTTTCTATCTGTACTTATACTCTTTTCCATTCCACCTTTTTGAACTGAATTGGGGAGATAACAACACTATTTTAAATTTCGCTTTTTGCAAGAACAAGGCATGGTATACTTCATCACAAAATTTTTGATAAACTAACAATGGCTTGTAATGCTTTATTTTACAAGTCTTGGTTCTGTGTGTGTGCAAGAGTCATCAATCCTTTTCATCTTCATGTTGAATTCTAGTTAACTTTCCGAGTTTTCTTAGATCGCTTGTCAAAGTCCCATAGGCTTGTTTTTCATTGATCTCCACTAATGTAGGTAAATTCAACCTTCAAAATCAATGAGGTTCGTTAGGGCTTGTAATGTCAAGCTTGTGTAATCGGGTAGATAATGGAAAAATTTAGGTTTTGGAATTACTCAGCTTCCATCTTGTCTCTACATTGTCGCTTCCAACTTTCATCCTTTTCTTCTCGCTCTTTCTCGATTCTCCTCAATCTTAGCCCCGATTCTTTCGAATTCTTATGGAATTTCAATTTCATATTTACTTGATTCAGTTTGATTCCTTTCTTTGCTCTCTTAACTCCTTTGCTTTTATTTTTCTAAGATTTGGAATAGTGCAATGTTTGTCTCCTTAGGCTTATTACTCTTAGAGAACTTTGGGCCAGCAACCCCACACACGCCTGGCATGAGGTGCTGAAGTGTTAAAACACCCCTACGAGCTAATTGTTCAAGAGAAATAGCCACAAGACAAAACTTATTCCTTATTTCACTAACTTCGCTTTACTTCAACTCCATTGTCAAAATTTGGAAATATTGTTCCCAAACTTGTTTCTTTCTTATACTAAACTTCATGAATCGGAAAATTTGATACAATTTGGGCTCTTTGCTATAGGTTTACTACATAATGGTGAATCTCATTCCTTTTAGTCTCGTTTATTGAAGAATAAGGCTTATTTGGTCTGTAAATCATGAACTGTAGAGAATATCCTACATATTTGAGGGTAGGCTTTGCAAAAAGTCAAGTTACTATGATGGGCTCTATCATTTTTGTTATCGTTTTCACCTAAGATTTCGCCAATCACAATCAAACAAGTTCAGACTATGGACTTTAAATCCTCGAATCTCCCGTAAGATGTCTTAATCCTCGCTAAAGTTTCATAAGTTTTGTTGACCAATGTGTATTATTTCTTCAAGACTTGTATTTATTTACTGTTTACTTACATTATTTCAACTAAGTATTTTGTTCCATCAGCAATAACCAATTTTCCAATTTTTGCAACTAAACTAAATTTTAACAAAACAGTAAATACTCCTAAATTCCAGTTTTAATTATTAGTCCCGATTCTTTTTTTTCAAATTTGCTCTTGAGAAAGAATTGTAATTATTTATTTGATTTCTAAATGTGAAAATAAAATGAAACAGTAAACACAATTCAGATTTATGAAATAAACTTCACCTTTGTAAGTCAACAAGCTCTCAGTCCACATATCAAAATATTTCAATATTATGCTAACTGGCTTTACAAATAAATGTGAACTAAGTTCGAGAAAACTCTATTTCTTGGATCTAAAATCCTATATCTTCTTATGAAGGTTGCGTCCCGTCTAAAATTTGCCCACTGCATCTTGAGCCCTCCAAGAGTGATTCAATAAGCAAAGTTGTTCAACAAAATTGGAGTTGTTTCTTCCTTTTTCTTTGGAGCTTCTCTGGTTGATGGGTTCTAGTTAACCCTTCTTCCAATTCCCTTCCCATCAACCACTCTCTTGATTACACAACATTTTATGGAACAAAGAATGGAATTGGTTTGTTTTCCGACTCCATTCATTCTTGGCTAAAATCTGTGTTTTCAACCTCAGCCTCTCTTCTAAATTTTCTCCATTCTCGTTTATTTTTCCTTTGTTCTCTCATTCCTTTTATAGTGAATTGCGTCTCTTGGGAACTTACAAGGTCATTTATTCTTTCTTTAAATTTACGATGAGTGGATTAAATGAAGTTCTTCTAATTTTTGCTCTTTGATATTTCCAACTGAGATTTTTAACCTTTGATTGAGAATTTTGCTTGTTTTTTTCTTGAATTTATTAACTTCTCTCTGATTATTCTCCTCGAAACTGAGAATACTAAACAAATTGGTTCAATCAAGAAATGAATTTCGTTTCTCGCATTAATAACCATTTATTTCAACAAATTTTGAATGAATGTTGCAAAACTAAAAGGTTTGGGTGGAATTGTAGTTTACCAAATTTTAATTGATGACGCCGGGTTTCAATGTCATGACAAGGTTGGGATTCAAGACATTAACTATTGGGCCACTAAATAAATGATTGTCAATGACTTTTATTTTTTTAACTGCTGGACGCCCAAAATTAGAGGTTTTACTCCTCTCAGGCTTTTTGTGGTCACGACTTCAAGATTTCATGTCGTGACCTAAAAATTTAGGTCACGACAGGGAAAATTTTGTCGCGAACATAAAAAAATGTTCTTCCCTTTTTTCAGCCAGACTCACTCTCATTATTTTGACTCTTTCCACTTTATTCTTCACATTCAGCACTTTTAATGCCACTTTGAATTAATGTTACAATTCAAAACATAAAACACTCTATTTCACAAGAATTTCCCAATGTATTCACTTCCCATTCAAAACAACTACAACTCAACCTATCCTCAGATAATGCAAAATTTAGCAACTCTATCATGATTCATATTTGATTCAAAGCCACAAAGAGGGGTATCCGAATCACAAATTTATACCTAAGTTCTCCTAACGCCGTGAGTCAAGCTACCGCAATATAGTGGTCTAGGGTCAACATTGACGGGGTTTTCGTGACAAATGTGACGGAACGTAAGTCAAAATGGTGAATTTAATTTGATTTTAAGGTTTGCTGAAAACAGTGAGGTTTTGGGTTTAAAACTAAAAATAAAATGAAGAAAAAATAAGAAAAGAACTCCTTGAAGTCTCGTGCCACCGGTTAGGCTTTGTGTGGCTACTAACATGTCCCTGGGTCTTTTCTCAAGGCTGGGAGCATGACATATAGTCATTTCGAACCTGATCTTCATCTAGCTTTAAAACTAAACCCTATGATTTTCCTTTGAAACATAGCATTTAAATGGGCATAAATGTTCCTAACAAAGGAAAACACATCTCAAAAACCCTAATCTACGATAACTGGAAGGGTGAGACAACTGAATCGAGCCTCAATGGATCTAGTGAAAGTATCCATCAACCCAAAAGCTTCTACAATGCACATTAAAGAGAGATGCTTTATGAGATTTTAACCTAAGGGAGAAGCAGAACTTTAAACAACCATAAATGTGTGCGTTAAAACAGAGGACCGTATGCTACCCTCCAAACCGTTGCTCAAAGAGGGCCGCCCCCTTAAAGATAAGAGGCCCAATGTGTGTGGTGGGTCCATCCTCCGAGTTGTCATCCTGAGGAGTATTTGCAGCCAGAAAGGGAGAGAAATGAGAGAAAAGGGAAAACTGGAGAACCTGAACCCCAACTTTATTTACAAGAAAAATCGCCCCGACAAGTTGTATACAAATGGCGAGAGTCTTACAAAACTAAGTGGGGAAATACCATACAATCCAAACATAAGTGATTACAACAAGGGTAGAAAGGAAAAACCAAAACTATGTAATAAAAAGAATGCGTTATGAGATGCAAGAGAACAGGGCTACAGCAGCACTCAGCATACTGGAGGCAGGAACAGTGCACGCATGAATGTTTTTCCTACAGTGGTGTTTTTCTTCACATTTTGCTCTTATTTCATTCTGATCTTTGATTTGAAATGATGAGTTTGATTAGAATTCTTCGTGCTTGGATCGACTCCAATTTTCGTGCATAACTACCGCAAACTCGCAGAAATTTGCCACAAAAATGCATCAATAAAATAAAGGGGAGTTTAATGTGCAAATCTGTTATTAGGGAATTACTGGGCATACAAAAAGCACTCAAAACCTATAATAAATAGGGTTCAAAATAGCACTTTCGGGCACTAATCACACCCTAATCCCACACACATTGTTAGTCCCTTTAGCAATGAAAGAAAGAAAGAAAGAAATAGCATACAAAATGATAACAAAATAATGTTCACAAAAATTATATTTCAAAAAGGTTGTGAATGAGTAATGCCTAACCCTAAGTAGGAATCATCAAAGCCGTGTCCAATAACTATCATGAAAGAATGAATACCATACAACATTGAGTATTAAATGAGCCTCCTTCTTGGTGAATCAACCAGAAACTTCCACCAAAATCTAAGTGTTTATTTGATTAGCTCTCAACAATAAACTGCAACCGTACTTCAACCTAGCTACTACTACGACCTAGCATGCTAACCAACCTAAATAGATCAGAACCCACCTCTTATTCCACAATTTTTTTTTTTTGTGTTGTAGGGTGCAATGCTGAGGAATCGACCTCTGCCCAAAGTCCATATTATGTAAATGTGGATCTACCGATGACTCCCAACCAATTAAGGCTCTAGGCACCAAGTCATAAGGATCTTTTCGACCGCAAACTCTTCGTGTTTCACCTGACTTCAATGATTTCGACTCCAGCACCTACAACTCGCCTAACTCCACCTATCCACCCATGTAGCGTAGTATCAAGTCGGTGGCTCCTAAACTGCTGAAGGTTTAGGGCACCTATTTTAAAGGCTCCATATACCCTCTTGACCGCAGGCTCAGTTTCAAGGCAAGCATTGCAATATTTATTCTTTTCTTTCTTTCTTTTCTTTTCTTTTCTCCCCTTTTTTTTTTCGAAGACGCATTGGCCTTCTTTCCACATAACTTAACTCATTAGAGGCGGTCAATGAAACTAGGGCAGGTTATGCAAAGTAAAGGAGGTTGCACAGTTTTTCAGCCTATCATTGAAACCTAATGTGCTCGGTGTGTGGTTAGCTAAAGGTGGAAGAAAAAGGTCGAAATCAACAAGAGTTCAACTAATTGTCCACTCAATTAGGCATGGAACCAATCTAACATCAATAGAATTGGACAAAGTTTCAATTTTTCAAACTATGGGCTAGGCACAACACACAAAAATTTTGGTTGCAAAATGGGTCCAAATTTTGAAAAGTAAGCTGTATAGTATAACAGCTTTATAGAAAGGGGACCCAACAAGCCACTGAACATCACAAAATGGGCTTGCACAAAATAATAACAAAACATGAATACAAAAGCCACTTCCCTTGTTAATCCTCCCCAACCCAAACATCTCAGATCCCGAAATGGGGCCTGATTGGAAAATTAGAGAAGGAAGTGTTACCTCCTGATGAGATGTGATCATTGTTGATAGGAACTCGCGCTTTCCATCGACATCTTATTCAATTACGGGGCTTCAAATGAACAAGCTAGGGAAGAAAGAGAAAAGTGACTCGGGCTGGACCATTTTTAAAATTACACTTTCATAACAATCTCAAAAATGTTCTTTCTGGCCATATTTGGATTCTAAACTCTCTAAGCTTTCCAACGGTACCAAGAACGCCTAAAACGGAGTTCGGATGAAAAAGTTATGGGTGAAACAAAATTTGGAGGCAAAAGTGGGGCACATAGGTGCTGCTGACACTGCTCCTCCACCATGGTGTCACTTAGGCACTCTTCCTCTTGACTCTCTTCCTCTAAATGATCAAGATGCTGGGCAAGCTTTGAAATTGAACACTGCAAGTTGTCAAGTTTTGTAAGACCCGAGAAATTTCCAATTTCTGGAATAAGGGCAAAATTGTAATTTCGATTACAAAATGGTAATTTTAGTTAAAAATCCATAATTAATTCTCTAGATCTCGGATGATGAAACGGATTGTACCTGTTGAGAATCGCCTCACCGAAATCTAATAACACGCAAAATTCTCGTAATTTTCTGTACGCTGAGCCTATGACGCTTCGAGGCATTGCATTTCAAAAGGTAAATCGACAAGCAACGAAAGTCACATATAACATGTACTCATGTACCATAAGTGGTATGAGTAGAGAATAATGAAAATGGACGACTCGAGGTGGAAAATAACATCAAACTGTGTTAGGGACAGGAATGGGCATGAGAATATATTTTAAGTCACTAAAAGCCAAATTAGCAAATAGTGACTTGTCTTCTTAAATGGACCAAGGCAAAAAACGTGAACACCATTTTAGATCCAGTGGGTGCCGTTTGGAGAGAGTTCTAGAGAGAGAGGGAACTTCTCTCTAGATTTGCACACGATCCGACCGGCTGGCGACTCACAGAAGGGGAAAACGATCTACGCTGAACAAAGCACGCATGGACTCTGGGCTTTAGTAAGTTTCTTCAAACTCCCGAGTTAGGATTTCCTTACTTGGATTTTATTCCTATTATTAAGGTTTTACGAATGTTTCATTGTTCGAGCCGTGAAGTTGTATAGGATCGGTCCCAAAACTCTCGGGACCGAATTTATAAAATTTTTTGAAGAATAAATTGAGTACCAGTATCGCTCTAAGACCGATTTGGTGTGAAAATGGGTATTTTGCGTTGATCATGTATTGGTATGGAAATAGGCCGAATGATCAGATACTGGGTTCACCAAGTGGAACTCGCTGAGACCAGATTTTTTCGGAATAATAGTAATCAGGGAGTTTCACTATTCTCGAAATAGTTGTTCTAAGAATATAGTTTCGTGAAATTATGTGCTCGTTGGCAATTCGAATCGACTGCTTTTGTGTTTGAACATTAGCCCAAGTGGGAGCTAATTCTTGGTGTTTGAAATGCTAATTTCATAACATGTTGTATGATATATTTTTTATGTAAATATATTCATGTATATATTTGCATGTGGGTTTAGATCAGATGGAACTGCATATGCATTCCATATGCACTGGGACAATTCTCAGATTTTAGAGGAGTGCATGAGACAAGTCTAGAGAAAAGGTTCGAGGTTGTCTAATAATGTAAATGATCTGAGGGTAGTCCAAATCCAATATATCAACCGGGCCGGAGCTACGCTTGATATATATTCATCGGAGGGTAGTCCACAAACAAATAATATATATCAATCGTCGGAGCGGCCCAATTGATATATATATTCATCGGAGGGTTGCCCACTAATAAAATAACAATTCTCATACAAGGCTTAGGCGAGTGTGAGAGAGAGCCTGAGACTCTGGGACTGAGTTGGCTATGCAGACATTCAAGTAGGATCATGCATTTACTTGAATGTGTGTTTACTTGGAGCATTGCATTGCACTTAGTGTGAGTAGCCCACTTAGGCGATTCTCCTATCGAGCTTTAGCTCACCTGTCAGGATCCCCTTTCCAATGTGCACAGGAGTTGCAGCGAGAGGACTACTGTCCCCGAGATTTATTATGAAGAAAGCCTAGATGTGGCTGTGGTTGTACATGTATTAGAATCTCTTACGCTTAATATATGTATTGTTTAAGAGTATAATAGCTAACTCTTGTAACTATCAAGTATATAGTCGATCATAGTCGTATGCATATTGATATATTTGATGTATATTGCATATATCGGACTTCTCAGACAAAGTTATATGTGTTTTGTAATCGCAGAGCCCCCGTACAAAGGACTCGCCCGATTTTCCGAAGTGACGTCAGTCACTTGTATTCGGCGGTCGACTAATAGTCAATGGACCCCCGGTTTTGGGGCGCCACATTGCACGCAGCTAGGCATACCGAATACCTACGGAGCTCCTAAGTTTCGTATCCATCAATTCACTGTGGTTTGATGTTGAGTTTAGGGTATGGGATTGCCTTAGAAAAATCACTTTATCAAAACTAGGACACTACTTCACGTGTGTCGACATGTGTTTTGTGTGATTTTTGTGAATTATTTGATGATTATGTGTATGCTACAATATGTTGTGTGTTTGGTGTAATTTGACGCTTTATATGTGTTGAGATCGTATGTGTGTTTATGATTAGCACATGGATGTGTTAGAAAATATTTAGAAAAAATCTGAGTAGTACAATGTGTAAAATCGAAATGAAAATGAAGAAAAATAAAAGTTTTATAAATTTATTGGATGAGAATTGAAGGAATGGGAAGAAATAAATTTTATAAATTTATTTGAACGGGAGAAAATTTTCAAAGGAAAATCGAAAGAAAATAAATTTTGTAAATTTATTTGGTTATGAGGTGAGGAAAATAATTTTCTAAGGTTTTGGCGGGGAGTAAATTTTTAGAATGGGTTAAATAAATTTTTATAAATTTATTTGAGTATTTAAGAGTTTGGAAAAATAAAATTGATTTTTAGTGATTTTAGAGAATTTTCCAATTTCTGGAAATAAATGAAAAAAAAAATATTTAATTAATAAATTATAATGAAAAAAAAAAAAATCTGTGCAGAAAATTGAATTTTGAGCCACGTCTTCAAGTATATTGCAAAAGAGGGGGCGCTTGTATTGCAACTTAGTAAAGAGGACTGAAAGATCAGACAATAGGTTGAGTCGGGCTGAGAGACAATCAGACCGCACATACATGTTGCATGTGATGCCGCGGGATGTGCAAAGAAGCCGGGCGCTGGGCGTGCCGGCGCTGGGCGTGCCGGATGGGCGCTGCGCTGTGGAGAGCGGGGCGCGTGGCTGGCGGTGACGCGCGCGCGCAAAGTGTATGCGGCGCGGCGGCGCGCGCGTAGGCGCGTAGCGCATGGGTGTTGGGCGCCGCGCACGGCGCAGTTCGCACCGAGTCAGCGGGCGCGCAGCGCGCGCGCGGGTAAAGCCGGCGGGCGAGCGGCGGCTTCGCGACGGGCGCGGCGGTACGCAGCTGGGCGCTGGGCGGCGTGGTGCAGAAGAAGGCGGCAGGCGCGCCATTGGCTCTCGCGCACAGCGCCTGCCGGTTGCATCGTAGCACTTGCGGCAATCTACTTGATTTTCAAACCGGTTTTCACTCAGATTTTTCCCCGAAGCCGCAATGAACACTGCTCATTATAAAATAAAATTTTTTCAAAAAAAAATTTAATATTTATTAAATTCAAATAAATCAAATAAAATCAAATAAATTTTGATAAATTTTCGGAAGATAAAATTTTCAAAATAAATTTTTGAAAATAAAATTTGTTCAAATAAATATTTTTAAACGCTAAATTGATTGCGTATACACCGAAAGTTATAGAGTAAGTGATTAGTGTCTCTATGTGGGCCGGGTTATGCCTGAGACACCGTATCGGGATTTAACTACCAATTGAAATCAGAATTATGTTAGTAGCTGCGTGAATTATATACACAGAAATGCAGATAGGAAAAGGGTAAATACTAAGGTTGCGGGTTATGACCTTGTGATCGGGTATTGAAATGAATGAAACGAAGGTTGAAATTCTAAATAAGCCACTTAGGAAATGAACTGGTCATCAGGTTAATGTCTATAAGTCTATCGGGTACGTGCATCGCTAGTTGACCGAAATGAAAGTTAGATGACTCTCATGCTGTTAATCGTAATGGCTAGTAGAGGTCGAGGACGAGAACGCCCACGACGCAGAACGGCCCACTGGGCACTCCGGTCGTGCACAATTAGCGTTTGATCAGCGGACTTGCTCTAGGTCAGAGGCATTACAAATGTAATGCTATAGCACAAATAGTATAACATGTAGATTGTGAAGATCCTAGTGATCTCCAGAGGCTTGTGGCTTATCATCCTCCTGACATTCATTGTGGGGAAAAGATCGACGGTGGACGACCATTGGTTCATGCAGATTGAGAAGGTGTTAGAGGCTATGGAGGTTACCTCTGACGCGACCAGGATTAGACTAGCTGTGTTCTAGCTAGAGAATGAAGCCCAAATAGGGTGGAAAGGGGCAAGGACCTCTAGAGACCATAGAGGAGCCTCAGACGTGAGTGCCCTCCCTGGTGATTTCTAGTATGAGAATAGGGACAATATGTCGAGGTTGCGAGTTAAAGACTTTTAGACTCTACTGTAACTGAGGATTTTGGAATGTCAGACCATGTCATCCTCGGGATGGATTGGCCGATGCCTCATGTGGTTGTTATCGAACAGCGCAAGAGCTACCGCCTACATCAGCAGTGACTCCGGCACTCGTGTTGTATTTCCAAGACGTATATTTCGCCTGCACAAGATACAGCCCAGTGTCGTGGATAGTTAGCGGGTTGGTTAGCGAGCCCACTCTCAGAGGACGAGATGAGACCAGACTTAGATCTAACTCGAGAAAAGTAGTGACGTGATGTTTTTCCGCATGAGCTACTTGAAATACTCCACATAGGACGTAGACTCGCATTGAGTTACACCTGGTATTTCACCCATCTCTATGACTCGCATAGGATGGCAATCGGTTGAGTTGCTGCAGGAACTCAAAGTCCAAATTTACGTGAGCCACTGACAAGGGGTTCACACCGGCCACTTCACTATGGGGCGCCCGATTCTATTTGCTAAAAAAGAAGCGACAAGACCCTTTTTGATCAGGCACGACCATGTGCGCTTGAACAAGGTTACGATCAAGAATCGGTACCTATTACCGAGGATTGACGATTTGTTTGATCAGTTGAGAGGAGCGCGAGTCTACTCCAAGATAGACCTTCGCACTGGTTACCATCGAGGGCTAGGATACCGATATCCCTAAGATTTAGACGCTAAGCATGGCACTTTGAGTTACGTGATGCCCTTGGATTGACGGTCGCGCTAGCAACATTCATGGATCTCATGCATAGGGTGTTCCAACCCTATCTAGACCAGTTTGTCGAAGCTGCGGATGACATTTTCGACCTACTCCAAATGTAATGGGAGCATGAGTATCACTCGAGGACCTGCTTTTTACAACTGCTAAGAGACCACGCTTTACGCTAAGTTCATGAGTGAGTTTTGGCTTACTGAGGTGAGATTTTGGGACACATGGTGTCAGCACCAAGAGTGTCAGTCGACCTAGAAAAGGTTGAGGCAATGTTGAGTTGGGAGAGACCGGATGTCAATCTTCGAGACAATGTAGTTTCGGGATCACCGGTATTACGTAAGATTCGAGAATGGACCTGGCTGTCCATTCGACGTGATCGCAGGATCGCCACAGGATGGACTCCATGGTTGACAGTCCTCGCCAATTCATAGAGAGAGAGGTCGAGGATACTTGGAACACTGTGATACGTGTTGGTAACGAGGGAGGATTAGTTTTCTCCTAGTTCAGGGAAGAGGTAGAAGACTTCTGCTTCACACTAGTTTCGTGACTAAATGGATCAAGCATGAGTGATGGGATTTCCCTAGAAACAAAGATCCTACACCTTTGGGACAATGCACCCAAATAAGTCAGATGAGAGATATAGCTCATTCCTCCTACACCTAAGAAGGGTTGGGAGGAAACCACCTTTAGTTTCCTTGGTGTTATACAAGCACTTCCAAAGAATACGATAGGCCGTAGGGGCCAGAGGTGGCCTAAGTCGTGACGTATCAGTGGTTACGCAACAGACGCTGAGGACCTTTGTATGGGTAGACCTATTGGTCATGATGTCGCTGACACGGGATGAGTTGATAACCACTCCGGTTGTCAAGACCGAGACCTGTGTGGCTGTCACTCGACACTACATTGATCTGGGCTTAGAGGTTACACTTTAGAGAAGCCGTGTATAGATGTTCTTCCCTAGGTGTGTGGTGAAAGTTGACCTCGGGAGCAGGTAGAGATTATGGAGCGAGAGACCTCTCGATTCGCTCATGGCGGACCGGAGTGGGTGCACTAAGATGGTCATTCACCACTCATGGTGAGTGTGGGTTGAGTTGTCTTTAGGACTACGGCCCAATGAGACTCATACTTGAATTCAGGAAATGTAAGAGGCTCCTATGTAAGCCGAGGCTATGTGTGCCCGAGATGAAAACACAGGACATGGTTATCGCGCTGCACTTGTAGCTGAGGACAGGGAGCCCAGGTGACTCAAGGTTTGGATACCCTTTGGAAATTTCATGGGATGTTGTCGAGTCAAGGCTCCCAGAATGGATGACATGCATGGCATGGATCGAGCCGATACCATTGATTGTCGCGATTTCTGCACCTCGAGAGTTAGCGGTTACACACCGCAAGGGTCATGGTAGGTTACGTGTGTACGGGATTACATACGCGGGTGTTTTGGGAGGGCATGCTGCTTAACATGTGTTCCGGATCATAAGGGTAGAGGATTAATTGCCTCTATGAATTCGCCACAACAACAGCTTATCGCAAGTGTAAGAATGGTACCATATGAGGCTGAAATGGGAGGCCATGTAGGTCACCGTTAGGATGGACCGAGGTGGGAGAGAGATCCATCACTGGTCCTGATCTGATTAGAGACACCTCTGAGAAGGTGAGCTTGATATCACGCTGAGTTTCTCGCCTACCGCAGCCTGGTGAGAAGAGCTTTACGCGGATGTGCGACGTCGACTGAGTTCGAGGTCGGGGACCGCCTCTTAAAGGCGATACCTAAGAGGAGGGTCGTTCCAAGAGCGAGCTACCGAGGTTTATTGGGCCTTTCGAGATACTCGAGAGGATGGGCACTGTTGCGTACCGGTTAGTGTTACCGCCCAGCATGTCAGGTGTCCACGAGGTATTTCACGTCTCCATGCTCCAGAAATATACTCCAGATTCAGCTCATGTGGTGGATTGGGGACAGATTGAGGTTGACACGGATGGGACCTTCGAGAGGACCAACAGGCATTGTTGATACCGCGATCGTGCTTTACACGCTGAAGACCATGAGGCTAGTGAGAGTGCTATGGCGCACCGTGGGAGTGGAGGAGTCAACGTGGTTTTTCGAGGACACGATGTCGGGCCACCTATCCCTCTCGCTAGACGAGGGTACGGTTTAGTCGCTTGCATTTGTAATGACCGTTACATGCATGGTAGAGTGCATGTTGCATATACATGTGTTTGATAAAGATCGCTTCAATTTCGGGACGAAATTCCTTTTGCTGAGGGAGAATAAGACCCGAAATTCTAATTTCTCGAATAAGGGCAAAATTTGTAATTTCGACATAAAATGGTAATTTTAGTTAAAAATCCATAATTAATTATCTAGATCTCGGATGACGAAACGAATTGTACCGTTGGAATTGTCTCACGAAATCTAGTTAACACGTAAAATTTCGTAATTTTCTTAGGCAATTGGAGTCGGCACGTTTTTCGAGGCATTGCATTTCGAGTGCGGTAAATCGATTTTCGATGCAACGAAAGTCACATATAACATGTACTCATGTACCATAAGTGGTATGAGTAGAGAAATAATGAAAATGGACGACCGAGGTAGTGCCGAACATCAAATCTGGAAAGAGGGACATAATGGGCATTATAGAATATGATTTTCGTCATCAAAAGCCAAATTAGCAAATAAAGGATTTGTCTTCTTAAATGGACCAAGGCAAAAAAAGTGAACACCATTTTAGATCCAGTGGGTGCCGTTTGGAGAGAGTTCTAGAGAGAGAGGGAACTTCTCTCTAGATTTGCACACGATCCGACCGTTGGCGGACTTCGGGGCGAGAAGGGAAAACGATCTACGCGGAACAAAGCATGCGTGATTCCCGCTTTAGTGAGTTTCTTCAAACTCCTTGAGGTAGGATTTCTCCCTACTTGGGTTTTATTCCTATTATTGCTGTTTTACGAATGTTTTGGCTTGTTTGGAGCCGTGAGGTCAGGTGATCGGTCCTGAAACTGGGACCGAATTTATGTGAAATTTGAAGAAATAATATTGTACCTTGGTCGCTTCTAAGACTCCATTTGGTGTGAAAATGGGTATTTCGTGTTGATCATGTATTGGTATGGAAATAGGCCGGGAATGGCTAAGAATACGGGTTCACTCAAGTGAACCATTGAATAGGATTTTTCGGAATAGTACCTAGGGAGTCTCACTCATTCCCCGAAATAGTGTTCTAAGAATATAGTTTCGTGAAATTATGTGTTTGGTTGGTAATTCAAATCGAATTGTTATGGCTCAACATTAGCCTAAGTGAGCTTAATTTTGTGTTTGCAATGCTAATTTCATAACATGTTGTATGATATATTTTTTATGTAAATATATTCATGTATATATATATTTGCATGTGGTTTAGACTGTATTGGAACTGGCATACATGCATTCCAAATGCACTGGGACACCCTAGGATTTTAGAGTGAGCGCATGAGACAAGCCCAGAGAAAAGGTTCCTGAGGGGTTGTCTAATAATGTGTAAAATGATCGAGGCTAGTCCAAATTCAAATAATATATCAACCGTCGGAGCGGCCCACTTGATATATATTCATCGGAGGGTAGTCCACAACAAATAATATATATCAATCGTCGAGAGCGGCCCAGCACTGATATATATATATTCATTCTGAGGGTCAGCCCACTAATAAAATAACAATTCTCATACAAGGTTTAGGCGAGCGTGGAGAGAGAGTTTCCATGAGGACTTTGTGATCTCGAGTTGGTCATGTAGACATTCAAGTAGGATCATGCATTTGCTTGAATGTGTGTTTACTTTGGAGCATTGCATTGCACTTAGGTGAGTAGCCCACTTGCATGATTCCCATCAGCTTTAGCTCACCTCAGCCATGGATCCCCTTTTCACGTGCATAGGAGCGTGGGCGAGAGTGACTACTCGTCCCGAGATTTACCAAGAAAGTGATGCGTGGCTTTAGTGGTTGCATATGCATAGGAATTCTTTACGTTTAATATATGTATTGTTTAAGAGTATAACATAACTCGTAATCATCGGGTATATAGTCGGATCATAGTTGGTATGCACATTGATATATTTGATGTATATTGCATATATCGGATTTCTCGGGACAGGTTATATGTGTTTTGTAATTGCAGAGCTCCCGTACAAAGGAGACTCGCCCCGATTTTCTCTGCGGACGTCTAACCCGACGCCCACTTGTATTCCGCTGCCGACGGTAGTCAATGGACCCTGTTTTCACGCTACAAGTTTATGCTCCATTTCACTTTGAAGTCCATCACCCTCTTGTTTACATTGTTTTCCATAGTGTCAATTTTTGACTTAATCAGCATTGATTTTCGTTCTTCCACAACATCACCCACTGGGCCAGAAGGTCCGCACGGCCAGCTCAACTCGGGAGAAATTAATCAGTGGTGGCTCGTGGTGGTCGAGGAGCTGAGGCATACCGCTGGAGGCACCAAGGGAGGGTGCACTCATCCAATGGTCTCCGCGTAGTCCCTCATGGATCTAGGTGGGCTTGGATTTCTCTGTGGTTGTTGATTTTGCCATGCGAGGTTCCTATACTCCTCATTGTCATATATGACCTAGTGGTTACTTCTCGGATCGGTATTGCCTTCATGTGGGGGTTCCATTTTCTCTTAAATAATTTTCTCTTACGTAACCTCGAATCGCTTGCCTTAGAATTTTTGATCCCAAACATTCAATCAAGCAAAGAGAAATAAGGCAACACAAGACAACACCAAAAACAGTCCTGCAAGAAATTTTCTCTCTTTTTTTTTTTTTTTTTTTTTATGAAATGAAAATAAAATAAAAATGACTATGAAATATAAAAGAAATTCACCAAAATCCTTGTGATGAGGATCACAAGTGTTCCATTCACCAAATTCACTTTAGGCACCATCCCCGACAACGGCGCCATTTGATTCAGGCACAAGAGGGTGATCCCCGAATCAACAAAATTTTATACTCTGTTCCTCCTACGCCGTAGTCAAGCTAGCTACAATATAGCTGGGTCTAGGGTCGAACACAAAGACGAAGTTTTCGTACAAATGATTTGAGTGAAGTCAAAAATGGTGAATTTAATTTGGATTTTAAGGTTTGGTTGAAAAACAAAGGAGGTTTTCTTGGGGTTCAAATCAAAATAAAAATGAAGAAAATAAGAAAAGAACTCCTCAAGTCTCGTGCCACTGGTTATGGTTTTTGTGGGCGACAATATGTCCTTCTGGCTCTTTTCTCGCAGGCTGGGGAACATGACATATAGTCATTTCCCGAACCGGATCTTCATCTAGCTTTAAAAACTAAACCCTATGATTTTCCCTTTTGAAACATAGCTTAAATGGGCATAAATACCCTAACAAAGGAAAACACATCTCAAAAACCCTAATCCACGATAACTAGCAGGAGACAACAACCGAGCCTCCCAATGGATCTAGTGAAAGTATCCATTGAGCCCAAAGCTTGCCAAATGCACATTAAAGAGAGCATGCTATGATTTAACTAAGTGAGAAGCAGGAACTTAAACAACCATAAATGTGTGTGCTAAAACAGAGGACCGCGTGGCGTTACTCCCCTCCATAAACCGCTGCTCCGCAGCCGTCCTCTTCAAGGAGAAAAGAGGCCTAGCCAACCATCCTCTGAGTTTTCATCCTCAGAGGAGTGTTTGGTAGCCGAGAAAGAGAGAGAAAATGAGAGAAAAGGGAAAAAAACGGGAGAACTGGAACCCTAACTTTATTTACAGCAAAAAAATCGTCCCCTCGACAGTGTATACAAAATGGCTTATGTAGCCTTACAAAACTAAGTGAAATACCATACAATCCAAACATAAGTGATTACAACAAGGGTAGAAAGGAGAAAAACAAAACTATAAATAAAAAGAACAAAAGCGTGAGATGCAAAGATGATAATGAGTCGCAGAAGGAACAAGGCGCCGAGGGGCAGAATGCTGCACACATGAATGTTTTTCCTACAAGCAGGTTTTTCTTCACATTTTCAGTTTTCTTCCTTCCGCGATCTGATTTGAAATGATGAGTTTGATTAGAATTCTTCGTGCTTGATCGACTCAACAATTTCTCGCATAACTGCCGCAAAATCGCAAAATTCTACACAAAACGCGATCAATAAAATAATGGGACCTAATATGCAAATCGGGTTAATTAGAATGATTAGTACACAAAAAGCACTCAAAACCTATAATAAATAGGGTTCAAAATAGCACTTTTTGGGCACTAATCAATATTCAACAGTTAAGCATCAAAACAAGATAAAAATTCCCCCAAACTTTCAATCATGCTATATCAAAGACAAATTTAAAAATTCAATTCAAGAAGAAGAAGAAAAACTACCCTTTTCGGGTCTCTTTATGCTGATTGATGTCTGACCTGCATGCTCTCCTTTTGCACACTTCATTGCCCTCAGAAAACAAAAAAATATTTAACTATTCTTCAATCACTAAGGAATACACCATGTGAATCTATTAAAAAATTTAAACACTCGGAAATCAGAAATGAAACAAGCAAAATTTAAAAATAAACCGGGTGTGGATCGCTTCTTCCACAAAGCTACTCCATTTTTAGTCTCTAGTTGGACTTTTCGCCACATTGTTCGCTTTCTTCAATTTTTCTCTATTCAAAATTATGGGTTTACTTCCAATTGCTTTTCCAAGATAATGTTTTTAATCTATGACTATTAACTTTGAACTCCTCACGATTACCGGTTCTGCACACGTCTAAATCGCGGTGCTTGATACCACTGTAAATGGTCCACTCCATTTGGATTTCAGCTTTCCTGGAAAGAGTCTTAGTCTGGAGTTGAATAACAAACCCGATCTCCCGCTCGAATTCTCCTCAAAATTGATCATGCCATTTTTTTGTTTTATCCTCGTAGATTTCCTGAACTATCATAGGCTTCATTCCTCAACCCTTTTCCAATTCATTTAATCGAGTAACCTTTCCTAGTTTTAAAATCAAAATTAAGCTTTTGGATGGCCCACATAGCTTTATATTCTAGCTCAAGAGGTAGGTGACAAGGTTTCTGCAAAGACAAGTCTCAGATGGGACATTCCAATGGGAGTTTTAAAGGGCCCCGTATGCCCATAGTGCATCATCAAGCTTCAAAGACTAATTCTCCCGCTAGAAGTTGCATTTTTTCTGCACCTTTATTTCCTATTGAAATTTCAGCGCTTCCATTTGTTTGAGGATGATAAGCCAAGCTCATAATGTGTTTGATACCATGTGCTCATGAGTTTGTCAAACAATCTTATTTGCAAAATGGCTTCCTCCATCACTAATTATAGTTCGTGTCCTAAATTCGCCGAATATTTCTTTGTAAAACCCCACAACTCGTATTGGCATCATTCTTTTGGAGAGGTTATTGTTTCTTACTCCATTTTGATACATAATCCACAAACTAGGGAGTATGTATATATTTCCAAATGAAACTGAATAGGCTCCCATAAATCCATTCCCCATACATCAAACAATTGCACCACTGTGATACCTTGCAGGGGCATCTCATGCCTTTGGTCGATATTTTCCATTTTTTGGCATTGATCACACAAATCTCACCCATTCAAAATAATCCTTAAAATCGTAGGCCGCAAAAATCCTTAACCCGGAGAATTCTTACGGGCCGCTGATCTCCCGCAGCAGTGTTCTCCATAGCGATGCATGACATTCTTTAAAATCTCGCTTGCTCACCTTCCCGCACACATCTCCTTATAATCGACATCAGCTCCTTTTAAACAATACCGGGTCATCCTGCATGTAGTACCCGCCGTCACCCTTAACTTTTTTCTCGGGCCAGCCGACCTGCGGCATAATTCCACAAGCTAAGAAATTCACAACACGCATACCGTGCAGGATCGAGGACAACAAATAACGCCATCCGGAAAATTTTCTACTATTCTTCCTTCTTCTTGCATAGTGGTTTTCTACTCTTGACAAGTGATCGCCTATCACATTGTTACTACCTCTTCTTGGCTCCTTATTTCTACATCAAATTCCCCGCAATAATAGCACTCCACCCGATCAATCTCGCTTTGCTTTTCTTGCCATTAGATATTTAATTACTCGCATGATCGCTGTGTATAACAACATGAGACCCTAAAATGTATGGTTTTGAACTTTCTCACATGCAAATACTATTGCCAAAGATCTCTTTCGCAGTGTATAATTTTCAGGCTTCAATAAAGGTTTGCTAGCATAGTGTATGGCCTTGAACATTTTTTTTTCATCTTTCTATCCCCAACAGCGCCCCATTGCAAAATCACTGGCATCACACATGATTTCAAATTCTCTGTTTCAATTATGTTTTGCCATGATGGGAGCTTCAAGTAGTTTGAATTTGATTTCTTCAAATGCTTTTTTGCAGGATTCATCAAAATGGAATTTAGTATTTTTTTCCAAAGAATCAGAGCAGTGATCTAGCAATTTTGAGAAATCTCCGATAAATCTCCTCTGAGAATCTCTATAAACCAGATGTCCTAAGAAACTCTAATTCCCTTGACTCCAGAGGGTAGGCATTAGGTTTCCTAACGAAACTTTGGCCCTGGTCTACCTCAAGCCCCGTCGCATAAATCACGTGCCCCAAGACACCTTCAGGAACTATAAATGGCATTTTTCCCACTTGTAGCCGCACTTATCTTTACAACTTTGAAGACTGGTCCCTGTGTTATGCATTGTTCAAAACTGATCCATACATCGTAAAATCATCCATGAAGATCTCCATAACTTCTTCTCGCTAAATCGAAAATATACATCATGCATCTTGGAAAGTACTGTGAGCATTACACAAACCAAATGGCACTTCCTCCTAAAAAAAGTACCAAATGGGTAGCAAAAGTAGGTTTTCCTGAATTTAGTACAGCAATTTGCTTATATCCAGTATCCATCAAGAAAAACAAAACGTAGGGTGTCCCGCTTAACCTATCCAAGATTTGATCAATGAGTGGGAAAATGATCCTTTTCCGGTTGCAAAAGATTCAATTTTCTCGTAATCAATACACACAATCCATCCCTCCGCCGCCTTGTAGGAACCGGCCTCATTCTTTTTCATTTCTGATCACGTTGAATCCATCTCTTGGGAACCACATGCACCGGGCTTACCTAAGAACTATCTCGAGAGTAGCATATATAAACCCCGCATTTAACCAGACATTTCAGAACTTCTTTCTCTCGACAACTCTTCATCACTGGGTTCAGCCTCCTTTGATGCTCAATAGAAGCTTTGCATTATCTTCCAAAGAATATTTCAGTAGTACAAATAGAGGGACCGATACCCTTCAGATCTTCAATTGACTAAGCAATCGTCTCAGATTTTCTCAAAATTGGTCAAAGAATCTGCTTCTTCACTACCAATGCAAATTGATAAGATAACCAGTTTTCTTTCGTGTTCTAAAACTCATATTTTAAATGACTCGGGCACTTCTTTCAATGTTAACCCTTCGCACTAGTTTCCTACTCATGAGTTTGTTTCCTGCCGCTACTTCATCTTGACTGCTTTCATTTATATCGAGACTGCTTCTTGTTAAACAAATTTGGAAGGCAAAACTTCACAATCAAAGCTCTCAAGGTACTGAAAATTCATCTCAATTTCATTGATAGAGTGTTGAATGATACAATCAGAATTCAATTCATCATTGAGAAGGCTAGTGTTTCTTACAGCCATACAATTGTCTAACTCTACATTAGGATGTTCCAGGATCCTATTAATATTAAAATGCACTGCTTCATCCCCAACTCTAAGTGCTCGGCCTCACCTTCGTACGCTCATCGCACTCCCATTGCTGGGCAAGAGGCCTTCCCAAAGAACAGCGAAACTTGGGTATCTTCTCCATCTGCATGATAACAAAATCCACCGGAAAATGAATTTCCAACTCGACAGGTACATCTTCCGCACGCCCTCCTGGTTGTGCCATTGATCTATCATCCATCTGCAATGTAATTGATGTTGATAGTTCCAAATTTAGTCTCTCAAGACTACTCGATAGAGTACCAAATTTATACTGCTTAATCACATAAAGCTTCTTGAATTCGTATTTCATGGAGCGTGGAATGGTGAAACTCGCTAGGGTCTTTCATCTTCACTGAGCTTCGCCGGATAATGGCACCTGCAAGTAAAGGTCACTAAGTTAATCATACCTCCTCGCCTATCTTTCTTTCTTGCTCAAGATTCCTTTTAAATTTTGCATAAAAGAGGCATTTGGCCGGACACCTCTCGCAAATGGATATTTATTTCCATTTTCTTTTGAAATATCCAAGAATTCTAGAAAACCTGCTCTTCTTCGACTTCCTAAGTCTCTGGAATGGCACTCGCAGTGTATACACTGCATTCTTCCTTCTTTTCCTCTGTCACATTTCCTTTCACTGCTCAATCTCGGGTTGCTCTCTCTTCTTTCTTTCAGCCCCTTCTTCTCCGCTCTTAGCCTCTCTTTCCCTTCGTTTTCGTTGCCGGCCAAATCCTTCCCACTTCTTAACCTGATCACATGCACTGGTTCTTCAGGTCACTAGGGAATGTTCCCTTTGCTCACGATTATATGATCAGGCCATTGCTCCTATCAGGTCTCTAATTTTTTAACGAGGCATTAATTTTCCTAAACATTCGAGCATTAGACTCAGTGCTTCCAAGTCCGATAGTTTCTGCCTCATAGAATTGTAATAGCTCTCATATCCCCCCCATGAACCCGCAACATCCGTTTCCAATTTTGTCAGTCCTCTCACCCCGAGGTATTCATTTCCCGCTTTCACTGGCGGCCGCCGCCGGAACCTTTGGTGGTCAGCCGATATCCTTGCCGAGGATGTCGGTCTCCGCTCGGGCCGTAGTGCCCTCCACCATATGAGAAATTTTCATGGTTCCTTAGTGCTGGGTTGTAGTGTGTGGTAGGTTAGGATTTGGTTTGAAATGATAACTTCTTTGCTCGTTCACGTACTTAACCTCCTCTGCACCATAAGAATCTTCTTTTGTTGGCACGCCAGCACTTCTCCTCATAAGTCTCTCTTCCATCAAGCCTATTTCATGAGCAAAGGTATCTTCCTCTCTTGCTCATTCATCCTATGCATTATGGCATCCAACTTTGTTTTCCATGGTCAGCCATTCGCTTCTACCTACGACTCCATTTTCCTCCTCGCTACTTCCTCTTGAAAACTCGTATGGAGCTTCATATTGCATTTTGCCAAGTCTTCTATCGCATCTTCGCCTTCAAGATTTCTTTTACGCTTGAATGCTCCACAAGATGAAGCATCGATAATACCCTTAGATGTATCATCTTGAGCATGATACACTATGTCCATCCGGGTCTTCGTATCTATTCCATGAATCTAGCATCTCTTCAGCAACCTCTTGAATCTTTCCTAAGCTACTACATGCTCATCTTCCCTTTGTTGGAATACAATTATCTCTCTTCGTCTCTCAAGCGAGACGGGGGAAAGAATCAGCCTATAGGTTTCTACCAACTCTTCCCAAGTATCAACGTAATTGCGGCAATGATTCATACCATGTGGCTGCTTATGTCTCTCAAAGAAAATGGGAAGATGTGCTTACTCACCTCTCGGGTCTCACAATCGCAGTTTCATCAGATTCGCCATCCGAGAAATCTTCCCAGTGTCACTGGTCTTCTGGGATGACCAGTAAACTGATGTTGCCGAACCATTGTAATTAAGGCTGGCTTTAGTTCAAAATTATTTGGCGCTCACAGAGGGTCGTCCGACGCGTATCACTCTTCCCGAATAATAAGCCTGCAAATCCTCCATCGTGTTAGTAATGGGGGCCTTTTGGCCGCCGTCCGGCTCCTCTGTTTGTCATGTTCTTCGCTATAGCTGCCGATTTTGTCTTTCTTAAGCTCCCGAGTGTTCTCTCCAATTCAAAGGTTCATTGAATTCAGTCGATCCTATTTCTATGCATTAAAGGTTTTCCTGTAATCAAAACACACTCAGATTAATAGGATTAGTCAAACTTAAACAATTATGTCCAACATGGCTTTAAAAATTAGTGACTGATGTAGCCAATGTTTGAAAAGCTATTTTTGTTCTTTTGTTAAAAATGTCCAAATTAGTATTTCCTTCTTTTGTCAGGATATTGATCTAATTAATTCTTTCAATCCCCGGCAACGGCGTCATAAAAACTTGTTCACCTTTTTCTATATAGACTAAAACCCTCAATTAACACATGCCTACAAGAGCCTTACAATTCTCTTATACCCATGTCACTTCGATGATTCGCTGATAAAATAAATTTCTATTAATGTCTCGTGGATAAAAATATAAGGGTTCGCCTATGACACTCCAAGTGCACAGTCATACAAGAGTAAATCTGAATGTAAGTCTAGGTATCATTCCATAGAGATTGATTAGCTTAATTATTGTGAACTACTTGAATCACTAAATTTTCATACTATTTGGACTCAAAACTCATAGTGAAAGTTTTATCAAAACTATAAAAATTAAAATCTATACTATTGAATATTCTCAAATTAAACTAAAACAAAAGTAAATGACTAAAAATAAATTGTACATAAAAGAATGAATTGAATCAGTTTACTGTGAGAAACGAAAACTATCAATGAAATACAATGGAACAATCAATTCAAAGACTAACCATTGCCTGCTTTCTTTTATGTATGGATATGATTTTTGTCCAAGATTTCCCAATTATTGGAATTGGATTTCTCCCTTTTCACTGATTTAATATCCTTGCTTCTCTCGAAGACAAGATCAAACTAGCTACCCGTATTCCACATTCTCTTGCAAGATCTAGGCATTTTTCTTTCTCAATACTTCACACCCATTTCCTCGGGATAGCTGCATCCTTTTACTTCACCTTCTCAGATTTTAGCTAAGTTTCTACTACTTAACGGGGTGGCTCAACCTCCGTGATCTATGGGTTTATCCCTTTCCCCTTGATTAGATCTATTAACATTTGGATTGGAACTTATCCTTAGATACAGAACTCTCTCGATGATTTATATTGTTAAATACACCTCCAACTTCAATTATGAGCGAATGGGGGATTTATCAAAATGAACCTCGTGAGTTTCGTTAGCCTGGGTCAATAGTAGCCGAACATACCTGCAAAAGAATGCTCTAAACTCAGAATCTACCGTCACGTATGGCATCCCGGATATCGTAGTACATATCTCTCAACTGGTACTAGGTACTACTATTGGGAACTTATCCATTAAAAACGACACCGATTAAGTAAAAACTAAACCCAAATTAATTCTCCATAAATGTGCAGGAAAGACTGTAACTAAATGTAAATCAAATCCAACAGAGCTGCGTTCTGATTACTGCATTGCGAATTAAGAAATGGAGTACCGATCACGCACAACCACTGTAATTGCAATAAAACTGAGAAGAAATGAATTCCAGAAATTTGTCTAGATTTCATAAATTTCCAGAAGTAACATCAAGAAAATAAGATATCAAATTTCAAATCTACTCGTCCCTCGCACGTACCGCAGGATTCAAAACCAGAAAATAAAACTAAAAATAAAACTAAAATAAAACTAAAATAAAATCTGCTTTATATTATACACTGAGTTCCTCTTCTTTTCCCTTTCATTGCAGCTAAGGTGACGAGAAACCAGTTTTGACATTATTCAAAAGCTCTCATTTACACCCGCAAAATAATGTGGGCCGAATCCCCAAAATGCTCCAGTGGAATCCAAAAAGAAAAGCCCAAATTTCACCTGCTCTATGTCGCGACCATGTTGATGTCGCGACATGGAATTCTCCCCGATGGCTCATGATCCGGCCGCGACTTCTTCCTTTCTTTGCAATCCGCTTTGTCTTGCAAAACTCCCGATCGCTGGTTCGGACATAGAAGTGATGTCGCCACATCTTTGCTCCCAAGATTCCTTCAAAGGTTTATGTCGCGACTCAGCTTGATGTTGCAACTTTATTTCTTTCCTTCCAACTATTTTCCAGCCGCTGACATCAAAGTGATGTCACATCCTTTCTTTCCGTCACTCTCTTAGGTCGCGACTTGAATGAGTGGTTGCGACATCATTTTTCTTGTTAAGACTTTCAATTCTTGTTTTCATGTCACGACCTGTATAGCATGTCGCGACTTCAATTTGATAATTTAATTAAAAACTAGTTGCGACTTCTTTCACTTGCGAAGATCTCTTACGGCTTTATACATGATCCTTTGTCATACTGTGAGTGATGTCGCGACATCATTTATTTCCTTTTGGCGTCATACATCGAAATGATGTCGCGACATGATTTTCTTTCATTTGATCGCTTCCTTTAATCTCGACAACGCCTTCTTTGTCGTAGAATCTCTTCAAGTCACGATCACTTTTCACGTTTCGGGCTTTTCTTCAAAGCTAAATTGTTGATGTCGTGATTCTGATTTCATCGGAAACCTAACTCGTCGACTTAAATTCCGCTTGACCCTCTCGTCTTCAGCCGATTTCTTCTCGATTTTTGCTAAAAGTTGATTTTCTCATTCGTATTTTCCCGCAAATTGGAATTTGAGTCAATTATCACTTCTGGGCAGATAATCTAACATTATTTCTATATTAAACTCAAAAATGGATTAAAAATCTAATGAGTTTTTAGGACTCCACGCACGCACTGTGCGTAACTCGACACCGAAGTCTACAACCTCTACTCAGGGAGAGGCAACCCTGTGAGTTCATCCGACAAAAACATCCTCATACTGCAGATCACTCGAGGTAGATCTTAAGTTCGGTCTCACCTCGT
Source organism: Tetrastigma voinierianum (assembly GCA_016808115.1). Lineage (NCBI taxonomy): Eukaryota > Viridiplantae > Streptophyta > Magnoliopsida > Vitales > Vitaceae > Tetrastigma > Tetrastigma voinierianum. The sequence goes on along the minus strand of JAEQBH010001718.1, from coordinate 79,849 downwards.
CCCTGTGTGGTAAGGCTTCGCTAGCCAACCCTAGCTAACTCGTCCCCCTCGAAGACCGGGATTCCGTACACCGTCCCAGGCACATTGCTTGATCCCCCCAAATACAACACGAGTACCATATTGCGCGTAGGCTATGAATCTCCTATGCTCACAATGTATGACGACTCTATTAAGTCGGGCCACCAATCCATCCCTAGGATGACGTCGAACCTAACACATGTCCATGACCCTTAGGTTCACCGCAGTAGAATCCCCGAGAACTCGACTCGCAACCACCCACATATCATCCCTATCCTCGCCTCTAAACCCCTGTGGGAGAACTCACATACAGCGGGCTCCTCCAAGGCCTCAACCTCTAAGCCCAACTCTAGCACAACTGATGCAACAATGAATGAATGCGACTTGACCGGTAATCAAATAACACTCTTACCCATGTGATAAGAAACATACCTCGTATGATCGTCGATCCGCTCGACTTAGCCGATGGTGTGATGGCGTAGACACTCCCTTGAACCCTTGACGTCCCTGCCTGTGGGCCTCGTCATTTGCCACGGCCCATAACCTGGCCTCTTTAGCCTGCTTGTGTAACGAAAGGTGCCCGTGCAGCTCCCTGAAACTAATACTAGCTCCTCCTCTAGCCTATAAGAGGTGAGGAATATACTCGTATCCTCTGCCCCATCGCCGGACCGGGACTACCGGCCCCAAAACCCCGGGATCCCCGTCTCAGGGGCAATCCTTCTCCTCATATGTTCCAGTCATCGCAACTAGCACACCATCCGCCTTGCACGACTTGTAACCCTGATCTGTCCCTGGCCCTGATGGCCGTGACTCTGGAACCCTTGTGAACTAGAAGCCTTCTGCTTCTTTCCCGAACTAAAAGAAGACTGACTCTCCTTCATCTTTCTACTAACACCCGCATCCCGAGTGCTCCGAGCATCCTCGATCTCTCTCTCTAAGGTCATGGCAAATTCCAACCATGTAAAGTCAATGTCCCGTATGCAAGTCCTACAATCCGCCTAAATGGACAACTTTAGTCCATTCTCGAATATCCTAACCTTGGCCATGTCCGGTGACATCAGTCATCACAAAGAAACTGGCTAGCTTCGTGGAATCTAGCCACACACCCACACTCTGGCCATATCCCGCTTCAAATTTAGGAACTCCTCGGAAGCCTTCGTGTCGAAAGCAAAGGTCCCAAAAATACTTACCCATGAACAAATTCCCATAACTCCCCACCCATGTCATTGCCCTAAGTCCCTAGAGGTCTTTGCCCGCCTCTTTACCATACTGGGACTCACCCCCAGTCTGGAATGTGTAGCTAGTCCGATTCTGGTCGCTTTGCAGGTAACTTAGCTAGCCTCCAACACCTTCCTCTCGACCAGATGAACCACTTGGCCTGCCACCACGATTCTCCTCCTCCCCGTGAATACCTCCAGGATGATGTGCCCTAACCCTGTGAGGTTACTCGGACTCCCCTCAAGGCCTATCGCACTTAGCTCTATGCAATAGAGCAGCAAATTCGTAGTCCCGATAGCCTCACAAAGGCCTGCTTACCAACATCGGTGGTGCTCGACTGCATCCCATGGATTCACCCCCACGCCCCGCCCCTTGACTAGCTATCTACACATGTCAAATGGCAAGTTAAGATTCAATGCAATATCTCTAAGGTGTAAACACAACCTCGAGACACTATTTGCATACTAAAAACATTTCATACACAATGTCCATGCATTCATAGGTAATGGAAGACAATAATTCCATATATTAAATCATATTCAACAAAAGAAAATTTTTTTTATTTTTTTATTTTTTTATTTTTGAAAACCTTGTGAACAGTGCTCATGAACAGTGTCCCAAACAGTGACTCAGAACAGTACACTAAGTCAAAATTGGGTCGAAAAGTACGCTGCACACCCATGGCTGTTATCATACACATCGCGCCCCGCAAAGGCGCGCACAAGGCCATGTCGCGGAGCCGCCGCATCGCGCCCTCCCCGCCGGATCCGCTCGCCGCAGCGCAGACCGGCCGTGTGATTTAGTGCCCAAAAAGTGCTATTTTGAACCTTATTTATTATGTTTGAGCGCTTTTGTATACTAATCATTCTAATTAACCCGATTTACACATTAAGGTCCCTACTATTCTACTGATCGCATTTTATGGCAAATTTTGCAGTTTTTGCTAGCTAATCATGCCAACATTGTTGAGTTGATCCAAACATGAAGAATTCGAGTCAAACTCAACATCATAGATCAGAGACCAAGTGGAAAAAATAGAAGAAAATAGAAAAATAGCAAGTCAGCAGTGGATGTAGGGAATAAAGGGGCCAATGCGGAACAAGAACATAGATCCAAAAGATAGTGGGAACATGAATTTACTATAGCATACTTTTAAAATTTTCGCACGCAAAATTTTCGCTAAGATAATGTAAATTTCATAGCCTATTTAAATTACCGCTCATAGCTAAAATTTCCAATTTTGCTATTTCAGTACATTTTTCGCCATATAAATCGAAATTCACTGCTCATAGCTTAAAATGGTCAGCTTTGTGTTTTTGATGTTTTTGACCCCAAACTAATTAATGTGCTTTGATTATTTACCATTTTGTCTCCTATCAGATTTACATATTTTAGGTATTTTTGGTATTTCACACATCTTTAGATGACTATATAAGCCAATCTCTATGGCTTGGTAACCCTAACTTTTCAATCTTTCACAGACAACACATGCCTTGCTCAGTTTTCTCTCTTCTCTCTCCTCTTTCTCTCATTTTTCCTAAAAGTACCAAACACCTCCGAGGATGACAACTCAGAGGATGCTGCCGATCTCTTCCTCCTTGGAAGAGGAGGACTACTCGGGCTTGGATTTGAGGTAACCGACATTCTCTATTTTTATCGAGGGCATTATTTCTGGGCTTATGTTCCTATCCTCACTCTAGGTTTAAATCTCCAAATGCATCTTGATCGACCAAGATTTGGCAATCTTTAGGTTCATTGATGCTTATTGTTAGATTCAAGTGATATCCATTAGTTGCCTTTCATTTTTGTCGTGGAGATGAGTCCGTGAGGTAGGTTTCACTGCCCTGGGACCATGAATGTTTGTTAAATGTCATATTTCAAAAGGGAAAATCATGTGGTTTAGTTTTTAGAGCTAAATGAAGATCCTGGCTCGAAATACTATTATATGTCATGCTCCCCAATGCGAGGAAAAGGCATCCAGGACATGTTAGTTGCCTTAAAACCCTAAACCAAGGGCCCAAAACTTCAAGGAGTTCTATTTTACATTTTATTTTTATTTATTTTTAGTTCGAGAACCAACCATCCCCCCCTCGTTTTTACCTGTAAAACCTTAAAAATCTAAATTTAATTCACCAATTCTCTCAATTTCACTAACCATTCAGGATTTAAGAAACCCATCCCCGTGTTCAACTCCTTTATAGACCACTATATCAAGCAAAGTAGTTTCCTCGACTACAAGTAGCAGGAACTTAGGATATAAATTTTGTTGATTCCTGATCACCCTACCGTGGCACGAATCAAATGGCGCCCTCGCTTCCGGATGGTGCCTAGCGCATTCGACGAGTTTCCTCGGAACACTCGCGGATCCTCACACAAGTTTTGGTGAACTTATATTTCATTGTCATTTTTTTTCTATTTTATTTTCATTTAAAAAAAAAAAAAAAAAAGAAAAGCGTTGCGTGGTTAAGTCTTGCCTCGTTTTTATTGCAGATTACATGTTCCAAAGTGGGCTTGAACTAGAATCAAATGGAAGAACAAAAGATAATGAGTACCCCCCGCTGAGAGTGGACCCTAGAGCATATATATGATTAAATTTTAGGGACACGCTGTGAAATTTTTCATGAATAAAGTGGCAGCAACTCCGTAGAGAAATCCAAACCCATATAGGTCTATGAGGGAATATAGAGACCAATGGATGAGTAATACACCCGCTTCATAATGTTCCTCAACTTATATACCTCCTCGCTTCTCCATTATTTTACCCAACTCAAATTTCACAACAACCACCACCCTTATCCCCGTTGAACAAGCCATCCCCGAATTACAAACAAGTGGACAATTTCATGTAGGATAATAAAGGCGCTGAATGTTCAGCTAATAGAACAAGACAAAGTGGAGGCTCTAACAAGAATTGGATGGGTTCCAAAGCTAAATCGATCAAAATCTTGACATCCCGCAGAATCCATCTCAATGCTCACCAATCAATTTATTCATCAGGAGAGAATCCGATAAGAGTGCTTCTTGACCGACACTATTGTGGGTGAACAGCTCCTAATTGCAAACAGGAGGAATCTTAAGAGGAAACTACAGCGTAAGATCCTCCTGAGGAACTACAGGGTGCCCCACAATTATGTGTAGAATATGGGCCATGGAAAAAGGAAGAAATGGAAAAGCCCCATCAGTTCACTACCAAAGCCACCAACAAACCATCGCTAACAAAGACTTCTCGACTCGCCTTCATATCGCCCATACCGCAAAGACACCAAACCGTGAAACACCCACCATAAAGGCCACCCTATCACTGCCTGCCCTGCAAAGCTTTAGAAAGTTAGTGGCCATTGTACAGAATTTTGCCAATACCTCAAACAAGATGGCAGCTGCACATACTGCATGGCATAGTGGATGGTTCGGTGCCTGCCTCTGATTTGGAGCACCCAAATCCTGATTTCCGAGCTCCGCTGGCCATAAATGTTCTCCTGGGGCCTGGGCGAAGTGGCTCGGGGAGCACAAATTCTCCCCACTTCTTTTGTGTTTAATTTTCGTGTTTTATTTTATTTTATTTTATTTTAATTAGATTTCATCAATTTTTCTTCTTATATTTTCTCTAATTTTTAGTTAATTATTGTTTTTAGATTAAATTTTACTTTTCTGCAATTTTTCCTAATTTTTCTTGTGTCAATTTTTGCATTTTTAAGTGATTTTTGAAGGCCGAAATGAAGAGCAGAGCAAACAGTACCTCCTCTATGGCATAGCCAGCTCTCAATGATAGCTACCAAGAACTATCGCTTAAAAATTTCGCAGCCGGTAGCGAAATCGAATTTCCTCACAATAATCAGAATTTCGCTAGCTAGCGAAATTTTGCTAGCTAGCGAAAATAACTGTTGATTCCACTAAACGCCAAAACAGCCAACAATGTTCCATTTTTTTTTTTTTTTTTATTTTTTTTATTTTTTTATTTATTTATTTTATATTTTATATAAGGGCAAAAACGCTTCGTTTTTTTTTTTATATATATATTATTTTTATTTCAAAATATATATTTTATTTTATATATATATATATATATAAATATAATTTTTGTCTCTAAAAAAAAAAAAAATTTTTTTCTATTATTTTTACTTTTATTTTTTATTTTTTTAATTAATAATTTTATTTGATAAAAAAAAATAAAAAAATTTCGCTAGCACAAGCATTTTCGCTACTTAGTTAGGCTCGCTAAGCTAACGAAAATGCTAGCTTAGCGAAAATTCTTTGCCAAGTGGCCCCACTTTTGCCTCTTCAAATTTTGTTTCGCCCATAACTTTTTCGCATTCGAACTCCATTTTAGGCGTTTCTTGGTACCGCAAGTGAAAGCTTGTAGAGTGTACAATCCAAATATGACTAAAGAACATTTTTGAGATTATTATGAAAGTGTAATTTTAAAAATGCTCAAACTGGTCACTTTTTTCCTCTCTTTTCTTCTCCTAACTTGTTTATTTGAAGCCCAAACGGAGTGAATAAGGTGCTTCATGAAAGCTTGTGAAAATCTTATCCAAAGAATGATCACATCTCATCCAGAGTAACACTCTTCCTTAATTTTCCAATCCGAGCCCCATTTTTATCACCCAGATGTCTTCGGGTCAGGGGAGAGTTAATAAGGAAGTGGCTTTCTTTGTATTTATTCTTTTGTACTATTTTATGCAAGCCCATTTTGTGATATTCAGTGGCTTACTGGGTTCCCTTTCTATAAAGCTGTTATACCATACAACTTATTTTTTTCAAAATCCGGACCCATTTAGCAATCAAAATTTTTTGTGATTTTGCCTAATCTGCAAGTTGGAAAATTGAAACTTTGTCCAATTCTATTAATGTTAGATTGGTTCCATGCCTAATTGAGTGGACAATTAGTTGAACTCTTGTTTGATTTCTGACTTTTCTTCCATCTTAGCCTAACCACACACCGAAAGCACATTGGGGCCAATTGACAAATTAAAACTACGCAACCTCCTTTACTCAGATAATCTCTGCTTCCTAGTTTCATTGACCGCCTCTAATAGGTTAAGGACCCCTGTGGAAAGAAGGCCAATGTGTCTTCGAAAAAAAAAAAGAGAAAAAGAAAATAAAAAGAAAAGAAAAAGGAAAGAAAAAAGAAAAGGAAAAGAATAAAATTTAACGTCACTTTGAAACCCGAAAGAATGTCCGAGGGGTATATGGCTTAAAGCCTTTAAAGCCCTAAAAGGCCCTAAACCTTCACTCCGGTCAGGTCAAACTACTGAAGCTCGTTACATGGGTGGATGGGTGGAGCTTAGCAAGCTTGTAGCTCGGAGTTTCTCGAAATCATTCTGAGTCCCGGTGAAAACCCGAAGAGTTTCAGGGCTGAAGATCCATGACTTGGTGCCCTGGGTCTTAATTGGTTAGAGTCACCCAGAGGATCCCCTCTCCTCCTCCCCCGCATGGACTTTGGGTGAGGTCGATTCTCAAGCGATTGCACCCTACAACACAAAAATAATTGTGGAATAAGAGGGTCCCGATCGGCTTAGGTTGGTTAGCATGCTAGGTCATGTAGTAGCTAGGTCATGAGAGTGCGCTTTAGCAGCTTATTGTTGAGAGTCGGATCAAACAAAACATTTAGATTTTGTGAAGTTTCGTTGATTCACCAAGAAGGATGCTCTTTGATACTCAATTTCAGATGGCATTCCATTCTCTCATGATAGTTATCAAGTACTCCGCTTTTGTTGATTCTTACTTAAGGTTGCATTACCATTCACAACCTTTTGAATCGCAACCTTTTGTAACATAATTTTATTATCATTTTGTATGCTCTCTTTCTTTTCTTTCTTCTTCATTGCTAAGGGATTGAATGTGTAGGCTAGGTAAGTGTGATTAAGGCCCAAAAAGTGCTATTTTCAACCCTATTTAGTATAGGTTTCTGAGTGCTTTGTATACTAATCATTCTAATTAAACCCAATTTTACACATTGCTGTCCCTACTATTCTACTCGATCGTATTTTGTGGGAAAATTTTGCGCTTTTGTGAGCTGACCACGCCAACATCAAGGAGTCGATCCAAACATGAAGAATTCGAGTCAAACCCAACATCACATCGTAGACCAAGAGGAGTTAAGAGAAGAAAATAGAAAATAGCAAGTCGCAGGATTTTCAGTGAATTGTAAGGGCCAATGGAAACAAGAAATGCAGGATCCACATAGGGGAACGCGACTCGCTATGGCATAGCGAAATTTTCGCTATGCAAAATTTTCGCTAAGCTAGCAAAATTTCGCTAGCTGTTGATCAACCAAAACGTGCATACAAATTTTACAACACTGATACCCAAGGACTATTAACTAATCCCCAAGCAACCTTATCATAAAACTTGTTGAAATTATAATATTTTAACCAAAAATCTCCTAGAGTAAGTCCTTTTCTAAGTTTGGTTTTGGTCTGATTTTCTCGCAAGTGCAATGTAGGCTCGATTGGCAATAAAATGGACATAAGTCCGCATATCGATCCCTGCCGAGATCTCAAGAATTCCAAAATCAACTACCCCGACTACTCAATTTCTATACTATTCGACCACTATGGATAGTGAGATCCACTTTCAGCGGTGCTAGAAATTAAATGAACATTGAGAATTAACTGAAATGAACAACAAACTTAAAAGTAAAGAATAAAGAATACGTAAAAGTTAGGAAAAATGAATAGAATTGGAATAATAATTGTTTAGAGAACCCATTACGACCAATGCTATTGTGAAGAATCAATTCCTGCTGTCAACTTGTAAAAACTTTCTTGTGAATTTCAATTAGGACCGGGTCTAAGGCAGCAGTAGTTCAGCTTTGGATCTCTCCATGCTTCACATTTCATTATCTAATCTCACCGATTCTCGAATACGTGGAATTAGATAACTACTTTAACAGTGGACTTCCCGATTCGGGTATTTTTCTTTGCAATACTTCATACCCATTTTATGGACTCAGAACCTTAGCTCCTGCTTACTCCAAGGATATACAATTTGCTACTGGCCCTCACCATTAGAATAGATCATCCTTCCTTGATTGCATCTCGCCTAACACTCGATCGGGCCTCAATTATCCGAATTGAGATGAACCTTTGTTCGCTTAAATGGACAACCTCGCTCGACTCGATCTTGATTTCAAGCGAGAAGAGGATGTATCCAAGTAAACTTGCCAGCACGATCAAAATAAAGGTGTTAATACACCTCAATAAATGCTCGTAGTCCCAGAACGTACTGCTTCACTCAGAGGACCTCCTTGAAATCAGAGCTAAGAACACTTCTTAAATCGGGTATAAGAAACTGATATTCAGACAAAACTTTAAAACCCATAACCCGGCAATAACGATGCAACCGAAATTCAGCTTGCTGGAAATAATAGTAGGAAAGATAAATTCTACCAAAGAGCATTCACATAAATGGAAGTCGGGGTTCCTCGACATCGAATTACACGCCGCAAGATTCTCCGATCATAAGAATACTGCATTTCGAAACTGGATAAACCGAATTCCAGAATTTGTCTGAATTTCCACTTTCCAGGTAGTAACTTGAAAAGAATTGAATTCTATATTCAGCTTCTTCACAAAACGATTACATCCAATTCCAAAAAAAAATCAAATTAAAATAGAACGATCAACCTAATCTAATTCGACATGGAAGGAAAATAAAAGAAAAGAAAAGAAAAGAAAACAAAATAAAAACTGAGCCTTCAAATTATCCGCACTTCTCGCTCCGTGGCCTCACAGCCGCTTTAATGAGCTGGATAGTCACAGATGATGTGGTTCTCACTGGGGCCCCTTAATCCCAATGTAGCCTCGGGCCGTGGATTTTAGAGTATCCAGCCCAAGTCACTGCCTTCCGTCGCTTAATTCGCTTCTTGTCGTGGACTTCATCGATGTCGCGACATCAATCTCACGCCGCGACATCAACTTACTCTATGTAGCCTTTGATTTGGTCATTCCCGAGGTCGCGGATATCCAATATTCTTGTCGCGACATCTTCTCACGTCCCGTGTGTTTCACTTCTTCTCCTCGATGTCGCGACTTCGATATCTTGTCGCGACCTCAGCTCAAGTCATCTGCAGTCTTCAACTGATGTCTTCAGATGTCACGACATCCATCTCTTGTCGCGACATCATCTTAGAGGATTGTAAGCTTCAATCGTCACTCCCGCTAGTCGCGACTCAATATCTTGTCGCGATACATCTCTTTATGGCTCCTCGCAAATCTGATCTGGTCGCTCCCCGGCGTCACGACAGATATCTCGGTCACCCTCACTTTATGAAACTTCAACCTTCAACCGAAAGCAGTCTGCGGTCGCTGACTTCGATCTCATGTCGCGACATCGCCCAAGGCTTGCAGCCTTCACTCTTGACGGTTGCGTCGTGACTTCAAACTTTCTCGGTCGTGACATCGGGCCAGCCTCCTCTCACTGATGAGCTTCTGATGTCGCGACCCCGATCTCACGTCGCGACTTCACCATGTTCTACAAAGATTCTCAATTTGTTCTGATGTCGCGACATCAACCTCTTTGTCGCGACAAAGACTTCATGCCTCCACAAGCTCAATCGCTTAGTTCCTCGATGTCGCGATTACGAGTAACTCGTCGCGACTCGATTCACGACTCTGAGCTTTGAACCTGTTGTTCTGATGTCACGACTTCAACTGTCGCGACTTCAGCCTCATATTTCAAGCATGGGATCTTCATGAGCAAGCTTCATATCGCGATTTCTATAACTTGTCATCCATGTCGCGACCTCACGACCGGGACCGGTGTAACCCCAAACTCACAAATAATCACCTTTCTTTTCATTTCTCGCTCTCGCCTGGATCGCACTTTATTCCACTTATTTCCTCGCATTTTCTACCGTTTTTTCTTCTTTCTTCCATTCTACCCGGCTATCAAAAATGGGTGAGTTTCTTCCTAATTGCATATTAATTCATTCAATTTTAATTGAAATAAATTAGTAAAATGGACTTAAAAGAGATGACTTTAAGCTCACGAAACTCCCAACTTAAAGTTTTGCTTCGTCCTCAAAGCAAAGAAAAGAAAGAATTGTTTTGCCCTCAAACAAATAAAAGAAAAAATTTTTAAAGACATTTTTCTCTCGATTGTTTCAAGCAAAGGGAATTCAATTTAATTGCAATGCAAGGTATGCAAAATTTTCTGTACATTTAGCTTCAAGTCCAGTTCAAGGTTGGTCTCTACTCTTTATGCCATGCAAAACTAAATTGTTGAAAATGTTTTACAAACAATATATTCCTTGGATCCTGTTGAATAATGAATTGTTTTCCTTTCTCATTTTCCTACCAGCCGTCAACTCCCTACGCTTCACAATTTTGATTGGTTTCCATTCTTCCAAATTCCATGCTTGTTTTTCTCTACATTGACCTCCACTAATGTAGGTGATTTCAAATCTTTAAGATCAGTCGTGTCTTTAGGTACTTATATCATAGTTTGGGTAATGGGTAGATGTGAAGGAATTTTTGTGTTAAGATTACCCCGAACATTTTCTTTTCTTCTACTCCTCTTCCTTATAATTCCTCTTTATGCACCCCCTAAACTTCATGTTCGGGGAGCACTCTTTGATTTCTTCAATTCGTAACCCATTCCCCTATTTCACACTCTTGTACTTCACTCGGGGAATTTCCTTAGTTTGTTAATACTCAGAATAGTGCAATGTTTTAACTTTTAGGCTTTCTAAACACTCTAGCCTAACTTTGGGTTAAGAGTCCCCATACCGTATGGCATTAGGGGTAATAGGTGTTGAAACACCCTAAGAACTTAATTGTCTCAAGAGAGTTAGGCCACAAGATAAAACTTTTCCTAGTTCTTTTCGTTTGCATTTTCATTTTCGCTTTTTCTTTTCCTTCTCTTTTTGAGTCCCTCAAAAACATAAACTCCACTCTTCCAAACTTCATTTTCTTCTTCCTTCTTGAATTCCTGGGTAATCATTGGTCTCATCACAAGGATTGAATTTTCTCGGATGGGTCAGGTTTCCATTGGCTTATTTTTGAAAAAATCGGCCTGTTTAGCTCAATTAACGGGACTAAGGTGTATGCATCAGCATCTCAATAAGGATGGCTAGAATGGCTCAAACTATCCAAGAATGGCCTGCATCATTTCTTGTCAGCTGTATCACCTAGGATTTCGCCTCAATCAATAATCTAACAAATTCTAGAATCTGGATTGAACAGCTGTGACTAACTATAAGGAGTATATTGACTCAGTTTTATTGATGAGTAAAGCTAATTGATATTCACCGTGTTCCTCGACTTACATCGCTCATACCACAAACTCAAAAATATGCTTTGCCTTCCTGTATTACATTCCTCTATTCCGACTTATCGCTTAAATATAAGTAATTTTTTTGCACCTTGTGTTTTAATTAAACTATATGCATTTTGTCCTTATTCTCGCACTTTTTTTCATTTCAAATTTATCCTCTACTTAACCGGCTTCATTCAATTAAGCCATGGACCTCTCAAATAGCTTTTATTCTGGAACTATTTCCTACTTTGATTTCCCAATCATGCAACCATAAGCAACATAACATTGAACAATCAAATGCAAAGTAAAGACAAAACAATTCAATTTAAATTTCATTTTATTTCTTGATTTCTTGCAATCAAGTGATACACAAGAAAGGATAAGGATAAGTATCACGAAGGTTAGGCAAGGAGAAGGTCTATTTTTTCTTCTTGGAAGAGGTAGCAAAAATATCGAGGATCCAGTCTAGTGTCTAAATGAATGGGAATGAAGGAAATTTCATTTCCTTCTTTCCTTTCTCTCTTCTCTCTGCTTCCCTCTCAATCGTTTCAATGACCATTTCAAGTAGAGAGGCTCAACTTTCTTGTTAAGCACATCCCGTTCCTCCCCAAGCCATTCATAGTATTTTCCATTTCCTCAAATATGACTTCTAAGAATTTAGAAAGATTATTGTTAATCAAATCTAAATTTTCTACCCATTCCTTTCCTCGCCCTCGTAGGATTCAGCCTCCCCATCGCTTGTCCCCTGGCTGCTCGCCTTGTTCCAAATTCTCCTCTGCAGAGATTTGTAAAAAAAGTAACTCTTGAAACCCTGGATTTGCTCCACAATTCCCCTGTCATGCAATTTTATCTCTTTTTCATCAATGCTAGGAGTCGAGAGTCACGATCAACCGCTATTATAGAAAGCTCATGACTCGGGCTGAGTTTCAAGAGTCAGATCGCATCTCTCTTCCTTCATTTCTTTCTGAACTCTTTCTCCTTGCCGCTTTAACATATTTCCCATCCTGCTCCTCTCTTTCTCGTTCGCTTCTTCTTTCCACCGTTGGTCTCTTCTTTGTATCTCCAACTCATGCCCTTCTTCTTTTCTCTGTTTCACTTCTTTCTTCCCATCCCGCTGTCTCTTCTTTACTTCTTTTTCATACATGGCTTCTCCTAAATTCCCTGTTTGAAGTCTAATTCCTCTCTTTCTTTCTATTTTCTTCTCGCATGCATTTAGAGTCTCCGCATTGCAAGTTATTCCCCTTCTCGGTGCTCCTCCGAGCCTCCTCATAAAACTTCTGCTTGCAGGAGTGAGAACCGGCTGGGCTGTGGGGATGGAGAAGTCTATAGGGCTTCCCTTCCCTCTGGCCTCTTCACATCTCGCAAACATGTAATCATTGTTGTCGGAGTGCACCCGGGGTGCTCCCGTCCCGACCGCTGGCCCTCCGGGTCTCCCTTTCCGGGTCCTTCCGCCGGCCCACTTCGCTTTCCGCCAAGACTCCCTTTTCCTCCTCGGCTCTCGTCCCTTGCTAACTCCTGTCATAAGGAGGGTGAAGCCTGGGACTCTTCTTCCTCGACTCCAAAACCCTCACCCGCTTCTCAAGCAAAAGAACTGTGACAAGCTGCTTCAGAGGAAGTGCACTCTTGCTTCTTCATGATACTTGCATGATAGTTCTCACATGGACACTCCTATGATGGACCTGGGTCCCTTAGTACATACTGAAAGATAAACTCTGTTTCAATGCATGAAACACCTGAGCCGAACCAAAACATTATAAACTATACCTTAAGCTTCTTCAGCGAGGCGTCTCCCTGTTTGTGAGCTCTCGCCTCTTCTTCTGGTTCAACTCCAGCCCTTCCTACCAACAGCTTCTCAATTCTTTTCTTCTTAAGATTCAAGCCCAAAATTTTTCTTTAATTGAGCCATGTTTGTGTATCATTATGCCATAGTCTCATGATGGCCTCTGCTCTGACAGATCTAATTCCAACAAAAAATATGTTCCATCCCTTCCTTCCCACATGCTGGAACAAAACTCCTCCCTCCACCCAAGTCAAAGATGGTCCCCAGCTGGTGCCACAAGCAGAGATCTCCCATCCTCTTTGTCTCAATCATCCCTGAAAGAAACACTGAAAGGTTTTAAACTCCTCCTTCCAATCAAACCCCAGCCACTTACTTGTCTTTCACTCCAAATGTTTTTCCCCATCTGCAGATTTAAATTTCACTTCTTCTCTCCTTCCCTTCCTTCCTCTGCCTTCAGAAGTCCTCTGAGTTTCATGCTCTCACACTTCCCAGCTTTGTCTTCCCTGAACAACCTCACTGGCAATCCGTCCTCTCGATGAGTTTCTTCTTCTTTTCCTCGATTGTTCGTGGTTCCTCATTATCTCGCCGTGTTAGGGGACCGCTATGGGGAAATTTCACCATCGAAGCAAGAGAAAGCTTTTCTCAAGGTCAGACCAAGTAGTGGTTTTCTGAGGTCGAGATCCGTGAGGGTAAATGATCAAGGCGAGTAATTGTTATGTGGGTCAGGAGCGGAATGAGATAGTTTCAACAGCTTGCACCAATCAATGTTCGTGGGTCGACACGTTTCATTTATGACTTGTCACATTTCCACTTCCGCTCCTTTCATTTGAGATCATTAAATTCTGGTGGCTTTTGAATTAGCAAGCCGCATGTGTCGATTTTATGTCAGCGATACGCCAGGATGTCGCGACAAGCTCTGGGTTTCGTGGAATTATTGGATGTGGCGAAAATTCCTTCTCCACTTAAAACTTATTCAATGGTCGCGAACAACGCGGTGTCGCACATGAATCTCCTCCTTCCTCACTACCCACAAACTTTCCAAAGTAGTCACGACATCGATATTGTATGGACATTAGCTAATGTCGCGACATAATATACATTTGTGACCTAAGCCCTTAATTCAATGATTTCAAAAACTTTGAATTTTTTTATTGTTTCTAACACATTTAGACATCTATCCAGGTATATTTCAGGCAACGATTTAACAATTAGTTCAATCATAACTACAGAATTTGGTTAAAGAGAAGGTTACTCCCCTTTTTCTCATGTCGCGACTCCTCACCAAGTTCTTTGGAGATCCCATTCCTATAGTTGCCAACATATTCATGTGTGAACCCTTCCCGGAAGATCCTTTGCAATAATCGAGAAAATTCTAGTTAAACTACAATCAATTTCTAATAATAATAAAAAAATTAAATCTATCCTTACAGAAAACGAGTCGACTTAATTCGCCAGCCAACTAAAGAAAAATAATTCAAAATTTAAAATCGACATTGAAATCCTCATGGGTTGCCTCCCATTAGGTACTTTTCGGTTGAGTCCTTAGATTTGGGACTTACTGTTGTGGTACTTCTTCTTTTCCTTAGAACCAGTTGGGTTCTTCAACTTCCTCCTCCCTGTTGAGGTAATGCTTTAACCTTTGTCCATTGACTTGAATTCTTCACGATGCTTGATCTTGAGTCATCCTTGCTCCAAATGTAGTACTTGACACCACTGTGTATGGCCCGCTCCAATTGGATTTTAATTTTCCTGGAAATAATTTCAGTCTAGAGTTAAACAACAGAACCTGTTCCCCTGTTTTGAACTCTTTTCTCAAGATTCTCTGATCATGCCATCTCTTTGTCTTATCTTTGTATATTCGAGCATTGTCATAAGCTTCATTTCTCGATTCTTCCAATTGAACAGATTAGATGATCTTTCTTCCTTCACGACCTTAAAATCGAGTTTAACTTCTTGATGGCCCACATTGCCTTGTATTCTAATTCAAGAGGTAGATGACATGGTTTGCAAAAAACAACTGTATGGGGACATTCGATGGGAGTTTTGTATGCGATCCTGTAGGCCCGAAGTGCATCGTCGAGTTTGGAAGACCCGATCCTTCACTGCTTGAGCTCACGGTCTTTTCCGTATTGCTTTTGATCTCCTGTTGGAAATTTGCCTTGTCCATTGATGCAGGGATGATAAACAAACTCATTATATGCTTGATCAAGTATCTGCTCATGAGTTTTGCAAATATTTTGTTCGCAAAATGGGTTCCCCCATCATAATAATGGTTCGGGGGTTCAGGCACACTCGAAAATATTCCTTTGCAAAAACTCACAAACGTATTAGCATCATTCACCAGACATTGCTTCCACCATTTGGAGCATAATCTCTTGCTAGCGGTATATAAATGTTCCAAATGATGAGTGAGGAAGAGGGTCAATAAAATCTATTCCCCGAACATGGGTGCATCACCATAATACCTTTTTAGGGGCATTTCATTTCTATTTGCGATATTTCCAATCCTTTGGCATCGATCACACAATTTCACCGATACGCACAATCTCACGAAGATAGTGGGCGATAAAACCACGATTGAGTATCTTGTGGTACATTCTTTTTCTCTGAAAGATGTCCCCCATATGGTGATACATGGCATTCATTTAAAAATACACTTGTGTTCACCTTCGGCACACATCTTCTTATTATCATGTCGGTACCTCTCTTGAATAATAATGGGTCATCGAATATAATACTCACTGTCGATTCACGAGTTCCTCTTACGTTGGTATTGAGTTACGAGCATTACTCCGCAAACGGATAATTCCCCAATGCTCGGCCACTGTGGAAGTTGGAAGGGAAACCTTAAGCGATTGCTCATGCGGAGTTCTACGTTAGCGCACATTGTCTTCTTCATCATTGCTTCTTTCTACTCTGCCGGGCCGGGTGGTGGCTATCTCATTGTCACATCCCCTTTTTTTATCCTTTATTTCCAGATTGAACTCTTGCCAGCAGCCTTCCCGTCTGCTCCGATCTTGGCTTGGCTTCCTTTTTCGACATCAAGTATTTGATTGCTGCATGATCTGTGTGAATTACCACATGGGATCCCAAAATGTATTGCCTAAATTTTTCACAAGCAAATACTATAGCTAGCATCTCCTTTTCAGTTGTTGAGTAGTTCTCTTGTGTGGTTAATTTGAAGGTCTTCTTAGCATAGTATATGGCCCGGGCACTTTCTCTTTCCTTTATTTGACCTTGCTCCCATAGCAAAATCACTAGCATCACACATTATTTCCGTCCCGGTCCGTGCGGTGTAGCCATTATAGGTGCACAATACCCGATATGATCTTGATTTCATCGAAAGCATCCTTGCGAGGAGTCATCGAAATTGAACCTTGTATCCGCTTTTCAGAGTAATACGCATGAGTAGTGCGGCTATTTTGAAAAGTCTTTGATGAATCTCACGTAAATCCGGCATGCCCCGAAACTTCTTACTCCTTTACTTGTGATAGATTAGTGCAGAGTCTTGATAATGGATACTTTGGGTAATTGACTACGAATCGATGCTTGAAGTACATACTTGAAACAATACATACATTTACCATAAAATGGCATTTCCCGATTCGATTATGCATTTATTTGTCTTGGCATCTTTGAAATCTTGTTTCGATTGTTAGACATTGATCAAAGCTGGATCCATACAGTGAAATCATCCATGAAAATCTCCATCACTTCTTCAACGAATCCCGAGAAAATATAGACATCATGCACCTGCGGAATGTATTTGGGCATTACACATAACCCCGAATGGCATCCTTCGAAGGCAAAGGTACCATAAGGGCATGTGAGCGTGGTCTTCTCTTGATCCTGCGGCGGGTGCAATATGACCTGATTGTACCACAGTACCCATCCAGGAAAACAAAGTGAGGGTGTCTACTAACTTTATCGACATTTGATCGATGAAAATGAAGAAAATGATCTTTTAAGTTTCTTCATGTTGACTACGTAATCAATACATACCCTCCATCACATCCCTTGTTCTTGTTGGAATCAATTCATTTTTCATTTCGATCACGATAAACCCTCCTTTCTTTGGAACCACATGGGTAGGCTCACTTGAAGGACTATACGAAATAAGCGTAGATAAAACCGATTAATGATTTGAGCTCCCGCGCATTTACTTCAGCCGTCTTTGGATTCGGTCTTCTCTACGATGTTCTAGGATGGTTTTGGAAGTCTCTTCGAAGAATCCTTATGCATGCAAATTTGTTGGACTAATACCCTTGAGTTCTTGATGGACCCGAGCTAGAGATTCCTTATGCTTCCTTAATATTTTTCGGCCAATCTTTGTTCCTCGGCATCAGGTACGGCTGAAATGATCGCGTTTTTTGGTAATTCTAAGTAGACATACTTTAAATGACATGGCAACTCTTTCAATACTAGCCCATACATCTTTGGTCTCTTGATGATTTTCCTCTTTTCATTATTTTCCCCATTATCTTTTACATTTGTGCTTGAGTTCAGCCACGGTTTCTATAGAATGAAAAGCGTGTATAGGTCGGAATAGACATCTTCAGGTATCTTGAGAATTCATCTCTTTTTCATTGATAAAGCGGAGTGTTACAATCATTGATAACATCGAGTTGGAAGTAGAGACAAAATCAGCTACATTACTGACCTTCCTTGTCCTATCATGTTGTCATACTTTTGATCAAGTTAAATGTAAACTTCTTCTCCGACCCTAGAGATAAGAACTCCTTTACGCATGTCAATCGGGTGAGCTCCGAGTAGCTAAGGAATGGTCTTCCTAATAGTAGGGTACTTGTGAATCTTCTTCCATGTCCGGAATGATGAAATCTCTTTGGGAATACAAACTTCCCAATGATGACAACCACATCTTCAATGACCCCCTTCTGGTTTCACCATCCCGATATGCGCCATTTGTAGAGTAACGATTGTAGGGAGTAAGCTCCCCAAACAATTCTGGCATGAGAGAGGCATCGGATTGATACTAGCTCTGAGTCCTGAGCTTCTGGAATTCAGTCTCCGTGTCTGAGGAATTGTGAAACTTCACGGGTCATAAATCTTTCTTGGTAGTTCTTTCCACGATTCTTTGCTGCCAGTAGCGGTGAGATTCACTATTCCTTCTTCTACTATTTTTCTTTTTCTTGCACCATTATGTCCTTGAAATTTGCATAAGTGGCATACGAGTCACCACTTCAGTAAAGGCATCTTGATCTCCCAGCACGGAAAGTTCTAAGAACATACCAATGCTCCTCCATCTTTGATTCTGCGATCTTTGTGGAAATGGAAGCTGCGAGCTTTGATCCTTGGATGTTCTTCTTTTCTCTTCTTTATCATTCTCCATTGTCTCTTCCTTACGTGTGCTACTTCTTTGTTGCATCATCTTTCCTTTCCTCTCTTCTAACTCTTCCCTCTAGGCTGCGACCATGCGATCTTCCGGGTTCTTCCTTGTATCACTTGGAAGGCATCTTTCCTCTGGCTTTGCGGGGTTAGGGCCATTTGCCCTATTTGTGTCTCGGGTTCGCCGGGGGATGCATTGGTAGTGTGAAAAATTTGAGAAATTAGTGTGACACTTCCAATTCTCAATTTTTGTTAAACTGGAGGTTAATGACTTTTATTGTCCCCATGGCTGCTGACATACGTTCCTCGAAAATTTGGGGCCCTCCTGCGCCTGGTATTCATTCACATTGCTCATTTCATGTCTGCTTTGCTGCTTCTTTGGAACCTAGGTAGTTCTTGATGCACCCTTGATGAGGTTACATCACGCCTTTGGCCTTAGAAGCCCCTCGCCCATACGAAGTTCTCGTGGTTCTGAGTCTTTGGGTGATAATGTCTTTGGAAGGTTAGGATTGGGTTTAAAATGATAAGCTCTTGGCTCACCAGACAATTAACCTCTGACCTCTATTAAAATTCTTGATTCCTCTCGACACTTCCCACCTTCATTAACTCCTTTCGATTGCTCTATTTTATGACGTGTGTCTTTCTTTCTTGCTTGTCTAACACGTGCATAATGGCATCGGCTTGGCCTCCATAGTTTGTCATCTTGCTTTCCGACTCCATGATTCCCTTTCTCTGTTGTTTCCTCTTGAAAGCTCGAAGGAGTTTTCATGTTACATTTGGCGAGATCTTATTCGGCTCCTTTGCCTCTTGACACTTTTTCTTTTGAATGCTCCAGCGGCGCAAGTATCGATGATCCTTTTGATATCATTCATGGCGCGATCTCTGTTATCCATCTGAGTCTTCGGATCTATCCCATCGTGGACATCTTCTCGTGACACGTTTGAATCTTTCCCAGGCTCATGGGGCTTTCATCTTCCTGGCTGGGCCATGATAGTTTCTCTCCTTCTTTCTGTGGTTAGGGCTGGGGAAAGAATCTACCTAAGTAGGCCTCAACTAACTCCTCCCAAGTATCAACAGAACCATATGGTAATGATTCATACCATGTAGCTGCTGTATCTCTTAGGAGAATGGGAATAGGTCTTGAGTTTTTTTTTTTTTTTTTTTTTTTTTTTTTCCCATGACTTCGGTCTCACCCACATTCGGCAACGGTATTAGCCATCGAGAATCTTCGAGGTGCTCGTTTGGATCTTCGAGTGGGATGACGATGGCGTCTTCTTGGACCATTGTAATCGATCTTTGGCTTCAATTCAAAATTATTAGCGCCATTTGCGGTTTGTCGATGTTGAGTATTCTTCTGTATAATTGGTCTCCGAAATCCTCCATTGTATCGGTGTTGCAGGCCTTCTAGCTTCACTATTATGTATCTCGACCTGATCCCACTTTCTTCTTCTATGGTTGAGTTTTACGCCTTCTTGGTCTTTCTCGAAGCACGGCGTCCTTTACATTTGCATGTCGGTTGGAATCGGATCCAGGTGTGCATTTCTATCATCAGTTTTAAAGCAAAACACACTTCCATTAATAGGATTAGTCAAATCATCATAAATATTCAATGTGTTTAGATTCAAGGTTGGTAAGCTGGCTGAACCCTTGCGAAAATCTATTTTTTGTTCTTTTTTTCTTTAAATGTCCAAATTAGTATATCCTTCTTTCATCCCGAATATTGATTTATTAGTTCTTTTGATCCCACGTGGCTCCAAAAACTTGTTAATTGACGAAGAACACATACAAATTTACAGCGTTATTACGAGACTGTGTCTAGTCTGACAACGGCGCCATAAAACTTGTTGATCGACCAAAGCGTGCGCCTAAAATTTACCTTGATACCCAAGGACATTAACTAATCCCAGCAACCTTATCATAAAACTTGTTGAAATTATAATATTTTAACGAAAATCTCACAAGTAGGATCCTTTTCTAAGTTTGGTTTGGTGGTTACTAGTGAAGTGCACGAATTAAATAGTAATAAAATGGACATAAGTCGAGATATAGTCAGAGATCTCAAATTTAAAATCAACTTTCACCACGACTACTCGATTTATCTTATTTGGACCACTAAGGGATAGTGATCCGACTTGGAAGGTCTTTAGAAAATTAAATGAACATTGAGTGCTTGAAATGAACAACAAACTTAAAAGTAAGAATAAAGAATCACGTAAAGTTAGGAAAAATGAATAAATTGGAATAATAATTGTTTAGAGAACCCATTACGGCAATCTTGTGTGAAGAATCGATTCCTATTTGTTGTCGGCAAAAACTTTCTTGTAATTCAGTTTCGAGAATGTCCAGCGTTAGTAGTTCAACTTGGATCTCTCACATTACTTCATTTCATTATAATTTGAGCTGATTCTCTGAATACGGGGGTTAGATAACTTCCACTTGCACCAACGGGACTTCGGTCGGGTGTTCTTTTTCTTGATACTTCATACCATTTTATGATGTAAAACCTTCGCTCCGATTATCGGTCCAAGGATATACAATTTCCAAGTTACTCGTCCTCAAATTAGAATAGATCATCCTCTCCTTGATTAGATCTCAGTTAACACGGGATTGGCCCCACTATCCGAATTGAGATGAACTCTTTGTTTGTTTAAATGGATAACTCGTTCGACTCGATCTTGATTTCAAGCGAGAAGAGGATGTATCGTGGCTTACAAAGCGCAACGAATGAAAATAGCGGGTTGAATACACCTTTACGAAATGCTCATGCTCCCGAGGCGTACTCTGGTATTTCTCGGAGGACCTCCTTGAAATCGAGCTAGAACACTTCTTAAATCGGGTATAAACGATATTGACGGATCAAAACTTAAACCCATAGCGATAAATTCATAAGCGAAATTCGCGATTTGAAATAATATTAGGAAAGATAAATTCTATGATAGCATTCACATAATGGAAATTTGGAGTTCCTCGGTCTTGAATTACATGACTGCAGTATTCCTTTGATCATAAGAATACTGCATTTCGAAACTGGATAAACGAGATTCAGGTGTCTGAATTTCGCTCCAGTAGTAACTTGAAAGAATTGAATTCTATAATCGACTTCTTCACAACGGTGCATCCAATTCGAAAAAATCAAATTAAAAATACAGAGCGATCAACCCTAATCTAATTCGACATGGAAGGAAAATTAAAAGAAAAGAAAAGAAAAGAAAAGAAAACAAAATAAGCGGGCCTTAATTATCGGTTCTCACAAATGCGTAGTAGTATTTGCTTTAATGAAATTTTGGATATTTCCGCGCTTATTTATAGGGTTCCTCAATTTGGGCCCTAATCGATGTAGCACTTGTGGATTTTGAGTATCGAGGCCCGAGTCCTTTGTTGATCGCGACTTGATTTCATATCGTGACTTCATGATGTCGCGACATCAATCTCAACGTCAGCGACATCGACACTATCTTAGCCTTGATTTGGTCATTCCTGAGGTCGTGACATCAATATCTTGTCGCGACATCTTCTCACGTCCTGGCAGGTTTCAATTCTTCTCTCCTGATGTCGCGACTTCGATATCTTGTCGCGACCTCAGCTCAAGTCATCTACTTAATCTTCAACTGATGTCTTCAGATGTCACGACATCCATCTCTTGTCGCGACATCATCTTAGAGGATTGTAAGCTTCAACTGGTCACTCCTGTTGTCGCGACTTCAATATCTTGTCGTGACATTTCTTTATGGCTCTGCAACTTTGATCTGGTCGTTCCTGATGTCACGACGTAGATATCTTGTCGCGACCTCACTTTATGAAACTGACCTTGGCGAAGCGAGTCTTGTGCCGACTTGATCGCATTAGCCGGCGACGCCGACTAAAACTGCGATCTTCAACGATGGCTTTTGGTGCCGTGACTTGGCCTCTTGTCGTGACATCGGTGATTCCTTCCGGCTTTCCTCGATGGTTTCACGATGCTTCGCGACCTGATCTCACGTCGCGACCTCGGCTCATGCCTACGGCATTGATTTGTCGCCGGATGTCGACATCAACCTCTTGTCGGCAGCGGCACTTCATGCCTCAGCGGCTTTGTTTGTTTTGTTCACGATGTCGCGACATGATAACTTGTCGCGACGCGATTCGCTGACTCTGTAGCTTTGGGCTACATTGTTCTTGATGTCCGACTTCAATCTGTCGCGACTTCAGCTCATTTAAATTCTGATCTTTCTCATGGCCGGTTTCGTATCGCGACTTCTATAACTTGTCATCCGTATCGCGACCTCGTGGCCCGAGCTGTGTAACCCTGCATGCGTCGATGAATCCTGCTTTTCTTTTCATTTACGCCTGCGGTTAGTGCGAAATTTTATTACTTATTTACTGCATTTTCTCTTTTGTTTTTCTTCTTTCTTCCATTCTACCTACTAATAACAAATGGGTGAGTTTCTTCCTAATTCTGTATATTAATTATTCAATTTTAATTGAAAATCAAACAGAAAAATGGACTTAAAAGAGATGACTTGCAAAGCTCATCACTAGCCTAGCGAAAGTGCGCATTCATAAGCGAAATTTTCCAATTTCGCTATTTCTTCCAATTTTCGCTATATAGCGAAGTCAAATTCACTTGTTCATGCGAAAATGGGTATACGTGTTTTTTGATGTTTTTTATTCCCAGCGACCACGTTTTGATTATTTCACGACTTTGTCCATATTGCCAATTACATATTTTAGGTATTTTTGGTATTTCACACATCTTGGCATGGTATATAAATGACTTATGGCTTTGTAACCCTAACTTTTGATCTTTGAGAACATGCGTGACTTTTGTTTCCGGTTTTCTCTCTTCTCTCTCCTCTTTATCTCATTTTCTCATTGCGAGCACTCTTCTAAGGATAGTGGCTCGAGAGGATGCTTGGGCTGACCTCTTCCTCATGAAGAGGAGGACTCTTTGGAAGCTTTGGATTTGAGGTAAAGGCGACGGAGTCCTCTGTTTTTTATCGTAGGCATTTATTTTCATTTATGTTCCTATCCTTCACTCTAGGTTTAAATCTCCCCAGAAATGCATCTTGATTGACCGATGTTGGCAATCTTTTAGGGTTCGTGGATGCTTATTGTTAGATTGATGATATCCGTTGGTGCTTCTATTTGTCCTTTGTGAGATGAGTCCAGGGAGGTAGGTTTTCCTTTGTCTAGGACCATGGAATGTTTGTTAAATGTCATTTTCAAAAGGGGAAAATCATAGGGTTTAGTTTTTAGAGGCTAAATGAAGATGGGTTCGGGGAAATGACTATATGTCATGCTCCTCGTCACGAGGAAAAAATTCCGAGGACATGTTAGTTGCCTTAAAACCCTAAACCGGTGGCCCCGAAACTTAAAGGTTCTATTTTACATTTTATTTTATTTATTTTCCAGTTTGCAACCAACCACCCCCTGTTTTACCCCGAGCCTTAAAAATCAATTTAATTCACCAATTTTGACTTCCTCAAATCATTTTGTACAAGAAAACCCCGTCCGTGTTCGACCACAGACCCTTTATCACTGCGGTAGCTTAGAAGCTACGGCGGTAGGAACAGGATATAAATTTTGTTGATTCGGGATCACCTGCGTAGCGCGAATCAGGTGTCATCTGGCGGGTGTCGTAGCACATGGGCGTCTTGTCCTAGGGTGCCTGCTGCGGTACATGTCGGCGCGCGGGGGAGTCGCCAGTGTCGCGGGCCTTCGGCGTGTCGCGAGGCACCTCCTGTAGTGTCGCCGCGCAGGTGTCGCAGCGTCTTGGCTGCCATGTCCGCGACCCCTCGTCGCGACGGAGAGGCGTGTCTCCTATGGGGCTCCTGCCTCGCGCTGCGGCGGAGTGTCAGCGCGCCTTAGGCCATGCTCATTGGCCTAATTTGGCGAATGTCGTGGCCCTCTTCTTGAGCGTTGACCACACTCCGGGGCCACGTGTGTCACGATACAATTCCCTATATCGTGACCCAGCACAGGCAGATGGGTAGTAGCCCATCCAACCTCCTGCACATTTTGTTTTTTTTTTTTTCACATCATTTTTTTTTCATTTTGTTCCACCTATTGGAAGACCACAAAAATATAATATATATATTTTTTTCATTTTCTAGTAGAACCAAATAAATTCATTATAATTTATTTATTTTTTTTTTTCCATTTTTACACACTATAAAACCTCAGGAAAAAAAAAACATTTCTCCTCAACACATTTTTTTTCCTATGTGCTATTCACCAAGCATACAATTCACAAAATACATACACAATAATTCATGTTATACACACCATTAATCAAAATGCATAATGAATGCGTGATCTAACCCGTGTCCATCAAGTCCTAGGTAATCGTATACCTAACTTATTGATACTAAGCTATACTTTAGTATCAGGCCGCCTCTGGTATTTATAAACCTAGGCTGCGATATAAGCTATGACGGCCGTCCAGGAAGTCGTTGACAACGATCAGGAATACTCATGGATGTCGGGTAAACAAGCACTAACGAAGATCAGGCGAGTTTCCTTTATGCGGGCTTTGCCCGAATACAACATGTCTGACATTTTGAGACCCTGCGGGTCCCGCGTCTGAAGTAAAATGGCCACTTGGGCCCGTGCATCAATACTCACAAAAACCATCCCAACTGACTATATTACATGGTTCAAGAGTTAATAAGTCACTCTTAATTCAAACATATATTAAAGATTTTACAATTTTAATACATGTTATACAAAAATGAAAATATCAAAGCCAAAATCAAACTCTTAAAAGCCAGCGACCTCAGTAGTGTACGTCCTCTGTACGCTCCGTACTTGAATAATGATCCCACGACGGGGTTTGCAATGCCCAGTAGTGATAATTTCCTGCTGGTTACAACCACCTAAGTGCACATGTCATGGCAAACAATCACACTTTCAAGAATACATGATCCTCTTGAATGTCCCTACATGCCCAATCCCGTATCTCGAGTCATCAGAGCTTCCTCCCACATTACTAAGCCAAATCACGAGCAAAATAGTTTTGAAAACAAGCTTTTTTGTTCTCGAACTTACTATCAGTTGGTGATATATTGGACTACCCTCAGAGAGGCGAATTGCTAGATCATTTCCTATGAGTTATAGGTCGCCTCCAGATGACTGTTGCACCACTCTCACAAACAATTCTTCATAAAATCTTCCTTGAAATTCCTTTCTAATCGTTTTCATTTTCTTTCCATTTGCTTTCATGTGGCCTCCACCTACATCTAAGGTGCCCTGGTGCATCTGAATACATTATGCCATTTCCAAATATTTATAATATATTTACATGCATATATTAACAAATTAACTCCATAAATCATGTTATTCAATTTCTGATATGCTTTTAAAATTAGCTCGCCGGGCTGGTCAAAAAATCAACAATTCGTTTGAGATCTTGACAACACAAAAATCACACGACATATCAATTGAGCAGTGAAACCCTGGTCGGCACTATTCTGGCCACACTAAATAGGGATTTCTTCGCTCGGTTAAGATTTAGGTAGATAACCGCGGCCTTCAGGCGCGACAAATCCCCATCCATAAATGTGTAGCGAGGAACAAACCAAGTAGGAAAAGATCCCTACCTCTTGGAGTTGTCGAAACTCCACAAAATCGGTCCCCACGCGTAACCCTTGCCGCATAGAACAACTTTGCTTCTTGCTCCGTCGAGAATCGACGGTCCGAAAGCCAAAAAATCTAGAGAGAAGTCACACTTCCTCTCTCTAGAATCTGAAACACACCCTCACTGCACGTTTTCTGTTGTTTGGAGAAGAAGACTATTTCCTTCTTGTCTTATTCATTTAAACTTTTCAATAATTTCATTTGTGTCCTTAAGTTTTGGATTTTTGACACATGGCTTAATCTAAGCCATTAATCTTCATCCTCTCTCTAATCATGCAACATGTGTCACATGAGTACATGTAGTAGGTGACTTTTGTCACATCACATGTCTATCACAAACCGTTTATTTTTGAGCACCGGTGTCTCAAAAGCGTGATTCAGGCCTATCTCGGAATTAAGCGAGTCGACGTGGTAGCTAGATTTGTGAGCGATTCAACGGTGAAGTAGTTTCATCTAAATCGAATCTAGAAAAATTTTGGATTTTTGGCCCGAAAATATCATTTATCATTTTTCCAAAATTAGAATTTTCCGGTTTCACACATGTTGATGCTTTATCAACCGGAAGCTTGTGGATATCGTGAGGCTTCGATACCACCTTTGTTATGTCTCATTTACCAGGATCCATAATGTAACAAAATCAGACAGAGTCTCCTTTGTTCGGGGAGCTCTAACCAAAACCCAACCTATACAATATACAATAACATGACTCATTTGAGGCCTAATATAACATAATGACTGCACCGGGTCCATTTATGAGTAAAAATTGACCACACAGGGTCCATTTATCCACCTTCATATAAAAACATGCAAGGCTATATTAAAAATAATCCATATGAGTTCAATCACAACTCTTTTACATAAAGGTACATGCTAATACTAGTTTGTTCCAAAATTTTTACAAAAAGGAGTTATAGAAGCCACAAGTCGGCTTTCTTCACCCTTGTAGTCCCGAATGGGAGCCACCCACCGGCGTATATCCTGCACTTGAAATGGTTTCCCGTATAGGGTGAGCCACGCCCAGTAGAGTAATTCCTACAAAGGCTACTCCCCACCTAAATGCACATGCAATGTTCACACTTGACAATTCATATTCACATCAACATTCCAAGTAAGAACATACAAATTCTAGGTTGGAATTCTACATGACATGCTATGAAATAAGATGAAACCACTGTTTACACCATACCGGAGTCTTCAGATTCCCACCACCTGTCTGATACTTGATGTGTGATAAAATATGTCATTGATGGATTACATCCAATGGTCCTTTTGAAATAAAAGTTGTGTGTTTATAAACCAAAACTTGTTGGATGTTACAACTTGAATGTTCATTTCATATACAAAACCATGTGTCTTTCTAGGCCGCGGATTTTGGAATCTCACCGTAAGCTCCGCATGCCTAACTACACTTTTTGGACTTTCAACATCGGGCGTATGAACCGATGGCGGGTCTTTTACGAAATGCATCCCTTATTGTTATTACTTGACCCAATTTTTCCATGTCATGCTACTGTGCGACCTTGTTAAACTTCGTCGATGATGCAGAGCCCTTATCGATCACGAATGTGGTGTTTGATTTGTATGTACTGCACCCGTGAAATGATGCCCCGTGCATATGAAATGTAATGAACCATTGCATGTCAATGTCATGTCACGTATGAAATGAATGCCACATAGACAACTTAAATTACATAATTCATCATTTATCATGGACAATCATATCCTTATGCATATAATTTCCCGAATATAAAAACTCATCCTAATGTCAATATATAAACACATATATCGACATTATCAGAGAACAACTAACGTATTATTACAAGTCAATCATAACACCCTTAACCCTCAAGGCCAAGTGTAACATATAATATCTTCCACTTGATCCCAAAAGGCCCCGCCAATAGCCATAAAGCGGCCCAAACAGGCCATAATAGGGCTATAAAGCGGCCTTAAGCAGGTCATAACATGCTATAAGCGGCTTGAAATAAATATAACAGGCTATAAAATTATTTCAGCTCTTATCCCATTAACGAGGCATAAAGCAGCAAAACAACCCCTTAAACAGGCTATAAAATAGCCAAAAAGCCCCTTAAATAGCTCCCAAACAACCCCTCTAAAATCAGCCCATAAAACAGGCCAAACAACCCTTTGAACATGTCATAAAACAACCAAACATCCTCTTAAATAGCTCCCAAACAACCCTCTAAAATCAACCTATAAAACTGGCCAAACAGCCCCTTAAATAGGCCATAAAATAGCTAAACAACCCCTTAAATAGCCCCTCTAAAATCAGCCCATAAAACTGGCCAAACAAACCAAAAGACATGTACAAATTTATAACACTATCACCAAAAGACTATTGTCTAATCCCGAAACAGCAGCGCCATAAAACTTATTGGCCAGGACCAAAGACATGTACAAATTTATAACTTACTTGCTCGTAAAGACTATTGTCTAATCCCGAAACAGCGGCATGCATACAACTTGTTGTGGGACCAAAAGACACGTACAAATTTATAACTTTATCGCCAAAAGACTATTGTCTAATCCCGTGCGGCATATAAAACTTGTTGACGTATATGTCTTGGATTATTTGATTAGTTAAGATTGTTCAGATGGAGTAAATTGTTCACGAGTGGTTTTGATCCGTTATGACTATCAAGTGCCTGGTCGAACAAGTAGTAAAGTGGATTTAAGTCCAGTTATTGATCCAGAGATCTCGAGGTACGATCAATTACGACCTTTCGAAGCTCTATACTATTTGGACTATAATGCACAATTTAGATCAGCGGCAGAAAGCCTTGAAATAATGGAAACTTCAAAATAATATGAATGAATAACAAATGAATGACTCTTGAAATAATGAAATGACACATTTAGATTGAAGCAGGTTATACGTAAAGAGAACATTGAAAATAAAGCTATTGTGAAGAATAAATTCCCTCGAAACATGGTAATGTTTGCTTTTGAACCATAGATTTGCAAAACTAGTCGAGGAATGTGATAGATGCTTGTTTGGATCTCTCGAACCACACCGTTCATCATCTCACCTTCCTTGGTTTTCTCTCGAATCTGATCGGTACAGGTAACTACTTTTAATGCGGGTAGCCTTGTTGCAGTTGATTTTTGCTTTCTCGATACTTCATACCCATAGCATGGACTGTAAACAAGCTCCTTTGTAGTCATTGCATGGGTTTACACCATCTTGGTTCTCTACTTCCTCGAAATTAGAACAACTCATTCTTTCCATGATTAGATCGTTTGCTAACACGGATTGAATTCACGATTCGAATTGAGGCGAACTATCTGCATGTAAATTGATAACTCCACTCAACTCATTCTCGGTTTCCAAGTGAAGAGGATGTATCGATTTAATTACCCTGAGAGCACATTAGATCATCAATATCGGGTTCCATTACCTTCACAAAAATTATTCATCACTCTCGGGAATGCCTTCTCTATGTCACTCGGAGGGCTTCTGGAATCGACTTAGAGCAACCGTTATGGGTATAAGAGACTGACATTGGGATCCAATTCGGGAAATCGCAAAACCCGGCAAGTCAAATTATAAAGGCGAAGTTCAACAATAATGAATAAAATTATGCAGGAAAGATAATTTCGTGATAAGCGTCATTTATTAGGGTGGGTTTCTAAATCCTTGGATTACACCATACATTGGCTTCTTGATCAAAACCGCTTCATCAAATCGAAGCTGGTAGTTAAATCCAAAATTTTAAATTTAAACTAGACAGTAATTGAAGAAATAATCACGCATTCCAACTACCCTTATAGCTAACGTTCAAGTCAGAATTTGAATGAAATACAAACTAATCCCTAAAAAAAAGCGAAGAAAAAGAAAAGAAAAGAAAATTAAAATACGAGGAGCCTTGACAGCCGAATCTACAGCCCGGTCACGAGAGGCTGCGTTCATTTAGTAGCGTAACCGTATTTATAGGGTTCGAAGTTGGGCCACTAATTTGATGCACTTCTTTTGGGTTGTAGTTTTAAAATAAGCGCGATTGGTTGTTGATGTCGCGGCGGCTTAAGGGCGTGTGATATACTTGTGCATGTGATGTCGCGACAACACGAATGTTGTCGCGACCTCTTCTGTAGTGGCTGTGCGACCTACGGATGTTGCCGGCGACCTCAAGTCTTTACAATTGATGTCAGCGGCGACTGGTGTTATCGCGACCTTCTTCACCTCTTACCCGATATTTAGCCAGCGACCAGATGATGTCGCGACTTCCATATGTAGTTGATGTCGCGGCGAAGCAGTCATATCGCGACCTTCTTTTCGATGCATACGATGTTGCGACCATTAGTTTCCTTGCAAAGCGATATCAGCATTATTCTAACCGATCTTGAGGTAGCACATTGCTAACTTTGAAGCGATATTGCGACTGTTCTATATTCCGGAGTCAATTGTTTTAGCTCCTATCGCGACTTCTTTTTGGTGTCGCGACATCATATCTTATCTTGGAGTTAAATTCTATAGACCTCCCGAATGATGTCGCGACATCATTCTTCTTCTTCATCAATTTAAGTTTGAACTTTGGCCTTGGCTGCTCACACCTTGGCTCGCTTTGTCTTCAATTATGCTTGATTCTGCGGCCCGGACCTTTGTTATTGTAACCCGAAGATGCATTTTGATTGTTGTCAAAGCTTCACGACATCAAATTCTTTAATCCTTTGCACTTCTCTTGCTGCAACTTCCTTGACCATTATGCTCGGTGTTACCTGACCACATTATGCTCTTTTTTACGCATTTGCTTTCTTTTCAATTTCTGCTTTGCAGCTTTGGTGGGTAAGTTATTCCATCTTCTGCATATTAATCAGTCTTTTTATATAAAAATCAATCAAGAAAAATGGACTGAGAAATAGATGACTTTTAAGCTCATCAAACTCCCCCCGAACTTAAGAAATTTTGCTTGTCCCCCAGCGAAAAGAAAGAAAGATTTGTTTGTCTCGAGCAAAAGGACATTTGCGTTGCATTTATGCGATAGCGACCAATTTAATTGAGAATTGAAATTGCATTCTTTTTCTTGTATTCATCTTTAAGTCGGATAAAGGTTAGTTTCTCCAATCGAGGTGTACACATAACGAAATTGTTCAATTTGTTTTACAAGCGGTATAGTTAATTGATTACTGTTTGAGAAATGTAAGTTGATTTTCTTTCTCATTTCTTAATGAGTCGATTAACCCATAGGGATATTCACCGATTTTGATCTTTTCACGATTTTCCAAAATTCCATAGGTTTGTTCGCCAATGATCTCCACTAATGCTTAGGTGATTTGACCTTGAATCGATAGGTCTTTAGACCAATGTTAGGTTTGGGTAAAGGGTAGGATGGATGGAATTTTTAGGTTAAGATTACAAATACTCCTTTTTCCTTTCTTACTCATCTAACATCCCTTTTCCTCATGTAATTTCCTTAATAAACTCCCCCCAGGCCGTGTTTGGGGATGCCATCTTGATTTTTCTTCTATTCAAAGCGTATGTTCCCATTTCTCATTCATAATTCAAGTGCATTTCCTTCTTGTCACCTTTTCGAGATAAGTGCAATGTTTTGTCTTCTTAGGCTTTCTAACACTCTTGCGAACTTTGGGTTAGTAACTCCATACAGATGGCATTAGGGTACTAGGTGTTGAAACACCCCTAAGAACTTAATTGTTCGAGAGGTTAGGCCCTGAAGACAAAACCCTTCCTTAAGCTCTTTTATTTGTATTTCTTTTTCTCTTCATTCCTTCTGTATCTTCTCCTTGAGTTCCTCAAAAAGTTACACTCCCCCCAAACTTTGTTTGTTCCTCTTTTTAGGTTCTTTGGTAATCACAGGTTCTTTAGAGGATTGATTTTGTAGAATGGGTTGGTGTCTCCATTGAAACTGCTTTTGAGAATAAGGATTGTTTGGCTCGATTTACGGAACTAAAGTATATGCATTAGCAGATGAATAGGGATGGCTAGATGAACCAAACTTTCAAGAATGGCTGCATCATTCTGTTGATTGTATCACTGGATTTATGTGATCATTAATCTAACAAGTTCTAGAATTTCGGTTGATTAACTGTGACTAACCCTGAGGATTTTCTTAACTCATATCAGTGGATGAGAATTTAGATGATGTTATTTCCAATAGGTTCCTTGACTCACTGTTCATACAACAAACTCAAGAAAATTGTTTTGTTCCTTCAATCGTATAACCTTCCTTATTCTAGACTTATCATCAAAATTCAAACTAAATGCAATTTGTGTTTCAAATTGCATGTTATTCGGCTCCCCTTATCATATACATTTGTGTTAATTATATTCATCTAATCAATTACATCAACTAAGCTCGCTTTTATGATATTTAAGCATTTTTCTAACTATTAAAGCAAAAGTAAACACACAATTTTACTTCTAACATCAAACAAATTTGGTTTTATTCATTGGAATGTGCAAATGTTGAGAATAAGGATAGGAATGAGGAGGGTTGACAACTCAATGGAAAGGTCTATTTTTTTCTTTTACGTTTGCAGTAATGTCTGCAGGGGATCTAGATGGTATCCGGTTTGGGTTGAATTACGAAACTTCATTTCCATTCTCCCTCTTCTTCTTGGCATTTTCTTTTCTGTACGTTCTTCCCACGACCCGATTCATTTTTGTGAGAATCCACCTTCTCGTTCAGTTCATCCTGTCTCCTTCCAAGTTTGTTCATGTTGTTCTCAAGTTCAGTCAGGACCTCCAAAAATTTGGATAGATTGTTGTTAATCAAATCAATTTTCCGATGAATTACTATTACATAGGAGTCATTGTCGTGAAGAACTTTATCTCTTTATCCATCATGCTTCTTCGAAAGTCCTTTAACAATTGCATATGGAGAAACTTGAATCCTTTAACACATTCCTTGGTCTTGGCTTAGCGATCTTGCATCCCTTTCTTTTATAAATTTCGGAGTTGAGTCTCGATCAAGCCCGGTGTTATAGAATGTATTGACTAAGTTTGACTTTTTTTAGTAAGTCTCGATCTCTGTCCTCCATTTCTTTTATGAACTTGTCTTCTTCTTTGCTGAGGATCTTTTAAGCTGATTTCCTCCCTTACGCTCATTTCTTCTTCCCATTTGCTCTTTCCTTTTATCTCTTGCTTCATATATTTCCTCTTCTAATCAGTTCCTCTTCCCACTTGTTGATCTCTTCTTTTAAGTCGACTTCATACACACTCTTCCTCTGAAGCTGCATTGAGTGCTCCATCTCTCTTTTCTTTCTTCGCACCTTTACGCCTCGCAATGAGCATCTCCATTAGTTGATTAATATTCTGGGCCTCGAACTTTTACCGGGTTCTCACGAAATCCCATCTCTTCATTGGTGGAGGCGCCGGTCAGGGTGGTGAAATCATAGGACTTGTCTCATACGGTTCTAAGTCCTCTGAAACATAGAGGGATTCCTTCCGTTTGTGTTCTGGGTTCTGTTCTCCTTAGTCCCGGCCCAGAAAGTGTCCTCTTCTTGTCTTTCATTCTCTCTTCTTTTCGAATGCGCTTCCACCACAGTCCTTTTCTTGAATTCTTGGCCCTTACTTGCAGTCAAGGTTAATGGTGAAGCCTTGGGAACCTCTTCTTCTTCTGCCCATGTTCCCTTCCACTGACCTTCAATAACTAGTGATTGTTGTTGGATAGTGAGATCAAAAACTCTTTGTTTCCCTCATGGTATCTTATTAATTGAATTTTGATCACGCTCGTTGAGCTTGCTGATAATAAGCATGCAGAATGATGGCTTCCTGTTCACATGCATGCGTATGTAGCTGAACTAAGCACAGGCCTTCGGGAAATAAAACCATACCTTAGCCTCTCACCACGGCTTAAGGTCTCCTGGCGATTGTCTTTGGTGCTCCTTCTCTTGATCCCATTAGAGGCCTTTACCATCTGTCCGTTTAAACCGATCTTCTCACGATTCGGGTTTGCTATGGCTTCTTGAATTTGGGCTATGCCTTTTTATCCGTACACCTCGTTAATGGCATTTGCCCCGTATAGACAGACTCCTTGACAAATCTGAGTTGTCCTTTCTTCCTACAAGTTAGAGTAGAATTCGGGACCTTCTTTGCATGCTCCAAGACCTCTGGTGCTTACGAAATTTTCCCGTCGTTGTTCTATCATTTTCCTTGAAAGTGGAAATACAAAGTTTTGAATCCTCTCTCCAATAGTCGCTGTGACATAATACCTGCGTAGTAACACCAGCCTCTTATTTGTGCCATCTTCTGTTCTTCCATCACCTTGTCTTTCCCCCTTGTATGCTTGTTCCTTAGAGTTGGTTGACTCGTACGGATGAGCAAGCTCCTTCGGTTTGAGCATGTTCTACATGATTTAGTTCGGTTCGGGATGAAAGTCTCGGGTTTCAGCCATTGGGAGGAGTGGAAGGTTTAAGAGGAAGTTGGATTTAAGGTTTGCAAGAATCGAAACCGGGGAAGATATGCGAAGGCGAAGTTGAATTCGCCGAGGAAGAGATAACGAGTGGAAAGAGAGTGAGTTTCACAGCTGCACCTGGCTTATTATGTGCTATTTATGATTTCATTTATTAATGTCATATCGCACTCCAAATCAGAAAAGGAGAATGTGCACGTCATTAAATTTAGGGCAAAATTGCAAACCGCCAATGGGCATTTATCCTCTCGCGGTCCCGACATATTTTTGTTTGTCAGCGACAATAAATTAACCATGGGAGGACAAGTCCTCCCAAGGTTGCATCGCATCTCAGACATTGTTGTTGTTTATCTCTTTCTTTTGAAGGGATTCATTTTGTTTCCATACCAGATTTATGTCGCGACCTCAATTTCTTTCTCAACAGAACTTTTGGTCGTGACGTCAGCCTTGTTCTTCCTCCAGCATTGACTAGTTTCTATGACATCAACTTTGTTGTGACTTGGCCATTACCATATAAGTTTTTGTCGCATCTTAGTCTAATTTTGCCTCAAATTTAATGAACAACAAATCTTTTCACTCTCGAGATCACACTGGGGTAGATTCTCATCATCAAACAAACCAATTTCACACAACAATTAAAGAATGTATTCTATTCAAATTTCACAGAATTTATATAGGGAAAGGAATGCTCCCCTTTTTTTTTTCTATCGTTCTCGTCTGCAAGTTGCTGGAGTTGTACTGGAGTTCATTCCTTCTTGCCTGAGCCATTTCTGCATAAGTACTCTGCAACATTTACAAGAAGGATTCAATTAAACAAAAATTAACTTCTTAAGTACTAACTAATCATTATATTAACTATAGAAAACAAAATCAAGATTGATTCAAAAAAAAAAAATTTCAAAGTCTAAAAACAGAAATTAAAGTCTCTATGGGTTGCCTCATCAGTCAGCCGCTTGAGTCCTACCGACTTGCCGTTTGATTTTCTTTCTCTCTCATAATGAACCTGTTGTAGCCTTTCTTTTCCTTCCTCCCCGCTTTGATAATGCTTCACTTTATCCATTGACTTTAAATTCCTCCCCAAAGATCGCCTTGAGGTTATCAAGCCCAAAAGTAGTGCTTGACACTACAAAGATATGGTCCACTTCACCTCGATTTCAATTTTAGCCTGAAATCAATCTTAATCTGGAGTTAAATAATAGAACTCAACTTTCTCTGAATCTCTTCCTAAGAACCTTGATCATGCCATTTCTTTGTCTTTTCTTGTAGATCTAGAGACATCATAGGCTTCATTTCTCGCCTTCAGCTCATTCACTTGAAGCAATCTCTTCCTTTTGCCATTTTCTAAATTGAAATTTGTAGCTTTTGATGCAGCCTACATAGCCTTGTATTCCAAATTCAAGAGGGAGGTGACATGGCTTGCCAAATACAATCAGATGGGGACATCCTAATGGAAGCTTTGAATGCAAATCTCAGAGGTCAAAGTGCAATTAATTAAGTTTTGGTAAAGACCAATCCTTCATGCTTGAACGCCAGCATTTTCCAGATCTTTTAACCTCCCTGGAAACTTCGCTTGCCCATTAGTCCGTGGATGATGGGCTGCCTATTAGTATGTTTGATCCCATATCTCACAAGGAGCTTGCGAATATTTTGTTTATGCAAAGTGGCTTCCCCATCACTCGTGATATATCCTGTGTGTTCCAAATCCGCCAATATAGTTCTTTTAAAACTCACAACTGTATTAACATCATTCCTTAAGTAGTTTATTGCTTCCACCCATTTATAGAAACATAATCCACTACTAGTATATATGTTTCCAAACGATCAGGAAAGGGTCCCCATAAAATCTATCCCCATACATCAAAAAAAATTTGCACCACCAATATGCTCGTAGGGGCATTTCTATTTCGGCTGCTGATATTTCCAATCTTTTGGCATCTATCACATAATTTGACCCACTCAAGACACCCCTCGAAACAACTGGCTAATAAAACTCCGATCTGGAGTATCTTATGAGTCGTTTCTTTCTCCGTAAAAATGCCCCCATAAGGGCATGCATGCATTCATTCATAATTATGCTTTGTTCACCCTCTGGCACACATCTTCTTATAATCATATCAGCTCCTCTTAAATAATAGTGGGGTCATCCCGCATATAATAATTTCATTGTCACCCGAGTTTCTTTCTCGTGTTATATTGAATCTCGTATGAACTACTTCCACAAGCTAAGTAATTCACAATATCAACATACCATGGTATTTCAAGAAATGACAATTGAAATAGTTGCCTGTCCGGGAAGCCTCTTAATCTTATCTCCTCCTTCGCTTGATTTCTTTCTATTCGACAAGTGATCAATCACATTGTCACATCCTTTATCTCTAATTCCGCATCAAACTTCAGAAGAGTAGCACCCACCTTATCGACCCTAAGTTTAGCCTCTTTTTGACATAAGATATTTGATGGCCGCATGGTCTCGTGTGGAACTATAACATGGGATCCCATAATGCGGGTCTCGAATTTTCACAAGCAAATATCGTCATAAAAGATTCCTTTCGGGCCAGGAATAGTTTTCTAGGCTTCATTGAAGGTTCCGTTAGCATAGTATATGGCTCTCGACATTTTCTCTTTCTTTGCCCCAAACAGCCCCATTGCGTAAATCACTATAGCATCACACATTATACTTCGAATTCCTCATCCATTCTCGTAGCTATGACAGTGTCAATCCAATCCGATCTTAATTTTCAAAAGCAAATTTTGTAGGAATCATCAAAATTAAATTTTGTGTCTTTCTCCAAGAATCGCAGATAGTGGTCCGCTATTCTTGAGTGAAGTCTTTGATGAATCTCCCGTAAAATCCAGCATGCCCTAAGAAACTTCTTATCCCTTTTACTCGTGGTGGAGGTGCAAGGTTTTGATAATAGAAATCTTGGATTGAATCCCACTTCTAGCCCCAGAGCATAAATTTTATGACCAAGAACAATACCTTCTTGTTACCATGAAATGGCTTTTCCCCAATTTAGTGCTAGCTACTTTGTCCTGCATCTTTGAAGTAATCAAGCCTGTTGTTCAAACATTGCTCAAAACTGGACCCATACACCGTGAAGTCATCCATAAAAATTTCCATAACTTTTCTACCAGTCGAGGAACATTGACATCATACATCTCCTGAAAGTAGCGTGAGTGATTGCATGTTCCTAAATGGGTATCCTTCTGAAGGCAAAGGTGCCATAAGGGCATATGAATGTGGTCTTCTCTTGGTCCTCAGGTGCAATTGCAATCTGGTTGTAGCCTGAATATCCGTCCAAGAAACAAAAGTGAGGATGTCTTGATAATCTGTCCAACATCTGATCAATGAATGGAAAAGGAAGTGGATCTTCCCGGGTTGCTGTGTTCAGCCATGTAATCAATGCATACTCTATCCCGTCACCGCTCTTGCTCGGAATTAATTCATTTATTTCATTGCTGGACATAAAAGAATCCACCCTTCTGGAACCACACATGGACTGCCAACTCAAGGACTATCTAGAAATTGCATAGATAAACCAACATTTAACCATTTGAGTACCTCCTTCCTGACTACTTCTTTCAATACTGGATTGAGCCTCCTTTGATGTTCAACAATACCTCAGATTTTCTTCTAGAAGTATTTTGTGCATGCATATCATTTAATCGATACCTTTTAACTCTTCACAACAAGCTATAGACTTCTTATGATTTCTCAAAATTTCCAAAGAACCTCTCATTGCCTCCTCAAAGATCACTAAGTCTAGCATAAATTATTACTGGAGCCACTTTTGGCAATTTTCCTGTAAGCATACCTTTAAAATGACTCAACACCTTTAGAACTAGCCCTTCTTCACCGGTTTCTACGAAATTCCTTTCTTCAATTTTGGTCTTTTTCACCCTCAGTTGTCAAACATCTATCACTTTCGCAGAATGTAACCGATGTGCGTAAAATCCGAATCAAAATCTTCATAAGATACTGGAATTCACTATTTTTCATTGATTGAAAATCGCACATAATCATAGTAAAATTCGTAGTGTCAGGCTGACATATACACTTATCGACCTTACATCTTCTCATATAAACTCCTCAAACTCCCCATTAAATTGAAAGCTAGCTTTCTCTTCTCCAACTCGAGAGGCACCCCTTCGACATCTGATTAGAGCCACTTCCATTAAAAGGAATGGCCTTCCCAAGAGTGTAAGAGGGACTTGTGGAATCTTTCCCTCCATATCCAAGACGATGAAGTCTACTGAAAATAAAGTTCCCACCTTTGCTTGCCAGCACATCTCTATGATTCCTTCCTGTGCTTTGCAGCAGTGGTTCTGCATCTCAAATATTTGAGAGAATCGTAGAGTGGGAGTAAGCTCCAAACTTAACTTTGGCAACAGAATAAGGCATTAAATCGACACTGCACCGAAACACAGTAGAGCTTTCAAACTCCAAACTCTCAAATGGTGCAGGAAATTATAGTCTCCTCTGATCCTTCCATCTTTTCCGTAAGCCCTCAGAGATCATAGTATTGCAGCCAACAAATGTGTTCACCCTCTTCGTAAATCTTCCTTTTGCTCGCATGTCTTTGTAAAATCTGTGCTAAAGTGGCATCCGAAATCACACTTCTATGAAAGCAGGCATGTCGATCTCTAGCTTCTCGAAAGGCTGTCAAGAACCTTGCAAACTGCCTCTATCTTTGATTGGCGTCCCTCTGTGGAAATGGACTCAGTAGCAAATGTTCCGGGGTTTTCTACTTCCTTCTTTCTCCTGACAGCTTGTTCCTTCTTTCTTCTTTCTCCAAGAGCCGCATTGTCTCAGCTTTCATCTCCATAAGTTTAATTTTTTCAGCTCCTCTTCTCCAAGTCTTTCCCACTTCAGCTGCACCTATGCATTTTTTGATTCTTCTTTGTGTCATCAAAAGTATCTTTCATCCGGGTTTCAGTGCTTAAAGCGCTGTCTCTATCTCAAACAGCCTGTGTTCGAGATAAGCATTAAGTGGGTCTTCCTTCAAAATTTTGAGAATTGGTATTTGAGGCTTCCACTTTACAAACTTTGTTCATGGAGGCTGAATGGGTCTTCTTGTTGTCTCCCATGAATTGCAGCATTTGATCTTCAAATGATGGGGCTCTCCTCTGACCCTGATATTCATTTCTGCTTCATCCTCCTTGCTGTTGCTGTTGGAACCTTAGTTGCTACTGATATCCTTGCTGAGGATGCTGTTCATGCCCTGCAATCTTGTGAGAGAGGCCCTCCACCCATATAGAAAATTTTTCATGTCTCACAGTGCTGGATGATAGTGTGTTGGCAGGTTATGATTTGGTTTGAACTGGATAAACTTCTTAAGCCTCCCAAGTACTTAACCTCCCCAGCATCATAAACAGCTTCTTCAAGGTACCTCAAAGACTTCCTCTCAATATTCCCTCTCAACCCGTCCTATTTCATGAACAAAGGCATCTTCCTCTCTTGTTTGGTCCATTCTATGCATGAGTGATGGCACCTAACTTTTGCCTCTATGCGGGTCGTCATCTTGCTCAAATATGACTCCTCTTCCTCTCGCTAATTACTTGAAACTCGATGGAGCTTCACATTACATTTAGTCGTGTCCTCAACTGATCTCTTGCCTCTTTTAGCACTCTCATGCTTGAATGCTCCACAAAGAGATGAAGCATCACAATACCCTTTGATGTGTCATCTGCTGCATGATACACTATGTCCATCCTGGTCTTCAAGTCTATCCCATGATTTGGACATCTTTTCAAGAACCTTTGAATCTCTCCCATGCCATAAAGGCCTCATCTTCCCCCCATTGAACACAAATTATCTCCCTCCGTCTCTCTGAGGGAGCGAGCGGGGAGAATCTACCTGTAGGGCTTTAAGCTCTCCCAAGTATCATCAGAATCCATATGGTGAGATTCATACTGATGCGGTCACTGATTCTCAAAGAAAATGGAAATAAATGCACTTAATGACCTCCGGTCTCACCTCCCCATTCATCCTACTGTTTGCCATTCTCGAGAAACCTTCCCGCATGCTCATTCGGCCTTCCGTGGATGACCAAAGAATTGTTGTTAGCTTGAAACCATTGTAACAAGAAGCTTGGCTTTAGTCTCAAAATTGTAGGTCGTCTAATTACAAGAGTATCCATCCCGACACAGTCCCAAAAGTCCTCCATTGTAGTGATTGAGGCCTTCCGTCAGCCGCTCGTTGTCCTTCAATTGTCTCATCATATTATAGCTGAGTTTCTCTGACATTTTCGCCTTCTCAAGCTTCGAGTGTTCTTTCTAGTTCAGTGATTCGCCGGAATCGATCAAGCACTTCCG
The DNA here is from genome assembly GCA_016808115.1 of Tetrastigma voinierianum. Taxonomy (NCBI): domain Eukaryota; kingdom Viridiplantae; phylum Streptophyta; class Magnoliopsida; order Vitales; family Vitaceae; genus Tetrastigma; species Tetrastigma voinierianum. The sequence continues at coordinate 38,908 of JAEQBH010001718.1, read as the reverse complement.
CTTCCTATGCATTAAAGCTTTCCTCGAAATCAAAACACACTTACATTAATAGGATTAGTCAGCCAACAAATATTTTCAATATGGCTCGCTGAGTTAGTAGCTTAAAATAACCACCGCATGAAAACGGTTTTTGTTCTTTTCTTTAAATGTCCAAATTAGCATTTCCTTCTTTCGTCAGAATATTGATCTACCAAATTCTTTCGATCCTCGGGAAACGCGCCATAAAACTTGTTGACCGGACTAAAAGACATGTACAAATTTATAACACTATCGCCAAAAGAATATTGTCTAATCCCCAGAATCTGCATATAAAACTTGTTGGACCTGACCAAAAGACATGTACAAATTTATAACACTATCGCTAAAAGATTCATTGAGCCTAACCTTAGAACGCCCATAAAACTTGTCAATCAGATATGTCTTAGCTATTTGATTAGTTCAAGATTAAGTTTCAATTGAGTAAATTGTTTCTACCGAGTGGTTTTGATCCGTTATGTTTGAAGTGCACAGTCGGATGCAAGTAGGGAAATTGATTTATTCACAAATATCGATCCTACGTAGATCTCAAGAATTTTAAATCAATTACCCCAACTACTCAAGCTCTATAATTATTTGGACTATAATGGACAATTTAATTTAACAGAAAGCCTTGAAATAATGGAAACCTAAAATAATATGAATGAATGACTACTGAAATAATGAAATGACAAATTTAGATTGAACAGTTATCTGTAAAAAGAACATTGAAAATAAAGCTATTGTGAAGAATCAATTCCTACAGCTTGTATGGTAATGTTTGCTTTATGAACCACATATTTTAAAACTAGTCCAAGGAATGTGATAGTGCAGCTGGATCTCTCCAAACCATTAACGTTTCATCATCTCACCTTCACCGCTTCGAATACAAGGCAAGATAACTAGCTTTTAACTGGGTAGTCGACAGTGCCCAAATATTTTGAACCCTATTTTTAATAGTTTTTGAGCGCTTGTGTACTAATTGTTGTAATTAACCCAATCTTATATATTAAGGTCCCTATTATTCTAATGATCGTGATTTGTGGGCAATTTTGCGCTTTAAGTAGCTAATCATGCCTACATTGTTGAGTCGATCCAAACATAGAAGAATCCAAGTCAAACTCCAACATCATATATCGTAGACTAGGAAGGAAAGAAGAGAAGAAATGGAAGAAAAAATGGAAGGTAAGGAAAATGGAAGAGTATGTACAGGAATTGAAGTGGGCTAATGGAATCAAAGAGGTCACAGGAGAACTCGAATTTTCTAAGCCAGCGAAATGCACCCATTCCTAGCGAAATTTTGCATTTTCGCACTACAAGATTTTCGCCGCTTAGCTAGCGACGTCACTGCCTTTAGCGAAAATAACGATTTCGCTTCACAATAATTCATTTAGTTTAGCGAAATTTCGCTAGCTAGCGAATTCTCTTGTTTTCGCTTAGGCTCGCACTTTCGCTTAGCTAAATAAATTCCTCACCTCTAGCAAATTTGATGCCTCTCACATGTTGTAATTAATGCAGAACCGACTTCAAACTTCAAAGGCTACTTGAATTGTCCAATAACTTTACTGTGTTGATAGGTTTTTTGGTATTTTCATACCTTGAGGAGGCCTATATAAACCCCTCTTGTTTTGTAACCTATGTATGGAGATTTGAAGGAACAATTTGTGGAGAAGGTTTATTTTGTAAGTTTTTATTTTTGTAAATAAAGTTTCTTTTATTTTAGGTTTTGCTTTTATTTCTTTTCTTTCTTCTCCCTCTTCTTTCTCTCCCTTTTCTACGCTAAACACCCTCTCGAGATGATAACTCAAGAGATGCTCGTTCCTTTCTTTTGGAAGAGGAAGGAAGCTAGCTTATGGTGGGGCATATGCAGGATGTTAACTTGTATTAAAAGCGGCAGTGTATTTATGGACTTCCTATTCTCAAAACATACGTATGCTATGATGTTGCTTTGATCTTCAATACTTCCATAGCTTTAGGATGCAAAGTACTCAAGCAGAGATGTAATCGTTGTTCCTTTAGATGGTCCCACGAGCCGAGATAATATTTACATGTTAGGGTTCTTCAAATTAGGTTAAATAACATTTGCAGCTATTATTTTGGCCAATACTTCCATGCTTTAGGATGGAAGTGCTCCTGGTGAGAGATGCAATCGGTGAAGTTCTCAGATGGTTCTACGAAATTAAATGATAATTTAATGTTAGGTTTTAAACTAAAAAGTGGGCCATAACTCGTATGCCACCCGTATTGACTCAAATAGGAGATGTTTCATGGGTGAGGTTTGCTAGTTAAATATGAACCGGTTATGCCATGCACCATAGGTTGCATGTCATAACGCGAGGATAAAACCCGAGGACACTTTGCTTCATTCCTAACTTGCCAAGTTAGTGACCTAAATCTTCAAAGTTAACTTTTTTCACCTTTTACTTTCGCTTACAATTCTCGCTTTCAAACCATTCCCACTGCTTTTGAAATACAATTCCAAAGAGTCCAAATAGAAAGCCTTGGCCTTCTTATGCACTGATGCAAATCCATTTTTAGGTGAAACCCATCCAGAATTCGATCCTGCACGCTTATATCGTATAGTAGCTTCGACTACTTTCTTTCAAGCAAAGAAGAGGAGCTTTTAGGTGTATATAAATTTTGTTGATTTTAGTCAAACCCATCGTGCACGAGTAATCTAAATGGCGCCGCCGGATGGTGCCAAACTACAAATGGTAAGTTGAAGAGTACTTGTGATCCACATCACAAGTGAAGGTAACCTTTTTACCTCTTTTTGCAACTCAGTTGCAGGAACTGCCAGCTTTCATCAATTAGCAGTAACTGCACTGTTTCAGTTTTTCATTCAGTTATTTTTAATTTCTGTTAGTTAATTTTAACCTTTTTGCAATTTAAAAAAAAAAAAAAAAAAGTGTTGCAGGACAGTTTTTGTGTGCCATATTTGCTGCAGGAATCCATTCCCAGTGGATTTGAAACCTATAAGGCAAAGGGTCAAAGTTCTGGAAAATTGATCGAGAGAAATGGAATCCCCATATGGAGAGCAATACAATGTGAGGGCAACCCCAGAGCTTACATGACGTGAGGGATTACGTGAACCTTCCATACCAAAGGGCAACAACCTGTAGAGAGAAATCCAAACCCACCTAGGTCTATGAGTAATTATAGAGAACAATGGATGAGTGCACCCGTCTATAGTGTTCCCTCAACTTATGCACCTCCCGAATTCCACATTTTAATTCTCAACTTCAAAGAAGAATAACCACCACCCTTATCCCTTGTTGAACAAGCCATCTTGAATTTGAGCAAACAAGTGGACAATTTCATAGAGGAGCAAAGGGTAGTGACTGTCCAGGCCAATCAAGAAACTGAGACAGTTGAGAGCTCCTTGGTCAAGGAATTAGATAGGTTCCAAAGTAAAATTGATCAAAAATTGGACATCTTGCAGGAATCCATCTCAAAGCTCACCAATCGCCTTTGTTCATCAAGAGGAGGAGAATTTGGAGGATGAGTGTCGACCGAAACAATTTTGGTCGAAAGGTGATAAAACCGCAGCCTCAGGAGGAGTTGAAAGTGGAATCGCCAGGCCCCCAGGAACCGCAGGATGCCCTAGAATCAAGTGTTGCTTGGTCAGTGGAGGAAAGAAGAAGAAATCACCGTCTGTTGGATCGAGAAGAGTAGGACATGAAACAAGCTGGAAGGACCCAAGAGCCTATCATTCAACCAAACCCCATAGATTTGGATCCCACGCCACCGGCCGAACCCAAAACAACCCACCAAGGTTAGTACTCCCCACTGACCAAGCATACATACCGCCACACCCCGCAAAGAAATCAAAACCAGCAAAGACTCGCTCCTAACCATAAGTCCAACCCATCGCGTACGCCATGCGTAACTTCAAAGAGCGAAGGTGGCCATCGTCGCATTTTTGCCACTACATCAAAGAAGATGGCAACTTCAAGCATCAGATGCAAGGCCAGCGTTGGTCAAGTTCAAAGGGTTCTGCTCTGGAACACCCTGACTCAGCATTTGTTCCCCTTACTTCTTGTTTTTTTTGTCTTGATTAGTTTTATTTTTATCGTATTTTATTTGATTTCAAGTAATTTTTCTTCTTAGGTTTTATCTCTAATTTTAGTTAATTTATGTTTTTAGATTAATTTTTACTTTTGCAAGTTTTTCTTTTTTAATTTTTCTCACAGGTTAATTTTGCAGTTTTTCGTGAAATTTTGAAGCTTGAATGGAAGATCAGACAACTGGAGCAGCAAAGTGATTTTCGTGAAGCTTAGCTTAAATTCAAGAACTATAGCTAAATTTTCGCAATCAGGGGCTTAAATGCCAAAATTTCGCTATAGTGCAAAATTTGCTCAAAAATTTCGCTAGCTAGCGAAATTTCGCTAAGCTAGCGAAATGGATGGCTTAGCACAGTGTTTTCTGCACATGCCAAAATAGCCAACAAGAAATTCCATTTTAATTTTTTTATATATATTAAAAATCGCTTTTATATATATATATATATATATATATATAAATATATATATTTTGAAAAAATGTTTTTATTATGTTTATTTTTATTTCTAATTATTAATATTTTAGTTTGGTTTTTTTAAAAAAAATTAAAAAAAAAAAATCAAAAAAATCAAAAAAATTTCGCTATTAGAGATAGCGAATTTTTCGCAAGTTTAGCGAAATCCAAAATTTTCGCTAGCTAGCGAAATTTCGCTAGCTTAGCGAAAATATTTCGCTATGCCCCACAGTTTTGACCTCCGATTTTGTTTCGCTCATAACTTTTTCATCCGAACCTCGCTTTTAATAGTTTCTGCACCATTTGAAATATTAGAGAGTGTAGAATCCAAATATGGGTCAGAAAGAACATTTTCTTGAGATTATTATGAAAGTATAATTCTAAAAATTTGGTACAACCGGTCACCTTTTTCTCTCTTTCTTCCCTAACTTGTTTATTTTAGCCCAAACGGAGTGAATAAGGTGTAGATGGAAAGCTTGTGTCTCCTATCCAGCAATGAGCACATATCATCAAGGAGGTAACACTTCCTTCTCTAATTTTTCCATTCCGAGCCCCATTTCTGACACCTAGACGCTGTCAGGAGAATTAGCAAAGGAAGGATTATTTATGTTTTGTTAGTTATTTTACAAGCCTATTTTGTGATAAGTTTAGTGGCTTGCCGGGTCCCCTTTCTATAAAGCCGCAGGTTTTTAGCAAAACTTTACTTTTCAAAATTTAAATTGCTGCGAAATTCAAACTTTACAGGGTTTTCTTACTTAACTCCGTGGTTTGAAAAATTAAAGCTTTGTCCAAATTCTATTAATGTTATATTGGTTCCATGCTTAGTTATGAATGATTAGTTTAATTCTATTGATTTCACCTTTTCTTCCACCTTTTAGCTAACTACACACAAAGTACATTAGATTTCAATGATAGGTTGAAAAACTCGTGCACCCTCCCTTAATTCCGCATAACCTACCCTAGTTTCATTGGACCGCCTTAATAGGTTAAGGGACCCCTATGGAAAAAGAAAATAAGAAAAGAAAAGAAACGAAAAAGGAAAAGAAAAGAAAAAGAAAGAAAAGAATAAAATTGCAACGCTTGCCTTGGAAACCCGAAAGCACTATTCCGAGGGAGATATGATGAAGTTTTAAAGCCCTAAAAGGCCTAAACCTTCACTCCAAGTCTGGGAGTCACCGACTTTGTGTCAAGTACATGGGTGGACGGGGTGGAGTTTTGAAAGTGTTGTAGGTGCTTAATTCCTTCAAGCCATTCAAGTCCGGGGTGAAGCCCGAGAGTTTGTGGTCAGTTGATCCTTTTTGGCTTGATGCCCTAAACCTTAATTGGTTGGGAGTCATCTGGACCTCGCTACACGGACTTTTGATGAAGTCGAGTTTTTAAGCATTGCACCCTACAACGCAAAAGAATTGTGGAATAAGAGGTAAATCCCACCCATTTAGGTTGGCTAGCATTTAGGTCGTGGTAGTAGCCAGTCAGGAGAGTGCAATTTAGCACTATTGTCGAGGAGCTTAATCAAATAAAACACTTAGATTTTGGGGTGTGAAAGTCGCTTAGATTCACCGAGATGGAGACTCTTGACAATTAATTTTGTATGGTATTCATTCTCATGATAGTTATCGACACGGCTTATGATTCTTACTTAGGTTAGCACATTTCTTCACAACCTTTTGAACTTACTAAACCTTTGTGCACATAATTTTGTTATCTTTTTGTGGCTCTTCTTTCTTCTTTCACGCTAAGGGACTAGCAATGTGTAGGTCGGGGGTGTGATTGTGCCCAAAAGTGCTATTTTTGAACCCTATTTTTAATAGTTTTGAGCGCTTTTGTGTACTAATTGTTGTACGAACCTAATTTACATATTAAGGTCCCTATTATTCTAATGATCGCATTTGTGTAATTAGTGCTTATAGCTAACTACTCTACATTGTTGAGTCGATCCAAACATGAAGAATTCAATAAACCTAACATCATATATCAGACTAGGAAGGAAAAAGAAGAGAAGAAAATGGAAGAAAAATGAAGCAGAAGGAAATGGAAGAGAAGAAGCAGAATAAGGGCTAATGGAACAAGAGTCAGTAGAGAAACTCCGGAATTTTCGCTAAGCCAATGAAATGCACCATTCCTAGCTAAATTCCTTGCATTTTCGCATCACACAAGATTTTCTTTCGAAGAATAATGTCACTGCCTCCTTAGCGCTGTAAATAATTGATTTCGTTTCACAATACCTTCGCTTAGCTTATTAAATTTCGCTTAGCAGCAAATTGCCTCCACTTACTGAATTTTTGTTTTCGCTAGTTCGCAATTTCGCTTAGCATAAATTCCTCACCTCTAGCGAAATTTGATGCCTCGTCATGCTTTGTAATTAATGCAAACCGACTTCAAACTTGGTGTATTACTTAATTGTCCAATAACTTAGTTTTCTAAAGCTGATAGGCTCTTTTTGGTATTTTCATACCTTGAGGAGGCCCTATGAGGTAAACCCCTTTGTCAGGTAAAACCTGCGTATGGAGATTGAAGGAAATACCTAGGAGAAGGCTTATTTTGTAAGTTTTTATTTTTGCAAATAAAGTTTCTTTTATTTGTAGTTTTGCTTTATTTCTTTTCTTTCTTCTCTCTCTTCTTTCTCTCCTTTCGTCGCTAACACTTCGAGGATGACAACTCAAGAGATGCTTGGCTGCCTCCTTTCTTTTGGAAGAGGAAGGAAGCTAGCTTGGTGGTGGGGCATATGCATGTCATTCCTCTTGTATTAAAAGCTACTGTAGTGTTTTATGGCCCTATTCTCAAAACATATTGCGCAACATGGGATGTTATTGATTTGGCCAATACTCTCCATACTTAGGATGCAAAGGTTTTCTAAATGAGATGCACTGTTGTTCTTTAGATGGTCCACGTGAGCCTCCGAGATAATATTTACATGTTGGTGGTTCTTCTAAATTAGGGTTAAATAAATTTACATGTTATTATTTTGGGCCACCCATGCTGAGATGAGGCTCGGGTGAGAGATGACCCAGAAGTTCTCAGATGGTCTTTATTATAGAGTTTCCTCGAAATGAGCACTTAATGTTGTGGTTTTAAACTAAAAAGGGGCCATAATCGCATGCCACCTCAGATTGGACTCAAATATAGATGTTTCATGGGTGAGGTTTGCTAGTTAAATATAGATCCGATTATGCCATGGACTATAGGTTGCATGTCATAACGCGAGGATAAAACCCGAGATTACTGCTTCTGTCTCTAACTTGCCAAGAGGACCCAAATCTCAAAGTTAACTTTTTCACCTTTTACTTTCTGCCTTACAATTCTCGCTCAAACCATTCCCACCGTTTTCTTGAAACACAATTCCAAAGAGTCCAAATAGGAAAGCCTTACCTTCATGCACTGGATAAACCATTTTTAGGATAAAAACCCATCCCGTGTTCGATCCTAGACTCTATACTCACAGAGCTTGACCACGGCAAAGAGTAGGAGCTTAGTGTATATAATTTGTTTTGATTTAGTCACTCACTGTAAATAGACCAAATTTGATGTCACACTGGGATGGTGCCAAACTACAAATGGTAAGTTGAAGAGTACTTGTGATCCACATCACAAGTGAAGGTGTCTTTAATTCTTTGCAACTCGCCAAGTAGAACCGCAGCTTTTCATCAATTAGCAAAAGAACTCCGTGACCGCTTCGCTTCATTCAGCTTATTTTAATTTCAAGTAGTTAATTTTAACCTTTTTGCAATTTAAAAAAAAAAAAAAAAAAAAAAAGTGTTGCAGACGCTTTTGTGTGCCATATTTGCTGCAAGAATCCATTCCCAGTGGATTTGAAACTTATAAGGCAAGCAGTTCAGGTTCTGTGGGAAAATTGACTGAGAGAAAATGGAATCCCCATATGGAGAGCACATACCAGAGGGTAACCCTGGGAGCTTACATGATCACAGTGAGGGATTACAGAAACCTTCCAGTACCAAGGTGGCAACAACCCTGTAGAGAGAAATCCAAACCCACCTAGGGTCTATGAGGGACTATAGAGATTCAATGATGAGTGCAAAATTCCTGGGTCATATGTTCCCTCAACTTATGCACCTCCCGACCCCACATTTTACCTCAACTTCCCAAAGAGGCAACAACCACCAATTCTTATCCTTGTTGAACAAGCCATCTTGAATTTGAGCAACAAGTGGACAATTTCATGTAGGAGCAAAGGGTAGTGGACTGGCTCAAAGCAATCAAGAAACTGGGAGATGGGGCTGAGCCTTGGTCAAGGAATTAGGATAGATTCCAGCAAAATTGATCAAAATCTATATCTTGTGAATTCATCTTAAAGCTCACCAATCGCCATCATCAAGAGGAGGAGAATTCGAGGATGAGTGCTTGACTCCAAACAATTTTGGTTGGAGCAGGATAAACCGCAGCCTCGTGGAGGAGTTGAAAGTGGAATCGCCAGGCTCCCGAGGAACCGGCAGGATGCCCTAGGGAATCAAGTGCTGCTGGGTTGGAGGAAAGAAGAAGAAATCATCGTCTGGCTGACCGAGAAGAGTAGTGACAGGAAACAAAGGGAAGGGACCCAAGAGCCTATCATTCAACCAAACCCCATAGATTCGGATCCTAATGCCACCGGGCGAACCCATAAAAAACAACCCACTCCAAGCAGTACCCCCTCACCACTAAGCATACACTCGCCGTACACCTGGGCAGAACTAAAACCAGCAAAGATCCGCCTTCCTAACCATATAAGTCCAACCCATCACTGCATGCCATGCAGAACTTCAAAGAGTTAGTGGCCATTGCTCAGATTTTTGCCACTACATCAAAGAACATGGCAACCGCTTACATCAGATGGCACAAAGGTTGGTTCGTATGTTCTGCCTGGGAAACACCCTTAATTTGTGGCATTTCAGTTCCCCCACTCTTTTGTTTTTTTGTCTTGATTAGTTTTATTTTATCTGTATTTTATTTTGATTTCCTGCTAATTTTTCTTCTTAGGTTTTAATTCCTAATTTTAGTTAATTTATGTTTTTAGATTAATTTTACTTTTTTTGCAAGTTTTCTTAATTTTTCTTGTGTTAATTTTGGTGCCAGAAATTTTGAAGCTTGAATGAAGATCGACACTGAGTAAAGAGTTGATTTTCAGTTTTAAGCCGGTAATTCAAGAACTATAGCTTAAATTTTCAAGAATTTAGCGTAAATGCCAAAATTTCGCTATAGCAAAATTTGCTCAAAATTTCTAGCTAGCTTAAATTCTCAAGCTAGCGAAATGGATGGCTTAGCAATAGTGTTTGCATATGCCAAATAGCCAATAAAGGTTCCATTTTTAATTCTTTTTTATATATATTAAAAAAAAATAAATCGCTTTATATATATATATATATAAAAATTATATATATTTGAAAAAAAATGTTTTTATTTTTATTATTTTATTATGTTTATTTTTATTTTTAATTATTAATTATTTTTTTTTGGTTTTTAAAAAAAAAAAAATAAAAAAAAAAAATCAAAAAAATAAAAAAAATTTCGCTATTAGAGATAGCTTGGCCTTTCTTAAGTCTAGCGAAATCCAAAATTTCGCTAGTTAGCTTAAATTTCACAATTTTACGAAATTTCGCTTAGCTAGCTAAAAATTTTTCGCTATGCCCCAGCTTTGACCTCCGATTTTGTTTCGCCATAACTTTTCATCCGAACCCGTTTTAAGCTGCTCTCTTGGTACCGTTTGAAATATTAGTAGATGAGAAATCCAAATATGGTCAGAAAGAACAACATTTTTGAGATTATTAAGAAAGAGAATTTAAAAATAAGTATTAAATCAACACCTTTTTTCTCTTTTTCCCTAACTTGTTTGTTTAAAGCCCAAACTATGAATAAGGTGTAGATGGAAAGCTTGCGAAGTCTCCTATCCAGCAATGATCACATCTCATCATGGAGGTACACTCTTCTCAATTTTCATTCCGAGCCCCATTTGATACAATCAGATGCTCGGGTCAGTGGAGAATCTTACAGCAAGGTGCGACTGTGTATTTATGTTTTGTTATTATTATTTTTGAAGAAGCCTATTTTGTGGATGTTTATAGCTTGCCGGGTCCCCTATAAAGTCAAGTGAGACAATTTACTTTTCAAAATTTGGGCCCGTTTTTTGCAAATCCAAACCAGGGTTTTGCCTAACTCAGGGTTTTGAAAAAATTAAAGCTTTGTCCAATCTTTATTAATGTTATATTGGTTCCATACAGTTGGAGTGAATGATTAGTTTAATTCTTATTGATTTCGACCTTTTCTTCCACCTTTAGCTAACTGACAATAAAGCACATTAGATTTAATGATAGGTTGGAAAACTGCAGACCCTCCCTTAATTTGTATAACTTACCCTAGTTTCTTATATTTACCGCCTTAATAGGTTAAGGACCTATGGAAAAGAAAAATAAGAAAAGAAAAAGAAACTAAAAAGGAAAAAGAAAAGAAAAAGAAAAGAAAGAATAAAATTGCAACGCTTTTGCCTGAAACCCGAGCACGTCCCGAGGGGTATGGCGAAGTTTTAAAGCCCTGCCCAAACTTTCATCATCGGGAGTCACCGACTTTGTGTCGCACATAGTGATGGTGGAGTTTAGCAAGTTGTAGGTGCTTAATTTTCAAGTCATTCAAGTCCGGTGAAGCCTGCAGTTTGTGGTCATTGATCCTTTTGGCTTGATGCCCTAAACCTTACCTTTTCCGGTTGGGAGTCATCGGTGGACCTCGCTACACGGACTTTATGAAGTCGAAGTTTTTAGCATTGCACCTTATAAATTTGCAAAAGAATTGTGGAATAAGAGGTGGGTCCTAATCTATTTAGGTTGGTTAGCATTCTAGGTCGTGGTAGTAGCCAGGTTGGGGGGAGAGTGCAGTTTAGCAGTTTATTGTTGAGAGCTAATCAAATAAACACTTAGATTTTGGTGAAAGTTTCGTTGATTCTACCGAGATGAGACTCTTTTGATACTCAATTTTGTATGGTATTCATTCTCTCATGATATTATTGACACGGCTTGATGGATTCTTACTTAGGGTTAGGCACATTTTTCACAACCTTTGAACTACAACCTTTTGGTGCACATAATTTGTTATCTTTCTATGTTTTCTTTCTTCTTCTTTCATTGCTAAGGGACTAGCAATGTGTAGGTTGGGGTGTGATTAGTGCTCAAAAAAGTACTGGAACCCATTTAATAGGTTTTGAGCGCTTTTAAAATTAATTGCTGTAATTAACCCACTTATATATTAAGGTCCCTATTATTCTAAATGATCGCATTTTGTGCAAATTTTGCGCTTTTGCAGTTGACCATGCTCATTGTTGAGTCGATCCAAAACATGAAGAATTCAAGTCAAACTCAACATCATGGCATCGTAGACTAGAAGGAAAGAAGAGAAGAAAAATGGAAGAAAATGAAGCAGAAGGAAATGGTAGAGAAGCAGCAAGGAACAAGTAATAATGGAACAAAGAGTCGCAGGAGAAACCTCCGAATTTTCGCTTAAGCTAGCCAAATGCACCATTCCTATTAGTTCTTACTCGCTTACTCACAAGATTTTCGCTAGCTAGCGAATGTCACTGTTCCTTAGCGAAAATAATTGATTTCGCTTCTCACAATAATTTCGCTAGCTTAGCGAAATTTCGCTAGCTAGCGAAATTGCCCACCCCTCCTCCTAATTAAATTTCTTGTTGCAAGTTCGCACTTTCGCTATAGTTAGCGAAATTCCTCACCTCTAGCGAAATTGATGCCTCGTCATGCTGTAATAATGCAAACCGACTTCTTCAAACTTGGTGTATTACGAATTTATTCAACACAACTTAGCCAAAGTTGATAGGTTTTTTGGTATTTTCATACCTCGAGGAGGCCTATATAAACCCTCTTGTTTCAGAACTCATGTATGGAGATTCAAGGAACACTTCCAGGAGAAGGTTTATTTTGTAAGTTTTTATTTTTGTAAATAAAGTTTCTTTTATTTTAGGTTTTGCTTTTATTTCTTTTCTTTCTTCTCTCTCTTCTTTCTTTCTTTCTGTCAGAACACTTCGAGGATGACAACTCAAAGAGATGCTCGCTGCTCTTCAAGAGGAAGGAAGCTAGCTTGGTGGTGGGGCATATGCATGTTGTCTCATTAAAAGCTACGTAGTGTATTTATGGCCCTTATTCTCAAAATGATATTGCATAACATGGGATGCCATTGATTTGGCCAATACTCTCCATGTTTCAGATGCGTGCCGCCTGAGTAGATGCACCGTTGTTCTTTAGATGGTCCTTACGAGCCTCGAGATAATATTTAATGTTAGTGGTTCTTCAAATTAGGTTAAATAAAATTTATAGTTATTATTTTGGCCAATACTCTTATGCTTTGGATGAAGTGCTCTGGGTGAGAGAAAATTTGTGAGTTCAGATGGTCTTACGGCCTCTCAAATGATAATTTAATGTTAGGTTTTAAACTAAAAAGGGCAGCCATAATCGCACAAGCAATTCGTATTGACTCAAATAGAGATGTTTCATGGGTGAGGTTTGCTAGTTAAATATAGATCCGATTATGCCATGGACTATAGGCTGTATGTCATAACGCGATATAAACCCGAGGACACTCGTTTTTCTTGTCTCAATCCTGCCAAGTTAGTGACCTAAATTCAAAGTTATTAACTTTTTCACCTTTACTTTCATTTTTACTCTCGCTTTCAAACCATTCCTAATCGCTTTTGAAACACAATTCCAAAGAGTCCAAATAGAAAGCCTTACCTTCATGCACTGATGCAAACCATTTTTAGGATGAAACCCCATCCCCGTGTTCGATCCTAGACTCTATATCAGAAGTACTGGACTACTGCAAAGAGTAGAGCTTAGGTGTATATAAATTTTGTTGATTTTAGCTCACCCACTGTGGCACGAATCGCAGGCCTTGTTCCGGGGCATTTTCTTCTCAATACTTCATACCCATAACATGGACCGTAAACCTTAGCTCCTTGTATAGTCATTGCATGGGTTTACACCCATACCGGTTCCTCTCTTCCTCAAATTAGAACATCATTCTTTCCTTGATTAGCATCGCTAACACTCGGGATTGAATCACGATTCGAATTGAGGGTGAACTATCTCGCATGCTTAAATTGATAACTCACTCAACTCATTCCCTAGTTTTTACAGTGAGAAGAGGATGTATCGATTTAATTATTAATGACAGCACATTAGATCATCAATATCGTGCCCTACCTTCCTAAAATTATTCATCACTCAGAATGCCCTTCTCCGTGGTCATCTCGTAGGGCTTCGAAATCGTATATTGGAACAACCCCATTATGGGTATAAGAGACTGACATTGGGATCAATTCCAGGAAATACGCAAAACCAGCAAGTCGAATTATAAATCGGTTCAAATAATAATGAATAAAATTCTGCAGAAAGATAATTTCGATAATAAATGGCTATTTCAATGGGAGCCGGGGTTTCTAAATCACTGACATACCATACATGGCTTATAACCAAGAACTGCATCAGAATTGAAATCGTAGTTTGAAATCCAAAATTTGTCCCGAATTCAAACCACTGCATGCTAATTTTAAGAATATAACTGTGATTCAACTTACACCCTCATGCATAACGTTCTCAAGTCCAAATTGAATGAAATACAAACTAATCTTAAAAAAACGAAGAAAAGAAAAGAAAAGAAAATTAAATACGTGAGCCTTCAGCAACCCGATCTCTCTATTCAGCCGCTATGAGCCGCTCATCTCTAGGTTTATTTATAGGTTCCAAGTCGTTCAATTTCGATGCACTTCTTTGACCGAGTTTAAATACCCATTGCTGCTGATAAGCCACGACAATAGCGGACGCCGCGAATTTTAATTGTGTGTATTTGATGTCGCGACAACCTGATGTTGTCATACCTCAAGTCTTTACAATTGATGTCGGAACTGCAGCCGCACCTTCTCTCGTTAATGTCATCGCTAATTAACGAATGATCGCGACTTCTCTTCTCAGGTAGAAGTTGATGTCAATGATACAGCTGATCAGTGCTAGACCTTCACATCTGATGCGTTGCACTCATTATTTCTTAGTAAATTGATGTCAAAATCGCTTTCTCGCCATAAAAGGTCGAGGTCGCTGACTACTTTTGAATCTTTGAAGCGATAAGCTATGACTTATATGTTCGCCAATTTTTAGCTCCCGTCGCGATTTCGTGTCGCGACATCATATCCACTGCACTGAGTTAAATTCATTATTGACTTCGAATGATGTCGACATCATTTCTTCTCTTCTTCATCAATTTCCGTTGTTCGACCTTGAGCTCCTTTCACGCCCCACCGCCATGTTTCAATTATGCTCTCCAATTCAGACTGACTCCTTGCAATGTAACCCGAAGATATTTGATTGTTGTCAGCCTACGAGACATCAAATTCCTTTAACTTTGCACTTCTTTTGCTGCAACTTCCTTCAGCCCATTATATCGCATTGCATGTACCACATTCTCGGCTTTTTTCGTAGATTTTCTCGCTTTTCACTTCACATATGTTAGACAGTGCTATTCCATCTTCTGCATATTAAATTGCCAGTCTTTTTATATAAAAATCAATCAGAAAATGATTTTGCGGGCCAGATGACTTTAAGCTCATCAACAGCCCCTTAAAAATGTCAGTAAAATAACTAAACAAACCCCTAAACAGCCTCCCCGAACAAATTTCTCTGGAATCAGCCCATAAATCAGCTTAAACAGCCCCTTAAATCAGCATAAAAGATAGAAATAAGGCCAAACAACCCCTTAAATCAGCCCCAAACAATCTCTAAAGTCAAAACATTTAGATCAACTCCTTAAGGTATAAATAAACCAAAGAACTCTGCCTCTTGGAGCATAGTAGAAAAGGCAGAAGCCCCAGGAACACCTCCTAATCTCATAACCTTGGATTTCTAAATCTCCTATTATCTTCAAAAAACCATTATTTTTTGTACCTACACGAGCTCCTCGTCGACGATGAACTTTAATTCTTGGCTTAATGACATTCCAACTGAAGGGAACTTCTGAGAATCGTGAGAAAAGATTCCTTTCTTCTCTTCCTCGTGTTCCACCAGAAAACCAGATGCTTTCACCATCTGATTTTTAGCTCCTATATATACTTTAAAGACTTGGTCACATTGAAAATCATTGTGTCCACAACTTGTTCTGAATCCATATTCCCGAATACTGAGACTCTTCCCGCTTTTAAATTAAATTATTTTATATGAATATTATTTAAATTATTTTCCAACTTTCACAATTTTCTTTGAAAATCTTGTTTTTGGGGGTCATTGGACACCCTTCCCCTCGAAAAAAGTGAAAATCCGACTATCTCAGAATCTAAAGAAATTTATCTAGGTAACTAGATTTCATGAGATGAATCCAATGGTGAGGTCCGTTTTGTCATCCTAGATCTATAAAATTTCAGGTTTGCAACCCGTACCGTAGTGGCAATTTACCGCTTTGCCACTTTTTTGAAAAAAATTAAATTTACCTAGGTTTTACATTTTCCCCACATAAAAGAATTCCGTCCTTGAAATTCACACACAAACACATACAATCACATGCATATGCAACAATCATTTAATATCAAATGACTAAAAAAAAACATACCTTCATCCTTAAATAAGAAAGGATAATTGGTACGTAAAGTGTCTTTGTGTTTCCATGTTGCCTCCTCCACTCCTCGGTGCTACCACAACACCTTTACTAGCCTCACGGTCTTGCCTTGCAAAATCTAGTCCCAACTATCCATGATACGTATTGGTCCCTCCTTGAAGGTTCCATCCACATCAGCGACAAGCTCGCCCTAATCCACCACATGAGTCGGATCTGGAGTGTATTTTCGGAACATGGAGACATGGAATATGGCATGAACTCCCGATAATTTTGGCAGTAATGCCAACCGATAAGCAATCGTATTCACCCTCTTGAGTGAATTCTCAAAGGGTCCGATATCTCGCGGATGTTTTCCCGCTTGCTGAACCCGGCCACCTCCCTAGGCATCACCTTCAAGAATATATGATCTCCATTTCAAACTCTAGAGGTCGCCGCCGTTTGTTGGCGTAGCTCCTCTATCGGCTCTAAGCCGTGAGAAGACGCTTCCGTATCAAATCCACCTTCTCAGAGGTGTCCCTAACCAAATTCGGACCCGTAGAGGGTCTCTTTCCCACCTCCGTCTAGCAAACCAAGGATTGATAAGGCCTTCCATATAGTGCCTCATAAGGTTCCATCTGTATGCTCCCCAGATAACTATTGTTGTAGGTGAACTCCACTAAGGGTAAATGCTCTTCCCAACTACCCTTGAGATCTAAAACACATTCCGTAGCATATCCTCTAAAGTCTGGATGGTCCTCTCCGACCGACCTTCCATTTGGGGATGAAAAGTAGTGCTCATCATCAACTGTGTCCCCATGACTCGTTGGAAACTCTTCAAAAAATGAGTCGTAAACCTAGGATCCCGATCCGATACTATAGTTACTGGTACCCCATGCAACCGGGCAATCTTCCTCATGTATAACCTGTAGAATTCCTCTAGAGTGAAGGTAATCCGTACAACCAAAAAGTGTGCCGACTTAGTAAGCTAGTCCACTATCACCCACACTGCATCATGCTCTTGCGATGTTCGTGGCAAGTGAGTCACAAAATCAATCGTGACATGCTTCCACTTCAACTTAGCTACCTCCAAAGGCTGGAGTAATCTCGTTGGTCTCTGGTGCTCGGCTCTTACTTACTGACACGTGAGACATCGACAAACAAAATCCCTAACGTGTTTCTTCATCTCACTCCAATAATACTGGCGACGAAGATCATGGTACATCTTTGTGTCACTTGATTGCATAGCAAAATGGGAGAAATGGAACTCCTTGAGGATTTCCTCTCTCAGATTTGCCGACTGGGGAACCATAACCCTTCCCCTATACCGAAGACTACCATCCGTGTGAATGGCTCGCCTGCTACCTATATCGCCTGCATTCGATCCTGCATGGACAATATCTCGTGTCCCGTCCCTGATTCAATCACTCCCGCCTCGCAGAGGGAAGGTGTAGGCACTAAACTCCCTAAAGTACCCTGAGCCTGACCCTTGTAGTGTAGCCTGAACTGCCCCACAGTCTCTAGCATCTGCCACACCCGGGAAGCCACACTAGCCAACACTCCCCGTGAAATCCTGCTAGTGCATCAACCACCACATTTGCCTTACCGGGATGGTAATGCAAAGTGAAGTCATAGTCTTCCAGATACTCCATCCACCTGGGTTACCTCATGTTAAGGTC
Organism: Tetrastigma voinierianum; assembly: GCA_016808115.1. Classification (NCBI taxonomy): domain Eukaryota; kingdom Viridiplantae; phylum Streptophyta; class Magnoliopsida; order Vitales; family Vitaceae; genus Tetrastigma; species Tetrastigma voinierianum. The sequence goes on along the minus strand of JAEQBH010001718.1, from coordinate 21,133 downwards.
CCGTTGTGTAAAAATGTTCTTTAGACTCTTGTGGTCCGAAAACAACTCAAACTACTCATCATATACATACTGGAACCAAACCTTCAAGGCAAAAACAATGGTTGCCAGCTCCATGTCATGTGTTGTGTAATTCTGTTCGTGGTTCTTTAACAGCTGAGAACCATAAGCCACTACCCTCCCGGACTGCATCAAAACACATCCAAGTCCATCCTTCGTGGCATCATAATACACTTTATGCCTCTATCCCCTTTCTGGAACTATCAGAATATGAGCTAAAGTAAGCCTCCTCTTCAACTCCTAGAATACCTTCTCACACGAGTCATTCCACTCGAACTTGACCTCCTTCTGGATCAATCTTGTCATTGGTACAACTAATAGGGAGAAGTCCTAAATGAACCTCCTATAATACCCTACCAATCCCAAGAATCTGCGTATCTCGAAGACTGACTTCAGCCTCTCCCAACTCTTAACTATCTTAACCTTCTCCAGGTCCACAGATACACCCGAAGCCGACACCACGTGCCCCAATAATTTCACTTCAGTAAGCCAAAATTCACACTTATTGAATTTGGCATATAACTGATGGTCTCTCAATGCAGGAAAACAATCCTCAAGTGACCCTCATGCTCCTCCTCAGACTTGGCGTCGATCAAGATGTCTTTAACAAAGACCACAATGAGCTGATATAGGTAGGGTTGGAACACCCTATGCATGAGATCCATGAATGCCGTTGGAGCATTTGTTAATCCGAATGGCATCACTGTGAACTAAAAATGCCCATATCACATCCTAAACGTCATCTTAGGGATATCTGCCTCCTAACCCCTTAACTGATGGTAACCGGTACGAGATCTTATTTTGGTGTAAACCTCGCCCCACTCCATCCGATCAACAAATCATCAACTTAAAGGGTACTTATTCTCGATAGTAACCTTATTGTTGTCGTAGTCTATGCATACAACTAAGGGTCTTGTCCTTCTTTTGAAAACAACACCCAGAGTTCTCTATGTAGTTGCTGTGATCTACAAAGCCCCTGTCCAACAATTCCTATAATTGGACTTTGAGTTATTGCAACTCAATAGGCGCTATCTTATGTAGAGTCATAAAAATAGGAAATGTACCAAGGTGCAACTCAATAGTGAAGTTTACATCCCTATGCGAAGGTAATCCCAGTAGTTCATCCAAAAAAATGTCTCCATACTCACAAACCACCCGAGGTAGACCCAACTCTTGTCTCGCCTCGTCCTCTAGGGTATGGCTTGCTAGCCAACCCATCAACTGCTCGTGCCATCTAGTGTCACACACGGCTTGGGGTAAAGCATCGTGCTTATCCCTCTGAAACATAAAAAAAATACCATCTGGTGTGTAGGTAGTAACCCTCTTACGATCATAATCAATGACGACTCGGTGTGCCGTCAACCACTTCATCCCAAGGATGACATCAAACTCTAACATGTCCATGACCCTAAGGTCCACGATGAGCAGAATCCCCGAGATCTCTAACTCACAACCCCGACATATCTGATCAATGTTCATCGTAGTTCCTAGGATAGAACTCACATGCAGTGGCTCTTCTAAGGTTTCAACCTCTAAGCCAAAATCTTTCAGACATGATGTAACAATAAAGGAATGAGATGCACTAGAATCAAATAATACCCTTGCCTATAAGCGAGAGAGTAGAAATGTATCCTAAATGACCGACTGATCTACAAGCTCGCCTAGTGGTGTGATGTCATAGGACATTCCTGAGGTCCCAAGTCTTGGCTTAGAGCCCCAGCCCCGACGCCGACCTTGACCTATGCCCTAGCCCATCCGGCTTGATTGTGAAGTAGTAGGGGCCTATGCAACACCTGAGATCGGAATCGCCTCCTATCCCATGGTAGGTAGGGAGGAACAAATTGATTTTGTGAGCTTCCCACCGATGACTTGTGCTTCTCACCGATGACTGGGACTGGCGTGTCCCATAACTCTAGGATCACTACCTCTGAGGGCGATCCCGTCTCATGTGTCTAGGCTGGTGCCAATAGAAACATGTCCTCTGCTTTTGCTGGCTAGGAGCCCTGAAGTGTCTCCCATCTTAGGATGATTGACCTTAGCCTTAGCCCTGATAGTTGCGGCCTTGTCCCTGAAACCCTTGCGAAGTAGAAATCCTCTGCTTCTTCCCTGAGCTAGAAGAAGAAGGTTGGCTCTCCTTCCTCTTATCTTTACCCGCATCCCGGATGCTCCGTGCGTCGTCTACTTGTTAATGATATGCTCTAAATTTCAAGCAGATATACATCGTCATTATATGTTTATACATGAGGCATTTATCATTTTATCTTGTTATTTAAATTGTGGTTTAACTTGATAAATGAAGACTTTGAATAGTTGGCTCTATTTTATGTCATCAAGAAGGTGACTTGGTAGTAAAACCTTAAGGCATAAGAACACTATTCTAAATAGTCCATAGTCGATCATTATTAGGAATACTAAATGGAGTAAGACTATTATGCTTTATGAGAAAGACCATGTTTTTCCTCGGGTCATGAACATAAGATGTTACCTCAGAACATAAATACATGTTAAGTCTATGTTATTGATTCCAATTGTACCATGAGAAATACTACATGGATTATGTCATTAGTAATTCTCATTGCAGTAGTGGTATTTGAGTCCTTCCACCAGAATTCAACATGGATTCCTACATGAGGAACTTATTGTCTTGACGTAGCTCAATGACGTCTTTAACAGGATGGTAATACAAAGCAGGTTGGGTATACAAGAATCATGTGGGAGGAATTATTTATGGTGAAGGGAATTTGTCTCATTTTAATCTGAGTGAGATTTTGTCTATTGGCCTCTTGATAAGTTAGACTGAGAAATGCATGGTCGTGTGATGAGCTTAAAAGTCATCTATTTTTAATCCATTTTTCTGTTTGATTTTCATCCGAAAAGGAATAATTAATATGCAGAATTATGAAGAAACTCACCAATTTGTTATTAGCGTGTTGTGAAAGAGTTACAAAAGCAAGAGAAAAATGCACAACGGTGGAGTAAAATGGTAAAATGGTAGGCGTAAATGAAAGCAAACTGGTAACTAATGCTGCGCTTTGGCTTGTATTGTCCAGCTATGCAGGTCGCATCGTAGAAAATTCAAGGAAACTGATGCGTGTCGCTGGAGTAGGGTATTGGCAATGTAGTCAACTCCAAGACTAACCAGAGACGGAGAAATGATGTCGCTGACAACATCGTGATGTCGCTGACGCATTCGATGTCGGCCAAGGGATGGAGGTCGCGGACAAAGAGAAGCACCTTGACGCTATGACGTTTGAAAAGATGAAACCGATGATTAAGTCGGCCGCCAGACAGAGGACTCCACGCCGCACACCAAAGCAATCCGCCTGAAGCCGCATATTATAACTGCATGTCGCTACGAGAGATCGAGGGTCGCGATTACGTGAGACTGTCACTGAAAGTCGCAATTCCATAAAGTGATGTCGCGACAAGGATTGATGTCGCCACATCGAAACCATCACGAAGGTCGCAGAGACGGCCGATGTCGCGACAAGAGATTGATGTCGCATAAGAAGATACCAAATACGCTATGGGCCTTAAAGTTGATGTCATGAGTAAGAGATTGATGTCGCGCGTGGGCCATCGAACCATCATGGAAAGCTTCAAAAAACATTAGCCAGCCGCCACGATAGTGGATCGAGGTCGCCGGCATCATCAACACTACTGGAAGCCCCAGAGACTGTGCTGATGTCGACAAGAGATCACGCCGTCGCCTACAAGAAGACACAGTTCAAGGTCGCAGACTCAAGCTGATGTCGCGACATAAGAGACTATGTCACGACACTAGGAACGTACCAGCTCAAAGCCTGAATGAGCCATAAAGTGATGTCGCGACAGATTGATGTCGCGACATCAAATCAATGGGCTGAAGGATCGCGAAAGACAGTTTACGTCACGACAAGAGATCGATGTCGCGACATCGTGAAACGAACATTGAAACCTCGGTGGAGCCATAGAGCATGTCGCTGACAAAAGATTGATGTCGCGACATCGAAACCATCATTTGAAGGTTGCAGACAAAGGTCGATGTCACACATTGATTCCTCGTCGCGACATAAGGTGCTTTGGTAAGAAAACAAAGGAATATCATAACTTACCGACAATGTCAAACAAGTGCCAAACTAACCGATGTCGCGACATGGGCTTTGAGGTCGCGAATTCGAACAGCACGGGCCGCCCATCGGGAAATCCACAAAAGACTCCAGACGGGAATTAGTGGCCCAACCGTAACCCTATAAATACGAAGCTGCTACCAACGTAGTGCTCGCACTCGGAAGAGAGATATAAGGTCAAGGCCCTGTATTTTTTATTTTTCTTTCTTTTCTTTTCTTTCTTTCGTATTCGCTTTTCCATTTTATTTAGATTAGATTAGGTGTATTTCGCTCTAATTTGATTCAACGTTAGTCAGAAGGATCGAGATGAATTTAGATACATTTCTTGTATTTACTATCCGGTTGTTCGACCTGCATTGCCACCCCGGGATTTCAACACCCAGCTTCGATTTACGCTGGTTTTCTTGGACAAGAAGCCAATGTATGTGGTATAACTCGCAATTTAGAAACCCAGCCTTCCATCAATTGACGTTATTGTCGAAATAATCTTTCCCGCAGATTTATTAATAATAGTCGAACTTCGATGTTAAATCGACTTGTCGGGTTTCGCGTGTTCCTGAATTTATCCCACTTTCAAATTTCTTGTATCCATAACGAGGTCAGTTTCAACTCGATTTCCGTGAGGCCCTCCGTGACACAGAAGGCATTCTAGAGTAAGAAACAATTTCGGGAAGGTATTTGAACCTGAATTTGCTGATCTAATGCGCTCCGTATATTTAAACTATGACATCCAATTTCTCGTCAGAACCGAGAATGAGCTGAGTGAGTTATAAATTTAAGTATACGCAGAGTTCACCTCAATTCCTATAGTGAATTTAACCCATGTTAACAAGGATCTGATCATGGAAAGAATAATGTATTCTAATTTTGAGGGTGAGGAAACCGCGATAGTACCGCAATGACCTTAAATTGAAGGAGCTCAGTCTCCAGGCCATGTCAGGCATGAAGTATCGAAAGAAAATACCCAAAACAAGGCTACTAGCGAAAAGTAGTTATTTCACCCTCTATGTTCGAGAGAAACAAGTAAGGTGAGATGATGAACTGTGGCTCGAGAGATCCAAATACACTTTATTAACTGACTAGTTTTAAAGATCTCAGTTCGTAAACCAAAGATGCAAAAGATGCATCAGGGAATTGATTCTTTCACAATAAATAATTATTCAATGTTTTTAGAGATAATCAAGTAAATCTAAATTTGTTATTTTGATATTTCAATATTCAATTCATTTATTGTTTATTCATTTTCTTTACATCATTCATTTCAAGCTTTCAAAGAAAATCTCATTATCGTATTATCACCAAATATATGGAGCTTAAGTAGTTGTGGGTAGTTGATTGAAAAATTTTTTAGATCGCTGTGATCGATATCTCGACTTAAATCCATTTTATTACTTATCGACTGCGGCACTTGCAAAGATAATCGATCAAAACCACACTAAAATGGTTTACTTTTACAAAATATCTTTTAATCAAGTGATACTTTAAAGAAACTCACACTCAAGTTTAATGGTTGGCTTAATGAGGATTAGATAATAGTCCTAGGTGATAACGCCATAAATTCGTGTACATCAAATGGTCCAACAACAAGTTTTATGATCTGCGTTTGGGATTGTATAATAATCTTTTGGTTATTGTGTTATACACTTGTGTACATACTCTGATCCAGTCAACACCGTGCTCAAATGAGATTGATAGAAGTTATCAATATCATTTGTTTAGTCAATCTACTTGAGAATCAAGAAACGATTAAGTTGTATAAAGATGACTTCATCATGCTTTGTGCTTAATCGAGACATCGTGTGACAAAGGACTAATATCAGACTATGGTAAGGTTTTTTGAGTAATCGAATTCACTTGATTTGGGTAGTTATAATGTCTTGCTAGAGACCAATTATAACTTGTGGGCTTAGAATATGATTTGGGCCTCGCTCTCCAACATCGAGGAACCTATGTATCACACATAAGAATGAGCTTGCGTACGGATGTTGAAAGGCTCTTAGCCCATGATTAAAACCTTAAGCCTGGCCCAAGCCTGCCCATTAATGCCAATGGAATTTGGTTTAAATTCGTTTTAATAAAAGGGTTCGGGAGGCTTGATATAAATACGGGTTTATCGTCTAAGTGGTGGTTCTTTTGATGTGGGCTAATTTTTTTAGAGTTTTGGAAGACACTAAGGTGTCTTTGGTTTTGTTGGACAAAGACCTATAATAAGGTGGTAGCACATCCATCCCATCCATTATCCGTTCGTGTGGATACCTTTAGAGGGTGTTTTCACACTGCATCGTTCGCTCATCGTCAGCTACTGCTTCCCGCAAGGAGTTCTCGCAGGTTTCAAATTGTGTGTGATCAAGAAAATCTACACTAGTCGAAAAGGATTCAGTCTACAAGAGGTAAGATTTGGATTTCCTTGATTCATTGTTTAGTTTCATCAAACCGCTTGGATCCTGATGTAGTTCAACGTTAAATTGTTTTATTTCTGATGCGTTTTCTTATCGCTGGATTCCAACAGTGGTATCAGAGCTACTTGTTGTTTAGTGAAACTTATTTTTATATGAGATATAACTTGATCTGGTTAGTGTATTTGTTTTTCCATATGTGATATGCCACGATCCATTAGTTCATCCGTTTTATAATCAGTATAATCTGAGTCATGTTTTTTTTCATGAAGTCTCAGAATATCATATCAAAAATTGAAAATGATTCTGGCTTTAGAAAGCTCTAATAGGATTAGGATTATTGATGATGAGAATCAAATTATGAGTTCGTAATTCTTGTGTTCTAATATGATTATGACTGTTACAGCTTAAGATTAATTAGTAGGACTGTTACATATTAAGTATGGCTGTTATAGATTCTTATTAATTAGTAGGACTGTTACATATTAAGTATGATGTTATAGATTCTTACAATTATGAGGATTGTTACATAGCTATATGGCTATTACAGATTCTATTAATCATCAGACTGCTTAAGTATATTAAGTATGACTGCTATGCATTCTTATTAATCAAAGAGGACTGCAGCACATTAATGTTAGACATTAAGAATGGACTGTTACAAATTATTCTTCATCAGCACGACTGTTACACATTAATGTTAGACATTAAGATTGGATTGTTACAAATTATTACAAATTAAGTAGGATTGTTCCAAATTAATGATGGACTATTAGATTAAGAATAATCAGCATTGGTGAATGACCAAAATTATTAGTGTGATTAATGATCAGGAGAAATTTCTAGGCAGTAACTCACTCATGCTAGCCTTAAAATTTTTTTTATTAACTACGTCGCAATCAAAGACCATATCCATAATCTGATTATGTGCTTAATGTGTTTATATTCAATTTGCACGGTGCATGTCATGGCCCTTAGTTCAATGTGATTAGCAGGTATTAATTATAGGTTTGTAATTTTTAAATACGGCCTGCGTGTCATTAATTTTTATTGACACAACATGCGTGTCTCTTTTTCATTATATTAGCATACAACTCACAAGTTGTCGTTGTTTTATCGACACAAACATGTGTGTGTCTCTTTTTATTTTAGCATAAAATAGCATACAATTATTACTTGCTTGTAATGAAGAAGAACGAAGAATGGAGGCTCGTTCGTTCTTGGAGACAAGCCCATAAAGCTAAGGTATTGTTAAAAGGTAATCCTGCATCTCCTTATTGGCTTATGGAGATCACCTTAGGAAATGGGCCATGACATGTCACGTTTACATTTATGCTTATAAATATGCTTGTATGTGATGCATGCATATGTTTATAAAGTTTTCCTAACAACTTGATAATTTCATCACATAAAATATTAAGTCATAAAATGCCTTCCATAATTTAACACTTGTCAATACTTCGATCGTCTTAATATAGTTTCTGCTAAAGCAGGGTGTATTGGGCCATCTTAGGAAGACATGACGGATAATGGTGATATCCATAAGATTGAATATGGTTAGACTTAACTAGGCTATCATAACGGTTTTAGGCCTAAGGGCACAAAAGGAAAGAGTTTTCTACCTAGTTAGCTTAAGTTTGAGTGTTATGCCAAAGCTAAGCTTTAATTTAAGTCAAACGTGGATTTTCACCCACTAAGAAACTATAAGATTGTTTATGTGTTAATTAAAGAGTTATTGATTTTAGTGGGAGTATTAAAGACCTCATTTATTAAAAGCTTTGCATATTTTTGTATGTAGACTAATGGCATCAAACAACACATCAACGCTTACTGGTGATCCGCCCTGAAAAGGAAAAACGAATCGACAAACTTCCCCGATCGTGGGTCTTGAAATTTGAGGATTGGCCCTTAAACAAGAGAGGAAGATGTATGTTCTTGATAATGAAATCCCTAATGAACCTCCTGCTAACAATGCCCCACGAGCCGAAAGGGATGCTTATAGTAAGCATTTGAATGACTCTGTGGATGTAACATGTCTTATGCTTACAACCATGAACTCGAGCTTCGTGCACCTGAGAATGGAGGCATTTGATATGACGGGTTCATCTCAAGGGAATGTTCCAAGAGCAAGCACGTCAAGAAAGGTTTACAAACCACCCAAAGCATTGAATGCATGCAATATGATTCCCGGCAGACTTCAAGAAGTGCACATGTGCTAAAGATGAAGGGTCTCATCGACGTTTGATAATCTTGGTGCTCCTATTAGTCATAGTTGTTATCGATCCGATTCTAAAGTTCACACCGAATCTTATCATCAGTTTGTTATAAACTACAATATGCACCATATGGAGAAATATATTGCTCAGTTACATGGAATGTTAAAGAATGTTGAGACGAACATTCAAAACACAAATCCAGTGATTCTGTTTCAGAAAGGGGAAGGCATGAAAAGAAAAGGAAAGGGCAAAGGCAATAAGGCTAAGAAAGGCAAAGGACGCCCTGCCTAAGGCCAAGAAGCCAAAGTCGCCTATATAGAGCTTTCTTTCTTCTCAGAATGAACAAGGTCATTGGAAGAGGAATTGTAAGCTCTACTTGGAATATCTGAAGAAAAAGAAGAGTAGCGAGGCTACCACTTTAGGTATTTATGTTATGTGGTCAATTTGTCTACTCGTCTACGGGTATTAGATACTGATGTAATCTCACATTTGTGTAATGTGCGTGGCCCGTAAAGCAAGATCATTGGCTAAAGGCGTAAGTAGACTCATGAGTGGGAATGGAGCAAGAGTTACCGCATTAGTCGTAGGAGTTTATGATTTAACTTGCTCTAGCGGACTTGTTTCCAATTAAAGAATCATATTATGTGCCCATTGCAGCAAAAAACATTATTTCAGTTTCTTGGTTAGACGTGGATGGATTTCACTTTATTATTAAGAATAATATTTTCTCCATCTATAATGTAGACATTTTTTATGGGAATGCTCATTTATATAATGGTCTCTATGTTCTAAACATGGAACAACCCAAGCCCATCTATAACATCTATACTAAGAGGTTCAAGTCCAATGACTTGAATCCAACCTACTATTGGCATTGTCGTTTGGGCCATGTCATTGAGAAACGCATCTTGAAGCTCCATCAAGATAGGCTAATACATTCATTTGACTTAGAGTCATTTGAAACATGTGAATCTTGTTTACTAGGAAAAATGACCAAGGCTCCTTTTGCTGGACACGGTGAGAGGGCTAGCAACTTATTGGGCCTTATACATACAAATGTTTGTGGACCAATAAGCTCAATTTCTAGAGGAGGTTATCAGTACTTCATTACTTTTACCGATGACTTTAGTAGATATGGTTACATCTACTTATTGAGGCATAAGTCTTAATCATTTGAAAAGTTCAAATTATTCAAGAACAGGCGACATAATCGCCTGAAAGAATATCAAAACACTTCGATCTGATCGAGGTGGTGAATATTTAAGCAAAATTTTTGATGCTCATCTTAAGGATTGTGGGATAGTCTCACAACTCACTCCACCTGGAACACCACAATGGAATGGTGTATCTAAAAGGAGAAATCAAACTTTATTATATATGGTTCGATCTATGATAAGTCGAACAGATCTTCCAATATCCTTCTGGGGATATGCATTAGAGACTCCTGCGTTCTTATTGAATAGAATTCCATCAAAAGCGGTTGAGAAAACACCATATGAGTTGTGGACAGGAAAGCATCCTGGTTTGTCTTTTCTCAAGATTTGGGGTTGCAGCTTTATGTAAAGCCGTGCTCTATAAAGCTAGCATCCAAATCGATAAGTGCTTATTTCAAGGGGGTATCCAAAGGAAACAAAAGGGTACTACTTTTACATCCCATCCGAGAACAAAGTGTTTATGGTTGCTCAGAATGGAGTCTTTGGAAGAGAGTCTACTTCCAAAAGAGTCAGTGGGAGGAACACATCTCTTGAAGAAGTTCAAGAACCACAAGTTGCCACTGAGCTTTCCATGGAAATTCTACAAGTTCACAACTAGTTGTTGAGTCGACATCTTCTGCACAAGGCCCACGAAGGTCCAGTAGGATCTTTCATCATGAGCCTAAGAGATATGGATTTTTCGTAACTGACAAAAAAACCATAGAGCTTATGGATCAAGATGAGCCCACAACCTATCATGAGGCAATGATGAGCCTAGTGATAGGCTGAAAACGTGGTGTATAAAATATACGCCTATACGCGCAAGTGCACGCGTCGCCTCAAGTAATATAGTGTACTAGTGTACGAGTATCGATCCACAGGGAAAGATGAATTGACTACAGATGTTCCGCTGCATAATATCTCGAATGAATGATTCTAAGATGGAATTTAAATACCAATTTAACTAAACTATTGGTTTGGTGATTGATAATGAGGGGAGCCTGTGGCAAACCCGTCTCACATTCGATGGATTATTCCCTCCAAGATGTTGTTATTCAGATTGTTTATATTATATCAATGGCGGTGATTCGCTTACGATATCCCTCTCTCGAGGTATATTCGCCATTTCGTGAATAGAATCGAGTATATCTCTTATCCGAATTCTGCAGATTCGTAAATGCTTAATGTTCAACCCCAAAACCACCTTCTGTGTCTCTGACATCTATTACCCGAATCGGCTAAAGGCTACTTCTACCCAGATCCCCGAATACCCCATCCTCGAATCCTCGGATCTTCAAGTGTGGCATGTTAATATTGGCCGATATTATCATATAATTAACATGCAGAATAGAGCAGATGTGATAATTTCAATTTGACATCATGAAAGGTTAAATTTAATCCATCAGTTCGTGATGGCTCGATGTAACCCAGAAAGAAGTTTAGAACATCATGAAGGAAAGAAATAATATAAGTAATATGAAGAACATCCTCATGTGATCTGTAAAATAATCAAAACAATAAGGAAAACTAATACAAAGATTCAAGGAGATCCTTGAAGTCTGTGTTGCAGGTTCTCCAATTCCGTCTCTCTGGCCGCACGTCCTTCGATACCCTTGATTCCCGAGCCCCCTCGCATTTAATGATGGGATCCAGAATTTTGAGCTGACGTCGCGACGTGATGACGTCGCGACGGGGACGCCGCGGGGGACGTCAGCGACGTGGGACGCCGCGACGGGGGCTGGTTGACTCGTAATAGTCAATCTCCACGCCGCGATTGCGACGTCAGCGACGCGGGAGACGCCGCGACGTGGGCGTTGCTTCCTTGCCTACCCTTATTGCTCCAAAAAGCTTCCAAAAGATGTTCTTTTCTTGCCTCATCAAGCCTGTATTTCAAAATAAACACTTAATAAGAGATCTAACACCCAAAACTATATAAATAATGCCAAAACAACATGAAAATGCGAGACTGACGCGAGTGTAATCTGAGTGTTTTAAGCACTCATCACACCCCCAAACTTAATTTCGCTTGGCCCTCAAGCAAGAATCGACTCTGTGACAAGGACACACACACTCGACACCATGCAACTAACACTAAGACAATGTGTGCCTAAGGCCGAAAAATACTGGATCAATTTGGACTAATCTTCGCATACTCAATGTTTTGCCTGATGTTCGAAGGCATACATATATTGACTTTCAGAACTTCGATTGAAGTAGGTGAAAACCGAATAGTGCATCACTCCCATGGTATTCAATGGCCATTCCCAAAACCCTATGTGCTCATGGTGGATGGCCTGCATGTCTAAATTCTCGATACCCCCAAACTTAAGTTCAACTTACCTATTAGGAAGAAGCGAACTAAACAAGGATACTAACTAGACCTATTTATTCATGACAACAAAACTAGAAATTTCTATGTAACAAAAGCAAAAAAGGAAAAGAACCTAGTGCCAAGCAGCTTTAGTTAAGTGTCCTCAGAGCGGAATTCCATTGGTGACTCCCACCGCTGGTTAAGGGCACCAGCATTCAATTCCCTTCAAATCCTCCGAACACTCAACCAAACTCAATGGCCTCTAGGTCGCGTGAACCATCCATCTTCCGTCCCATGTAATCCAAGTGCTGAAGTCAATGACTTTCACGCTTGGCCTGTGGCATTAGGGCTTTGATAGGCCCTCGTGACCGTGCTCCTGGATTCCGATTGACCCGCTTATTCCTATACTTATACCTATTTTTATCATTTTTCTTTTTCTTTCTTTTTTTTTTTTTTTCTTTTCTTTTTCTATTGTTTTTGTATTTTCTCTTTCGTCGGGGCTCAATGGCAATCCTCTCTTTCATTAGGTGTCCTATCACTCTGAATGGTTCGAATCTCCCTAGGTTGGTTGAACTTAGTGGTTGTTCGGCCTCTATGCATACTGAAGTCACTAATGTGTAGCGACATGGTCTGAGAATTGCGTCTTGCCTACCCTAATTAGTTCATCGCCCTTTCACTCTATGCAACCCACTCACTCGAGCATCACGCAGCCTATATGTCCTCGCAATTTATAAGGCAATCAATCCAAATGATCCTCAATTTTTCAACAGACACAAGCATGTATGCAACTATCACTATATGCAAATGAGGATACGCAATAAACTAACAAATGATTCATCAATCATAAGAAAATGCAATGCACAAAAACTCAACAAGACCAAAACTCAAACAATACCTAAACACTACTTACGTACGCATGCAAGACTAAAATAAAACACAACTCATATACCAACAACTAAAATGCTATAAACTAATAACACCAAAATAATGGAAACAAAATGCTAGAAATAAAACATAACAAATACCCTCCCAAACAAAAGATCCAAAGTGGTCCCATCAAATCAAAATATAGAGGGTAAGGGACTCCTCGGAGATCAATGCTGTGGCGGTGGCGTGGCCGGTGAAAGCTAGAGCCGCGCGAGCCGGGCCTCGCATAGCCCCGTCGGCCGCTGCAGGGATGATGGCCTGACGGGCTAACGGTCCGCATATCAAAGACGCAACACCTCCATGTCCTGTGTAATGAGGACGCGGTGCTCCTGGGTCTCATCCCGTAAGGCGCAAACGCCACGAGGGAGAGCACCGGCCTCCCGGGAGCATCCGTGAAGGGCCAGGAGGACTCCGCCCCGAGGGGTCTGCGGTGGTGGAGGTCGATGAGGGTCAAGCCAATGTCTCCTCCGGTGTCACCTGTAACCATAGCGAGCCCTATAGTCGTGAAGCCTATCCTCAGCCCGATGGCTCGTGTCCCGAGTCATACACCTCAAAGTCAAGGGACACCGTGTGTCCCGCTGATCGATATGGCCTTGATAGGATGAAGCCAGCCCTCATTGTCGTCATAATCTTACTTGCTTCTGGGTACAAGCCGAAGATCGAAAAGGGTGCCCTGTGCCTATTTTCGCATCCCTGCTATGGAGGATGGCATCCGATAACCCGCCCAACGCTAAGCGCAGATATCCTCAGAAGATAAATGTAGTTGGAAGAAGGAGCGCTGCGCCACCTCACACACATTCGCCGCCAGATAAGACGCGGCGATAAAGGATGCCACACCTAGGAATGCAGCCAAATGTTTGGCCTTGAAATTTATCGCGTGACCCAAGCACTCATTTATCCGCCACTCACCCCGACCTTGGTCAACACTGATGACCTCATGGTAGTCGTGGTGCTCATGAGCCGACAAGGCCCGTGGGATATGCTCGAGGCCATAGAAGTATTGATCGACCACAATGTCGACCACCACACCTCGCACCCCGACCTTTGAGGATCGTGGAGGCGAGGCTGGATGAATTCCGAACCACGCCATGGTACCGGGCAGGGTCATACAGCACGCCCAACCCTCGCCTCGAATGCTTTGCGAAAAATCAGCCGGGTGGTGAAACCCCTTCTCTAATAAAGGATCGGTTTCGCAAATTATGCTAAACCGATCCACAAGATCCGCGCTACAAAACGCTAAGCTGCCGCACGCGAGAGCCTGGCCTCACCGCCCGACCGCTAAGGTAGTTTCGCGCTTGCCGTACATCCTAATCTAGACAAAAACTTCAAACACCTAATGTGCAATACACACTAAGGGGACTCAAAAGCTACTTAAGACTTAACACGACCCAAATATGACTCAAAGTAACTCTAAAGAACCTAGTTAACCCGAAATGAAGACCTACAAGGACTCGAGACGAAATGAAAACACTGAAAATAAACCCTAGTCTAATGTACCCCAAACTAGAATCGGATACACAGTGGTGGGAAAGGCCACTAGCGATCCAAAAACTAGCTAACGGGCGACTTACAAAGGGGTTCGAAAGTAAGACGGAAGTCCCCAACCGGTGAGAACATCGAAATTTAAGGTCCCCGAAGCGCCGGCGAAAGCGAGGAACTTAGGGTTTCGGGGAGGTTTGTGCGAATGAAGGCCAAAAATGGCCTATTCCGTTTAAAACTACCACGTCAGCGACGCGCGGCCACGCCGCCACGCGACGTAGAGCTTGACTCGAGACGCCGCGACACGTAGAACAACGCCGCTGACGCGGGCGTAAGACAACACCGCCAAATGACGCCGCTGACGCGGCGGCCCACGCCGCGACGCGACGTATTAATGACCCAATGACGCCGCTGACGTGAAAATCCACGCGACGCGACAGAGGGTTTCATAAAAATGACGTCGACGTGAGAATACACGCCGCGAATGCGACGAGGAGTGTTAAACCGACGTCGCCGACGCGTGAAAATCCACGCCGCGACGCGACGTGAGAGTATTTAGGCCTCACGCCGCGACGCGGAAACCACACGTCACGACGCGACGAGCTCAAAATGACGTCACACGTTGAAATCTCACGCCGCGACGCGGCAGAGCTTCAAATGACGCCGCGACGTGAAATCTCATCGTCGACGTGGCGTAGAAAGTCTCCCAAGATAATTTATATACCAAAACCCCAATTTTTCTCGAGAACTTCCACTTGTAAACTTCCCTTCGGACTTTGAACCTCCGAAGTCTCGACCTACACCTCCGTCTCCTCGCAATTAAACCAACAAGGTAAACACCGGGATCATGGATGCGCCTAAAATTCAAAAAATTTCGAAACAACAATAGAACTGTAAACTTAAAAATTAAAGTTTTAGAAAATCCTGTTGCCTCCCAAGAAGCGCTTATGTTTAATGTCGTTAGCCTCGACAATCCCGATCTCAATGAGCAAGAACGTAAACCTGTGTAATTGATGATTATACTGCTTCTGCGGCTGTTAGAGGAATGACTTGCTTGTCTGCCAACACTTCGCCACCATAGTACTAGCTTCAAACGTTGAATCACGCGATCGTGAACGCGTCCCTTTCAAGGTGTGAAACTTCCACTTCTCCATGGAAAGGACTTGTCACCTGTAAAGGTCCGGACTATCGAGACTTCAATTTCCGCTGAGTTGAGCTTTAGGCGGGAATTGAATAAAAGAACTTGTCCCACTGTGAACTCTTTTCGAGCGATGTGTTTGCTATGCCAGCCTCGCCTCTCCTCGAATACGGCGTTTCTCAGATAGCTTCAAGCCAACTCATCAAGCTCACCGAGTTGAAGTAGTCGCTTTCACCGCCAATGTAATCGGCCCATGTTTAGTTGTCGAAAGGGCCCAATAAGCCGATGCTCCAATTCCACCGGAAGATGACAAGCTCTACCATACACAAGTCCGAATCCGGGACATACCCAAAGGGGTCTTAAATGGCGCAGGCGATATGCCCAGAGTGCATCAGTTTCATCTTAGACCAATCCTTCCCGAGTCAAGGCATCAGCCTCTCGAGAATGTATTTAATTTCACTATGGATACCTCGCTTGTCCATTTGATTGTGGGTGGTATGCAAGGGATGTGCGATGGCGCACTCCATACTTTCGCAAAACCTTATCAATTACCTCACTGGGCAGAAGTGTGTACCACATCCGTGATCAACGCTCGAGGAGTTCCAAAACGTGAGAAGATATTGCTGCGCAGAAATTGGGTCACAACCTTGGCATCATTCGTGCGTGTAGGAATCGCTTCTACCCACTTTGAAACATAGTCCACTGCCAACAAGATGTACAAATTGTTGTACGATGCAGGGAATGGTCCCATGAAATCGATCCCCCATAGATCGAACAACTCCACTTCCAAGATAGGATGCATAGGTGGCTCGTCCTTTCTAGAGATGTTCCCCATTCGTTGACACTTGTCACAAGTGGAAACGAATAGATGAGCATCTTTAAATAAGTAGCGCTAATAAAGCCCGATCGGTGTAACTCAAGCCGCCGTTTCTCTGTCCACCAAAGTGTCCACTCACACGGCAGTGTGACAATGGTTCAAAATACTATGTATTTCATCTTTCTCAGTATCACATTCTTATCACTGACAAGACAAAGGCTCAGAGAATAGGATCTTCCCACAGTAGTGTCAAGGTGTGCGAAAACCTTTTTT
The DNA here is from genome assembly GCA_016808115.1 of Tetrastigma voinierianum. Lineage (NCBI taxonomy): Eukaryota > Viridiplantae > Streptophyta > Magnoliopsida > Vitales > Vitaceae > Tetrastigma > Tetrastigma voinierianum. The sequence goes on along the minus strand of JAEQBH010001718.1, from coordinate 4,217 downwards.
CTTCTCGATAGTTAAATTCTATGGAATCACCTCGCACCAAATAGTTCACATAACTGCGAACCAAGGAATTGCCTTCTTATCCTCAATAAAAGTTTCTTATCCGAATTCATCGCTCACCTGGAATATCATCTCCGCCCTTCCAAATTCGCGATAGATGGTCTCAAGCATTAAATTTCAAGGCCTTTTTTATCCTTTATTTCTACGTCGAATTCTTGTAACAGAGGACCCAATCGAATCAATCTGTGGTTTTGCATCTTTCTTGGTCATCAAGTACTTAATGGCCGAATGATCAGTATGCACCACGACTTTGTTGCCAATTAAATATGGCCTGAATTTGTCGAAAGCAAAGACGATGGCCAACAGCTCTTTCTCAGTAGTGGCATAATTCAGTTGAGCATCATTCAACGTCCTGCTTGCGTAGTAGATTACTTGAAAGATCTTCTCCCGTTTCTGCCCCAAAACTGCCCCAATTGCATAGTCGCTTGCATCACACATCAGCTCAAATGGAAAAGACCAATCTGGAGTTACAACAATAGGAGCGGAGATCAACTTATTCTTCAATACCGTGAAAGCATGTACGCATTGGGAGTCAAATTAATGATCCCCCGACTAACAAATCGATAACATTTCGCAATCTGTGAGAAATCTTTGATAAACCGCCTATAAAATCCAGCATGGCCAAGAAAACTTCGGATCCCTTTCACAGAAGAAGGAGGAGGTAACTTATCAATTGCTTCAATCTTCGCCCTATCTACCTCTATCCCTCTTGCAGAGATCCGATGTCCAAGAACAATAATCTCTGCATCATGAAATGGCACTTCTCCCAATTGAGTACTAAATTGGCCCTTCACATCGCAGAGTATTAGCCTTTAAATTTGCTAGACAATTGTCAAATGAATTTCCCATCACCGAAATCGTCCATAAAAATCTCAATCGTCTTTTCTACCATGTCGTGAGAATACGGCCATCATGCATCTCCTCGAGCAACTGATATCTACATACCCAGCGCATCCGCCGAAGTTTAATGTACCATAGGGGCAAGTGAATGTTGTCTTCTCCTGATCTTCAGGCGCTATGGCGATTTGGTTGTAACCGGAATATCCATCCAAAAAGCAATAATATTCATATCCGGCTAATCGATCGAGCATCTGATCTAGAAATGGCAGGGGAAAGTGATCTTTCCGAGTGGCCTTGTTCAGTTTTCTATAGTCAATACAAATTCTCCACCCACAACGCTCTAGATGGCAAGAAGATATTGTTTTCAGTCTTGATACGCTTATCCCCTTTCTTTGGTACTACTACCAATGTGGCTTACCCATGCGCCGTTCGAATGGGGGTAAATCACCCCAAGATCTAGCCATTTTAGAACTTCTTCCGAACTACCTCTTCATCAATGGATTCAACCTCCTCTGGTGCTTCCAATCGAGGGCTTGTGGCCATCTTCTAATAATACGGTGCATGCACATAGGAAGGGCTGGATCCCTTAGGTCGGAATAGAGACCATCCGAGTGCTTGTTTATGATCGCGAAGAACTCTCAATAATTTCTCCTCCTCCATTTCGCTGGGGTGGATGATGAAATACCATCGGCACGTAGATTCTACCCCCTGTGCATGCATATCAAATGGCTAGGTAGGGTTTTTTTCCATCTTGGGTGGTTGCTCAATTGATGGAACCTACTGCTTGTGCTCCCTTCGCCTAGCGATTCTAAGCATTTCCTTCTATCAGGCCCAAAAGAATCCATCCATCTCTAACGATTCTTCGCCCCTCACTGTGTTCCGCATGCATTCGCCACTAGGCTGTCTCCAAAGGGTCATGAGCTAATTTTGGCTAGACACTATAGCCTCTACTATATCAACCATGAGACACGACACTGGGCCGGGTGTCGTGATCGCCTCGAAGACATTGGAATTTCACTCTTCTTCTCACTCTAACTTCGCCCCTCTCGCACATCAATCATTGCTCGCGCTGCTAGAAAAGGTCTTCCTAAGATAATCGGTATTTCCTCTTATCTTCCTCCATGTCTAAAAACGATGAAATCGCTGGGAAGATAAATTTGTCGAATCTTTACTAAGACATCTTCTATTATCCTCTCGTGCTTCAAAGATCCGTCATAAGCCAAGAGTGACAAAGTAGTCGGACTGGCTTCTCTCAATCCCAAACGCTTTAAAGATGGATAGGGCATAAGATTAATGCCGCACCCAAATCACACAAAGGTTTTTCAAAAATAGCATTTCCAATTGTGCACGGATAGTGAAACTCGCCCGGGTCTGAAGTTTCTCGAGGTAGCTTCTCGAAGGATGGCACCGCATTCCTAAGGTTTACCGCCTCAAAGTCTCGCTTAATCTTCTTCGAGACAAAATGTCTTTCATGAACTTTACATAACTCGGGCATTTGCTCTAAGGCATCGCAAATGGGATGTTTATATGCATCTTTTGAAAACATCCATAAACTTCGTGGAATTGCTTATCCAACTTTATGTTTCGAGACGCTAGGGTAAGGGACCGTATGTCGACCTTTGCTTCATTAGAGGCCTCGCTGACTGCTTTCTCCCGTGGATCGTTTCTTTGATCGCATCATCTTTCCGTCCCGGGTCGTGTGATCTCCTCGCCTCTAACCGCTCTTCTCGAGTGGGGTCAGACTTGTGATTCCAAATCTCTCCCACTTCTTAAGGCGACCGCTAACGTGCTCATTCCCCCTCCCTTCGGGATTTACCTCGAATTGCTCTGCAAGAAGAACCCGGCTGCCTCTTCTCGTAAGTAGGTTCTATCACCCATTCAGGCCTCCAAACTCCTTAGTCAGGCCGCTGATTTGTTTAACCTGAGTTGCTCACGCCGCATGTTCGCCTCGGGTTTCATTCATAAACGCTGAATGAGAAGTTAACATCCGCGCCAGCTTGCTCTAAATCCAAACTTCTTTTCGCAGGGTGGTTCATTAGCTCTGTTTCGATTGCGCATTGTTCCGACGCTCCTCCATCCATACCCTTGGTTGTTTTGATTATTCGTTCGATTGTTACGCCTATCCTGTCCCTCGATTCGATTCGTAGTTATTAATTCCATACGGTCCTTGTCAGCCGTGGATTTGATTCATTAAACCTTGATACATAATCGAGCCTCGTTTCCACGATAGGGTTTCCGACCGATAATCCCACTACTATGCCGACCCCACAAAATTCACACAGCTCCTTGTGGGTCGGTCCGTATGGCATTAGTCGTTTCCTCATTGCCTATTCAATCGCTAGTTAGCTGTGCCACATGATTTACTAGATTATTGAGGACTCACCGTGGCCACCCACTGTGTTAACCGGTGTAGCTTCTCTAGGCCACCGATTAGTGTTGGTTGCAAAGATCTTCCAATATCTCATACGCCTCGGTCTCGTGGTTTCATCAAATGATCCTCCACCGAGGCATCTATCATCGCTCGGGTCAGATGCACTATCAGAAGGTGGAATTTGCATCCATCCGTTAGCCTGGTGGTGAGGACACTTCAGAATAAACTCATGGAACTCCGTCCCATGCTTCCGCCGTGCTCTTCCCTTCAAGTTGTCCAAACGCTGGATTTCTTGCAACTGGCCAGCAATTTTTGACTGCGGGAAAGAATTTGGTCGAAATTTTGCACTGTACCGCTCCATGTAGTAATGGAGTCCGTGGTCGGGTCGGTTAGCCAATGCTTGGCTCTATCCCGGTGAGTGGGAATAACTCAATCTGGTGGCTTCTTCAAGGACCCCATTGTATTTGATGGTATCAAGAACTTCGAGTAGTTAGTCAAATGCATGTCTCGGATTCTCACTGGTAGTCCATGGAACAATATGTTCCAAGCATTCAGATCAAGGACGACTTCAATTCAAAAATTGTTTGTTTGAATTGCGGCCGTCCCGATTGTCAGTTCGAACAACCGCTGAGGTGAACGAACTCATCTAATAGCATGTACCTGATCGTCCGGGTCGTATGAATGGCTCGCGCTTGATTTAGTCTCACTCAGGGTCCAGCTGTTTCCACGCCAAAATCTGCTCTTCGTTTTCCATGACTATCATGCTCTACTGCTCGCTCTCTCGTTTCGCCGCAACGCGTGTCTTTCCGGGCTCCCATCACATAAGTGTTATTAACTCCGGTTTCATTGCCGCATGTACCACCGAAACCCGCATCGAAATAACACACAACCAACAACCCAATTACCGCACTTCTGAAAAAAAAAAAATAACAAAACAAAAAAATAAAGA